>JAUMHE010000082.1:6692570-6731269 GCA_032359235.1 Enteromius mattozi
AGTGGGCAGTTTGATTTCACAGAAGTGTGATTGATTTGGAGTTACATTGTGTTGTTTAAGTGTTCCCTTTATTTTTTTGAGCAGTGTATGATGTCAGCATATTTTTTTTTGTACATTACCATTTATACGTTTCTTATGCTCACCAAGGCTGCATTTATTTGATCAAAAATAAAATAAAACACAAAAATAGTGACATTTCAGAGTAAAATGGCTTTCCATTTTGATTGTATTTATTCCTGATTGAAAACTTGAATTTTTAGCAGCTGTCACTCCAGCTATCTTCAGCATCACATGATTCTTCAGAAATTACTGTAAGATGCTGATTTGCTGCTTGAGCATTTTTTTATTATTATAAATGTTGAAAACGGTTTCTGCTGTTTAATATTTTGGTGAAACTGTGATGAATAGAAAACTCACAAGAGCAGCAATTTTCATTTTGACTTTTGATCAATTCGTTGCATGCACAAAAACTTTTGAATTATGGTGTATATTAATTTACTTTCTAAATTGTGGCCTTTTTGACTGATGTCTAAAACTTACCTAAAAAATTTACTGCCCGGCAAGCTCTGGTATTTCCTTGTTTTGGGACCAAGTGTGTGTCACCAGACGGTTCTGACTTTTTCAAGACTTTTACTTTTCTCCAACACAAGTCGGAAATAGGCTGCCAAATTCAACAGATTTAAGTCATTTAGTGTTTGGCACCAGAGGAAGTTGTGTTTACACATTCCCATGCCATATGTTAACACTCTTCTTTGAGGGTGGAAACATTTGGTAGCCAAAAAAATAAAACAGAAACTAAACCCCACTGGTGTGAGAGTTAGTTTGATGGTGTGTGAGAGAGAGAGCGCGAGTGTGTGTGTGTGTGTGAGGGAGAGTGACAGAGCTACTGCCAAATTGACAGCGCTGCAGGTAATCCTCAGCAAACAGGAAGTAAGTAAATGTCAGCACAATTACACACACCTACACATTTACAAAATCAACAAACACCCAATGGGGGTTTGCAAACTGGCCTCCAGAACCACCAGAGGTTCACAGATAATTTCAACCAGAAAAAGTGAGAAAAACAATACAACTAAGACCGGATAAAAGCAGTACAATTTATATATTTGTATTCTATTCATAACCAAATTAACCAAGCAGTAGGAATTGTTTAAGAAAGAAAATGATAAAATTATAGTTTTAAATTAAAATATTTCTAGATATCCATATCTACTTTACTGCATACTTTGTATATATACATGTATATGCATAGCATGTATAAAATAGCATGTATATAATGTTTAATAATTGTATTTTCATACTTTAAAAAATGATTAAATTGTAATTTCTAAATTATTACATTATTTACAAACCAGTTATTGGGGAGTTGTCAGTGTTTAATAAGATAATTTAGAAAGTCTAAGTAAATGATTAATAAATTATTTAAATGTATATTGATAAATCTTATATTTAGACACATGATAATAGTTAATAAATGCTTTATTAACACATGTTCCTGCTGTAATTCATAATTAAGTCAGGTAGATATAAAGCATTAGGTAGTTGCCAGCCGTCTGTTTTTGTTAGCTCATCTAAAGTGAGGACTATTTGTACCTTGTAAAGCATTTACTAAGGAGATGTAAAGGCTCATTTATCTTCAAACAGAAAAGTTAAACAAACACAACACAGAGGGATACAGAACATAGAAATATTATTTTAAGATGCAAAAAATTAAACTGCACAACTGTACACTTGATAAATGAAAAACAACCCTCTGCAATTTCATAGAAAAAAATTCAAGTGTACAGTTGTACAGTTTATTTATTTTTTGCATCTTGAAATGAATAGTTCTGTATCCCTCTGTGTTGTTTGTTTATTTGTTCTGTTAGGAAGATAACAGAGCCTTTAAATCTCCTTTGTAAAAGATATGCTTATTAATCAAGAACAAGGCATTTATAGCTGTATTTATAAACTGCTTACTAATGACTGTTAATGTTGGAACAATGGTTTATAAAGGATAAACGGACTATTTACTAATGCTTAACTAATGATTCATAGTGTGTGGTTATTATAAAGTGTTACCAGATTTTTTTCTATTAAAATTAAAGTTTCCCGTTTGAATATATTTAGAACGTAATTTATTCCTGTGATTTCAAAGCTGATTTTTAGCATCATTATATATGAATTTACACATATATATATATATATATATATATATATATATATATTGTAACTGTGTTTGTCTGTTTTAGTTTGGTTTCCTGTCATCTTGTTTTTGTTTTTCTTCTAGTTCCATGTGTCTTGACCTCATTTGGATTTCATGTCTTTATTAGTTGATTTGTTCCCAGCCGTGTTTCACAGGTGTTTTGAGTTTCCCTCTTGTTTGCTCGTGTATTTAAACTGTGTCTTTTGAGTTCTCCCTGGTCGGTCATTGTGTCTGTGTATGCTGTCTTGTAGTGGAGCTGTATGTTTCTATTAAATGTTTATTATAAACTCATCCCGCGTCTTCATGCTATCCTTGTCTCACAAGAAGCGTGACAGATATATATAAACATCCCTTGAAGTTGAGTCAATTTTTTACAGAGAGTGAAAATGAGAGTGGAAAATGATCATTTTCACAAATATTGGGTCTTTATTGGTGCAAAAAAACTTCATAACTAAACTTGAGAAACAAAAATGATATTAAAAACGGTAACTGCATTTCATGGCCCCTTTAACACAGCACTGACAAAATTGCAATCCTGTGATTTTTATAAAAATAAGAAAAAGCACAGACTTCTTTGAAGTACATTGGAGCACATACAAAATACTGGTAACACTTTATTTCATGGTTACACCTATTAGTTGCTTATTAGCATGCATATTATTAGAATATTAGTCATTTATTAGTGCTAATTAAGCATATATAAATGCCTTATTCTCTATGACCTTATTCTAAATCCCTAAATAACTACCACACTAACTATTAATAAGCAGCAAATTAAGAATTTAAGGAAAAAGTAGTAGTTAATAGTGTTACCTATTCTAAAATGTTACCAAAATACTTTTTACAGTTTATACAGACTGATACCATCACCGTACTGTTACCACCACAGTCGTTTTTGTAAGGGTGACTCATTACGAATCCAAAAGAACCAGTTCTTATACAGGTTCTTATAGTTAATATAGCTGCTGTTCTCTTTCTTTCTCTGTTAATTCTAGAGTTAGCTGGTTTCATGGGGATGCTGGGACTACTCATGCTAGAACAGTACATGTAAATGTCAGTATGCTTACAGTTTGTGTGCATCTATGACTGTACACGCATGCACATTTATGTGTGTTCTGCAGGCTGTGAAATTAAATTTGTCAGACTCTTATAACCCCATCATGTTGGAGAGCCACAAGTATATACTGAGTGCGTTACATCTACATCAGCACTTCTCATCCACCCCTCCTTAATATTTTTATTGCACGCTATTCCATCCACATGAAATGCTTCTTAAACAAATGCAGTCTATAACCAGCCCCCTCTCTTCACTTTTCTCTGACTGTGGCATGAGTAACAGAAATGTTTAACATTTATATTCATAGTCTGTGTCGGATGGATGGCTAGACCTTTTAAAATATCGTTTCTAAGCGCCGCTTGTCCTGCTATCCACTGCTAAAGAATGAATGGCGGCATTAGAGCTTCATCTGTGTGGGATTGTAAATCAAGCGGGTTCTGAATGCCTGTAGCCACAAATACACAAAGCTCTATAGATGTTAGATGAGTAATACACCACTATACTTTATAGTTACTGTACACATTTAAGTCTAAAAGGAACAACTCATCCAAAAATTCTGTTGTCAGCTAATAACCCTTGTGTCGTCCCAAACCTATGGAAGCCCGTTTCTGCCACTGAATAAAAAATAAAAAGTCACAATGATCTTTTTTTATCTCACAATTCACAATTCTGCCTTTTTTTTCTCAGAACTGTAAGATATAAACTCGAAATTGCAAGTTATAAAGTCAAAATTGGGAGATATAAATTCGCAGTTACGAGAAAAAAAGTCAATTGCGTGTAAAGTCGCAATTGTGAGTTACAAAGTCCAATTTTGAGCAGAAAAAAAGACTGCTGTTTATACCTCACAATTCTGACTTTATAACTCACAATAGTTTTTTTCAATCTCGTAATTCTGACTTTATAACTTGCAATTGCGACTTTTTATTTCACAATTCTGAGAAAATAAGGCAGAATTGTGAGTTTGTATCAAAGTATCTGTGTTTCACAGCTGAGTAACTACACTAAAACACAAGCCATGTTGCCGTTATCGATCTAGATAACCTCTGGTTACAACATATTATTAAACCTGCATGTAAAAACACAATAGGTACATATTTTCATTATTAGCAGAGTGCAAGTCAAGCATTTTTGTATACTCATATCATATATTATGATCTGTCCTGATCAGATTGAAATTGTTCATAGTGCATGTGTGCATGTAAATTGTGTGTGTGTGTGTGTTTGTGTGTGTGTTAAGCTGGGACAGATCTGTCACACACACACACTGCCACTTCCCCTCCTCTTACAGCTTGTCTAGTGCAGATTATCCTTGCTCACCACCGCTTACACAAATCTGTGCGCTTTAGGACTGTGCATGCTTGTGTGTGCATGTGTGTGTGTGTGTGTGTGTGTGTGTGTTCGGGGGTGGAAATGAGTGCTCCACAAATATTACAACACAGAACATAGGATGTGGGGAAGGTGAGATAATACAGATCACATCAAGCCATGTTAGGGTGTAGTAAGTGGTTGCTAGGGTGTTGCTAGGTGGTACAAACTGAATTAATTAATTGAATTAATTCAAAATTAAAAACAAATGTTCTGCACCAAATGGCACTATTTTCCAGCAAACGTACATTTAAAATAATTTAAAGATGTCTAAAGCTGTTTATATTTAATGAAAATATAAAATGTGTTTTTTCTCCCACAAGAAAAATGCAGAAAAAAAAAACCCACAGTCTTGCGTAGCTTGCAAAAACTTACATGAACCTTTCGGTCAAGGCCCTTCCTAAGGGTGTTTTCAAGCTGTTTTGGCAAGTAATAATAAAGTGTTGACATTTTTTTCCTACAGTTTTCTGAGACCTACAGATAAGTCCTTGACTGAAAGGTTTTTGTAATTAAGTTGTGGAGGGGTCAGATTCCAGAAGGTACAATTACGAAATTTCTTTTTATAAATTATTCTGAGAGCATTCCAATTCTTGGAAAATTTTCTCAAAATGTTTTTTTTATATATACAAAATATTCTTAATTTTTTTCTTAAATTAACAAATAGGAACAAAACCGCAGTTTAGAAGAGCTATTTTTAAGTTTCTTGAATCTGGCCCCAGGTGCTTTTTCTAAAGACCCCCAATACATTTCAGGTGTTCAAGGGGTGATCTTTAAAAAGATTTAATAACATTTACTCCAATATAAAATTCTTAAAAACAGTTCAATGCAGGAAAGCAGAACAAGAATTACGTCAGATTTAAAATACGTTGCTTTTGAGATCTATCCTTTGTTTCTGCCTTGCTTCACACGTAACGCACAACCTGTTGTCATGTTCCTCTCTAAGAGTTAAATGCATTAAGTGCCTGCGGTTCTACCAGGGCTACAGAAGAACAAGTCAGGGAAGAGCACCTCCACTTCATCAATTATTCAGTGTTCCTTTTTTCATAAATCTCAGATGAACTGTACTTTCCCACTTACAGAGAAAAATACCTTAAGAGATTCTGGGAATTAGTGGGACATCAACCCACAAAGCAAAAGAGCGGCACCACTTTTTAAAGACGCAAATGAACATCAATGCGGAACTTGACAATACTGTCTCTCTCTCTCGTACGCACACAAGAGCTGAGGCGAGCAGACACTGCTGACTGTTCAGCTGGACTGAAATATCTTTTCAGCTCATCAGCATCTGTATGTCATCTTTAATATGCCGTCACTTCCTTCTTTCCTCTGATTGAATAATACTGCCTATACTGCCTTTCTGTATGGGAGATGCCTGCATGGGTACAATCATAGTCATACTTTTTTGGATATTTTTTGGCGAGCTTTACGTGTGTGTTTGAGTGTAGAATATATTAAAGAATAATGGCTTAAAAAAGCCAACTCTATGTAATGTCTTGCCATTATTCTACAGTACATTGTATTTTCTCCCATCTCATCACATTTAATTCAGAAAGCAAAATCAGATTCAAAACTCAAGTAAAACATGGTTTCTTTTGCACACTGAATTAATGACTTTAATTTATTCCTCAAACAAAGCTTTGTATGGTATGACTTCAAAATAATGATTTTAAAATATTTGTTTATATATCAAAATATAGTATGGATTCCTTTTATAGATCTTGACAACTGTGTTCTTTGTCATTTACAGAAACAGACATGAGTGTGCGTTAACTCTTCTATCCATATAAAGTTTTTATTAGTTATTCCTCATTTAGAGACAATATGTGGTACCATAAAAATCCACTGTTCTTTAGCAAGTCTCTGGGCAATAGATTGAATATCACAGGTTATTTTTATTTTTAATTTTTTTTTTTTACATTTTTTAACATTTATTTCCAACAAAACCCTGAAACTAAATAATCATGCTTTTTTTCTTTCCTTCATGTTTAACTTGCAAACTTTACACCATTACCTGTCAATGTATTCTTTCAAAGTCACTTTCTAGCTGTGACTGATAGTATATGTGTTACGGTAGTGACAGGTCAGGGCTGTGAGGCTGACAGTGCCGAGTCATGCCAGAGAATTTCAAAGAAGGCTGCCTTGTAGTCACGTGTCTGTGTAAAATCACATTCATTAGCACCCAGTGAGTCCACTGAAGTGAACTGATGTCTGTTTACATTCCCTTACACACTATGCTCTACACACACACACACACATCATAAATATAACCACTGGCTTGCTTAAAGGATGCAGTGTATGCTCAGTGATGCTGACAGTTGAAGATGAATAAAACACACACAAGCACACAAAAACATCTTTTATGCTCTAGACACAAAGCTCAAAAGCTCAGCAATTAATGTTAACCTTGGTCGTCATAATGATAATACAGACAATTAATAGATTGTAACAGTAAAAGATTATCACGTCATTGTCATAAACCTACCATTGCAAATATACGCTTCACTGCTCTCTGACATTTAAATGTCCCTACAAATGTACACCATGTACAAATCTGGGGCGCTCACATCACGTGTTCTATAGATGGTTTCAATAACATAAACAAACGTTACTGCACCTGCATGCTTTTGTGGCCCTAACTTAACGTATGGTAGACATCCAAATAGAATCAATAACAACAGCTAAGTCTTTACTCTTTTTTTTTTTTTTTTTTAAATACAGACCGGAAGTTAACTTAGGTCCAGGTGCGTTTCCCGATGAAACCGTCTATACTCTCCAGGCCACATCTCCAATAAAGACAATTCTATGTTTATTTACATTCGTTTTGTCAATCACTTGGTTTCTATTTCTGTTTGGTGGGTAGCTTCACCCACTGTGAGATCTCATTGGTCCAAAATTCTGCTCCATATAGCTGCATGTTAAATATTAAATATGTTCTTATTGTGTTAAGTCACTCAGCATTTTCACCTTTATTGTAGCCTACATAATATTCTTGCTTGCTTACTTGTATGTCAGGGGTGTCCAAAATCAGTCCTGGAGGATCACTGTCCTGAGTTTAGCTCCAATTTTCCATATTTTTTCCTAATCTAAAGTGTTTCCCAAACCTCATTTCCATTCATACAGATTGATTTCATGTTGCATTGTTTTCATTGTTTTATTTAAACATAAAATTGCAGTGGATGCTTTTAATGTGCCATGTTAAAGTCAAAGACATTAAACTTTTAAAATAAGGCTTTAGCTATTTAGTTATATGAAAAATACTGAAAAATATTGTTTTTTTATTATTATTATTTTAACATTTGGTAACTATATTGTGAGGAGTTCTTGTTATACATGTTACATAAACTTACTATTATAATAACAATTACGCATTACATGCAAGTACACCTAAGCCAAATCCTAACCCTAACCCATAACCATATAGTAAGTACATGTAGTTAATTAATATTACTCAGTACTTGAATGTATAATTACACTGCAACAAGGACATAAATATTTAAAATAAAGTTATACTGTATTTAAAAAAACATTTTTATAATTAAATATTTAATATAAAAAACAAAACACAGAAATATGAACAAAATATTGTAATATAATTTTCAATTAGGAGGTCATATGAACAAATATTTATAATGTTACTTTTATTATTTGAAGACGAAGATCCACACTGTCTGTCCCATTTCTTCCTGCCCTGCACATAAAAAGTTCACCCAAAAATGAAAATTACAGCATATTTTACTCACCCCCAAGCCATCCTAGATGTATAGAACTTTCTTCTTTCAGACGAACACAGTTGGAGTTTTTTAAAAATTTGTCCAGGCTCTTCCAAGCTTGGTAATGTTGGTGGATGGTGGCCATGATTTTAAGGCTCTGTAAATCAGATATATATATTCAAGCACTGCGTCTGAAAACTAGTAAAATATGCCGTAAGTTTCATTTTTGGGTGAACTTTTCCTTCAAGAATGTTTAATCGAAAAACACCTTTTTTAAACATTGGTGAAAAGTTTCACTAATTACATACGTCATGTCAGTGCATTATCAATTAAATAAAAAACTAGGTCTCCCAAAAACGTTTTTGGTTCTTATGAGGATCTTCAACCCCCCAACCACCCCTCAATATGAACGTTTATGCATCACATGCATACTGATTTTGTTCCTCCTCTTTCTCCTAAATCATCTTCCATCACCTTTCACTTTCCTGTCAAATAAAAGTACAAAAAAAGTGATTCTAATTCACATCAGTGAGTTCTTTGCCTCAGCATTCAAAGCGTCACTTGTCCTTTATTCCACCTTTTCCAAATTCTCCTCCATCACTGAAATAAGAGACTGATGGCTGCTCAGATGGCCTCCCTTGGGCAGCAGAAGAGAACACTGAAGGAAAAATGGATCTAGGAAGGCTGAGAGAGGTTCCTGGCTGCCAGTGTCATCACGGCTCTGGAGCTCAGCTGCAGGGCCCTACAGGATTCAATTGTATTTCTCAGCTGTGACTCTAAACTTCTGATTTGATACTGTGCTGAAAAGGATTATTAGTGTTTGAATTTACCACCCCATAGGCATGAAGTACACACTTCTGATAAAGGGCTTGACATGATTTGAAGTGCACACTACAGCATAAAGGAGCTCGAATGAGATTTGCCCTTAGGCAGGGGCTATGCAGAGACTGAAGTACAGTAAGGGCTATCAGTGTAGCCGCAGGCTCTGTGAAGATGAAGAACAATCGCAAGGCACAGGACTACACATACAGTTACGTTTACTCAATACTACATTGTAAAAAGATGCAAATAAAGAATAGGCCTACTGGAATACATTTCAGTACCAATTACTATTTCAGTCTTTCTTACATTTTTCATGTTTAACTCAGTGTGACCATTTCTTTGTAATTATTTGTTAAACGTACTAGCAATTTCTGAGGAAAAATTGTTTCAGTCAATCCTACGCCATTTTTTATTTTTTCAATGAAAGCCACATCTTTGAAAGCTTTCTTTTTTACATTAACACACAAAGTAATGCAAATAAAAGACAATTTATGGTGTTCATAAGAGATATTTCATTTTCATTTAATACTATTAGGTTTTCTGAAACCATGTTGGGTGTAGTTATTATAGAAATTATGTACTATTCTTGTTTTCTGTTACACAGAGATGTTGACACACTGATTTGAAAATGCACAAAGGTAGAAAAACCTTTGCGAGTTCGGTTTATTATTCAGAGAGTCTCATTACTGCCATGTGCCACAGAGATGCACCAGTCAGAAAAACATTCATTATTGATGACCATGCATGTAGGAAGCCAACTAAATAAATAGATAGATAGATAGATAGAGGTGCATTGCTCTTAGTTTAAAAATAAAATATTTTAAATATGAAACAAATTTAGTTCTCAGAGAACATCTTTGGTCCATTTGAATCCCCTGCAGCATAGAGCCCAGAAGTGCTGTGTGTGGCATGCATGAGTGTGTGTGTGTGTGTGTCTGTGTGTGTACATAATAAACACACAACCTCCCACACGCACATTTATGAAAGAACAAAAAAAAAAAGATTCATTTACTAAAGATAAAGTGCAGATGGTCATTCATAGGGTAAACAAAATAATAAGCAAATTAAATATTTAACCGTTTTTCAGTATGACAACGAGAGTGGAAACATTTGATTAATGCTCAATGTGTTTTGCTGACAGATGAAGTGATGAGGAGAAAGAGTGTGACGGTCAGTCTGGCAGCTACAGATATGCAAGCAGCCTAATAATGAAGAACGTGCGGCAGTGTGGTCTATCATTCACAAATATATACACACACCATTCTATGATTCGAATAAAATGACAGTTGAGTGTAAATGGGAAACTAATGTATGTAAGGGAGCAGCCAACAGTCTTCATTAGGAAAATGACTTAGACTAAATGTCTTAATAAAAGTGTAAAATTGCAAACTGGTTTGTGCAAAGGTTATGACATTTGAAAAATATAACTGCTGGAAACACAGAAACGTCGGCTGTGTTGCATTTGTGTTAACCTGTCACATATTTTATTAATTTACGCCATTCTATCACACTTTTCAATTACAAAGTAGATTCTACTGTATTAAATTTCTTAAAGAACCATCCATTTTGAAAACACATAATAACAGGCAATGAAACCCAATTAAATCTTAAACATAAAAATATACTTATAAATTCAACTTTTTTTTTTATTTACTTTTTTTTTTTTTTTTACAGCTCTTTTAATTAATACAAACCTTATTTTGCATGTTTTGCCTCAAAATGCATATTTTCTCATTACACATTGGCATGTTAACTATACTGTAAATCCTCTCTTAAATTGTAAGTTCATTCAATACATTATTCTAAAAAAAAAAAAACATTATTGTCTATGGTAAAACAGGTTTTTACTATAGAATATTTATCTATTGATTTTCCTATTGTTACAAACATTGTTTTCCAGTTAGTGTTACTATAAAATGTGTGTCAGTATAAAATGAAAGAGTTACAGAACACAAGCAGTTCAATGCACTTCACGTAAATCTTTCCGCGCGGCTGCCATGCAGTTACGCACTAAACGCAACACTACGTGACGTAATAATTGCCCGAGTCTGATACAGTTAATGTTATAGAAACAGAGCGATTTATTTATTATGGCGCGGTTTGCCTGTGCACTTGCATTTAATGCGTGCGTAATAACTTATACGTCTCCACGTCTATATCTTCGCAATCCAAAAGCGTAGACGTATAAAACACTTTAAAGTCAATCTGTGTAACACATTACACCCATAAGGTTCTTTCGTTCTACGTCTAAAATCCAACGATGAGACTGAAACAGTCTCACAATCAACAGTTCACTGACGCTCCTTATGGTCACTTGAGCGCGGTCCAAATTCCCCGCAGCCGTAGGATCGATTGCAGTGACATGTTGAGAATTAAACCGCTTCCCACCAGATAAAACAGTGAGAGATGAGACAATAACACATAATGACACCACTGACATATGCTTTAATCTACGTACTGAAATCATCCTTGCAGTAGCCTGCGTCCAAACCAGTGCGCGAGCCAAGCAAAGCACGCACAGCGTCCAACAATTGCATGAAACTAAGCTGACAATTACGTGCATGTCCCTTACCTCGGGAGTTTCACGGCGCAGATAAACACAGTACTTTCTGGAAAACAGCCTGTTAAAAAATATTATAAATCCGTAACGGTGCAGGTTGCGTGGATCTCAGCTGCGGACTCTGATGGGGTCTCGCAGTGGGAACGGAATTAAAGCCCGGGTTGCGGTGGATAGGAGGTCCCCCTACTGCCGAGTCCTCTCACTACCGCGCGCGCTTCACCCTCTGCACACACAGTACTGCTGCAGCATCAGCTACGCTGAGAAAAAAGCAGGAAAACTATAAACTACGGAGTGGATTGCTGTCTCAAACTACAGCGGAGCTTGAATGTCTCCCGCGCTCAGATAGTAATCACATATAGATATCTAGATGTCACTACAGAGTTTAGTTCCATCCCTTACACACCTGCCTCATTTTCAAGGCAATCCTGTAAATTTGGGGTATGTTTTCAGGTGGATTTAATTATAGGGATGGAGCTAAACTCCATTAACATTATAGTGGCCCTCCAGGATCAGAGTTGCTTATTACTGTAATGGATGTAGATGATGCTTATTATATAAATAAATAAATAGATAGATAGATATAGATAGATAGGGCTGGGTGTGTAGGTGGTGTCACCATGATTTTGCCAAGACAAACATGATCCACGATCAACATCAAAATATAGATCTAACCCTATCCTTACCCCTAAATCAGAGGTAAATGATAGTTGAATAACAGGAATGTAGAGGTAGTGAATGTAAGGCTGGTTGTAAGGCTAAATTGACATTTCCTGTAAACTTATCCCTCAATTCTGATTGGTTAATTGGAATGTTGAAATCACATTCACGGTAATATGGATCTCTCTGATTCATTATCCTGATCTTGGGGATCCACTTTATGTTTTGTTTGTGTTTTTAATTCAACACACTTTATTCGAATTATCAGTTTTTCAGCAGAGCGCTCCATGAACCGAACTGGAGGCCCATGTTAGTTCTTGGAGTCCAATAACAAATCAATGCAAAAGAATGTTGGAAAGAAAATTGTTGGGAGCATGAGTATTGAAGTTTTGGTAGAATAGTAAAATAAATAAATGAAGAAGCACAGGAAATGAGTCTGAAACAGCTCCTTCTGCTATAATTCCAGCTATGCACCTTTTTCCTGAACGCGGAAGTAAACCTATGTGTGAGGCTTCCGGTTCGTTAGATGCTATAGGGAAATAATGAGGAAAACAACGCAGTAAACAGTAAAAGTTTACACTACAAACCAGTGCGTTCATAATTAAGATAATAGGCTACATTAAAATAACATTATAGGACACCCCAATCTGCAATATCAAGCAGCAAAAACGAACTGTTTATTACAGCTAAAAAGAGCTGGACACGGATGAGACCGGAAGCTATACCCATAGAATTTACAATGGCACCCATTTTTGCATCAGGAAAAGGGTGGATACCCCATCATTACACCCAATGCCAGGGGTAGGCAAGTTCAGTCCAAGAGAGTCGCTGTGCTGAATTTAGCTCCAAACCTAATCAAACACACCTGAACAGGCTAATTAATGACTTTGGGATTACTTAAGGATGCAAGGAAAGAAAATGAAAACAGAGGAATCAAAGGAATGTTATTTGTCTCTGCTGGAGCTATAAGTTCCACTTAATTTTTTTATATCTTTCCCTTGCTATTCTACCGCTGTCTCATTGACTTGTAAAAACATCATTGATTACGATGCAAGAGTGTCCACTACTGGCAGAACCCGTGTAAAGGATTCAATTGGAGCATCCTTGATCATGTTGGTCACTCCCCTATGGGTTTGTTTGATGCAGCATTCTCTATGTAGGAATGCTTGGGCTCTTTTAGATATTTGTAAAAAGTAATTAATATGTTATTTGGGGTTGAGGTAAATTAAATGCTATATGCAGTGACATAACTGTCATGTTGCATTGTGGTGTAAGTAGCTACCTGACGTGTACATCTGAAATTGGCTCACTCTGTCAGTCAAAATCGAGGAGCCAAGGTTCTGTCCATATAAACTTCCCTCTTCCACTTCATAAAGTGGAATGCACTTCAAAATGGCAGCAGGATTTAGGGGATGTAGTGTGTGCCTAAAAGTGAAGTGTAGCACAGCGTAAGAAGCTGGTAAGTTGAATCAGGTGTGTTTGATTAGGGAATCATACACTTATACAGGATTTTTTGATTTTTCTGCACTTACTGCATATTGCAAAGGCAAGCTCCTCCATCTTAAATCTATAACCACACAGCAGAACAGCGGTAATGTGTGGTTTGTATCATTTTAATTTGCTAATCAAACAGAGAAAGATTCAAACAAAATTACGTGCACACCTGCAGGATATCCCTGATTGAAGTATTGATGTAAAATTGATTGCACACACATGCACTCAGAGCTCAAAAATATGCAAACAAGGGTTTCAGAAATCTAGTAATAGTAGCCATTACAATGTATGAAATATAACAGCCCAGACATTTGGTTGCTACTGTATGTATTTGTCCCTTTTGCATTCTCTGTTGGACTTTCTTTTGCACACACACAGAGAAATGTGTGAGGCCACTTCATCATCATTATGAGTGTGTCAAGCTGGCTGGACAGGGTGGGTGTAGTGGTGGCCAGGCTGATTTAAGGGGCAACTGGGGACACAAGAAGCATCTTTCCTGGGGGAGATGATTAATGAGCTTGCCTCATTTTAGAAAAAGGACAGAAAAGCCCAAAATTCACCCTGTCAAACAAACCAAAAATTTACTGAAAGTATTGTATCACAATTCTTATACTACTTTTGATGTCATTGATCATTTAGGTGAAATATATTGTCTGTGCAAAAAGAAAAAAACAACGAAAGGAACACTGGAATATGGATTAAATATTGTTTAATCTAAAGTTAATCTAAATATAAAGTTCAAAATGTCTAATTTTGTAAATCCTTGAGAACAGATGGCCAAAGAAAGTAAAATCATCAACACTGAACATTAATTTCACATTAAAATCAAACAAATAAAAAATAAACTACAGGCTGATCTAACTTGCATGAATTTTATCAAATCAACTCATAATGTAAAAGTCAAAAATAACCGTTCATGGTGCTGGTTGTTAGAGCAGGTCCCATTACAGGATGTTGGGCCACCCTCATGCAGTCTGTTTCTGACAGTTTGACAGATACCGGTCCTGCTGCTGGGTTGTTGCCCTTCTACAACCCTGTCCAGCTCTCCTTGTATAATGGCACATCTCCTAGTTCTCCTGCACGCTCTTGAACACGTGCCTAGTACTAGTGAGAAGTACCCTAGACCTGAGAAATAGTGAGATCTACCCATAACACAACAAAATACTAGAGAAAAATCAGTCAGGAGGAATAAGAAGAGGGCTGTGGTGACCACTTGCACAACCATTTTCTTTTTGGAGGTTGTGCTGTTGTCTCTCCACTACAAGTTTTTTTTCATTTGCACCAAAACATGTTAAAACCGATTCACAATCACTTATGCTTCATTACTGGACAGATTAATATCCCTGAATTTGAACTGACTTGGTGTTATACTGTGATGATTAAGTGTTACCTAAATTCATTTGTGCAGTGTATATTAGGTATGTTATATGCTGTAAAAATCATTTGATGTTTGAAGCAATATCTCTTTCTCATGTACATTCCAAATGAGGCCTATAGTTATACAGTAGTGCAGGGGTCACCAAGTTTGGTGTACCTGCAGAGTTTAGCTCCAACCCTAATCAAACACACCTGAAGCAGCTAATCAAGGCCTTATTAGGTATACTTGAAATTTTCAGGCAGGTGTGTTCAAGTTTGATGACCTCTGCATTAGTATCTTCTCTAAAATGAATTGTTAACCTCAAAATTCAGATTTGCTGAAAATGTACTCACTCTCCAGCCACTCGAGATAAAGGTTTAGATGAGTTTCATCATTTGTAATAAACAAATTTATTATTAAAACATATGAAGAAATCAACTGGAGTCGTGTGAATTACTTGTGGATTATTGTTATGTATAAGCTGTTTAAACTCTCATTCTGATGGCACCCATTCACTACAGAGGATCCATTTGTGGTGACGTAATACTAAATTTATCTAGATCTGTTCTGATGAAGAAACAAACTCATCTACATTTTGGATAGCCTGAGGGTGAGTAAATGTTTAGCAAATGTTCGTTTTTGGGTGAACTATTTCTATGTCAGCCCTCTTCGGCAAGAACCCAGAACAATGATTTAAATTCTGTACTACACTGAAAATAACAAATATGAAGCTTGCAAAGCCTGGCAGTGATGCACTGCAAATATATATTTTTTTAATTGCTAACTTTTTTTCCAAACAAAAAAATGTCTTTAAATATGCTTGTTCTTGTGTAACGAAGCTGAAGGCAAAAGTAGTGTCCTTGAGCAAAGCAGTAAACAGAAAAATTAAGAGGGACTGTATAATGTCTAATAGCACCGATTGGACATGGTGCATTTTAAATATTAGGACTGACAGGTGAGTGGCCATCCTGTTAATGAGAGGCAGCAGCTCAATCACAGACCTTCTCCTTGGTCTGTTCTCCATAGAGACAACCATTGTGTCTTTGGTGAATGTGTGTGTGCACTGTGCAATATATCCTCCTCATTATGTCTGTAATTGCTTTAACTGTGTGACCAACAGATGATGAATCCATTCGTCTGCCTGTCCACTTGAGGTCATTTTAATCTGACATTCTGCCACTTGCCAGTCACCAGTAACTTTTTTATGGGAGATGCTAAAGATTGCATGTGTGTTTTTGTTGAATATCATATTACATACTTCATGTTTCATACTCAACCGGTGGAGGTAGTGTTATGCTTTGGGCATGTTGTGGGGAAGTGGCCTTTTTCAGCAGGATACCAGGGTTCCCCACTTTCCAGGGTTCCTCAATCTGACTGAGCATCTATGGGATGGCCTGATCCTCACAACTTGCAGGATTTAAATTATCTGCTGCTAATGTTTTCGTGCCAGATACCATAGGACTTAGATGACTTAGACTTTAGAGAATTAAAGCATTCATTCATAATTCAAGTAAATTAGTTAACACTTTACTGTTTTATTTTAATAGACAGTATGTTGGCAATATAAGTCCACTTGTTTTTCATTCATATAGTAAAGTACAAAGACAGCCAATGAGGAACTGTTCTCTCTGACTATAGAGGGCGCTGTTGTATTTGTTATGGGCTCCTCAGGATTACTTTTCCTTCAGTACCATGATTCCTGGTTGATTTCCAGAAATTATTAGTTTTAGACACAATATCAATGACAGGTTGATTCCTTGATGCTTAGGTTGAAACTTTCTGAAAACCTCTGGGTTTTCACCCAAAATATCTTAAATTGTGTTCCGAGGAAGAACGAAGCTTTTACGGGTTTGGAACGACATGGGGTACGTTAAGTGATTGGCAAAAATTTGGGGTAGAGTAACCCTTTAATGTTAGGATATCGCGTTAAATAGATAAAAAATTAGATTTTATCAGCTGCCACATCTATTATCAGATTTAAAAAAATGAAATGGGAATACCCACTAGATCAGAAGCCTAGAATGGTATACTTTACACTCATTTCACCTGAAACAAAAATTCTGTCATTATTTATTCACCCTCAAGTTGAACACAAAGAAGGATATTTTAAAGAATGTGTTTAACCAAACAGTTGCTGGCCTCATTGACTTCCATAATAATAGAAAGTGTTAATTTTTGGTGAACTGTACCTTTAACAAATTCGTGGACCGCTCTATTAATGACTTTTATTTTGATAGACCCTTTTGTTAATTTATAAAATGACAAATCCAAACAGTCAAACTAGCTTAGATAAGTAAGTAAAAAGTAATGCCATCTAGTGGCTGATAGCTTTAAACTATCTTTAAAACATTATTTTTACAAGTTACATCATAACAGCAAATATGCAAATGTTCACAATGTTTACAGTTACTGCTTTTATTTATATTTAAATATGTGCAATTACAATAATGCTGTAAATTACATTAAATGAAGAGCCAATATTATCTCTTGATTTATAGCATTTATTTATTTATGTGCATAAACATGGCATATCTGAAATTTATATTCTCAGGCAGATTATGAAGCATTACTACAGAAACTTGATATTTAATCATAAAGAAGTCATGTCAACATGTATTGTAAAGTGTGTGTAAATTATAAGAAAATAGCCTTTTTAATAATTTGTGGAATGTATTGTGAAGTGATATTTATCCATCAAAATAATCTTCCAAACAGTCCCCTATTTTCCTCTTATCTTAATAGCCTCAAGTTTCTTTTGCTTTCTCAATCATGAAGTCCAGATGTCTTAAAGAGGATGCGGATGTAGATTTTAATGCGGTCTCTATTAATTTCTACAAACACTGATAACACTCAACTTCTCTTCCTTTAGTTTAATCGTTACACACTTTGTTTCTCCAAACTCCTTTTCATACTTCTTTTTCAGATCCTCTTTTGTTCTTTTGACCCTCCTTGTCGTAATCTCATAATTTCGTCTTCTTTTATGTTTAGTGGGGTCACACTTCCCAGTGCAGACTTGACTTTCCCTTCATCATCACACTACTGTGCCAGTAACATCGAGAGAGTCAATAACACTAATACACACTAAAACTGGTGACAGTGGTTTCATGAACATGAAAGTAGAGCATCTCCCATGGCTTGCATAGTTACCTGATCTGAATATTATTAAGCTGCTTAGTAAGCAGTCAGGAAACATTTTCCTCCACTTTTTTCGATTTTTAAAAAACTTATAAATAAAAATGACCTAAAAGATAAGTTCACATGTTCACATTTCCTCAGCTGTTGTTATCTGAAAGAGAATTCTACAGATTTTTAATTCTTAAACCTAAAACTGTCATCAAAACAGCTATACTATACTATATACTTTTATTGCATTTTTTTTTTTTTTTTGGTCTACTTGCACTTCCATTTTGCAAATTTGAGAAACATCCTAATACTCAAACCATATACAACTTCCTATTACTCATACTTAAAAATGTGCATCCTTTATTCATACAGATGTGTGTTTAACTGTAATCAGAGTATGGCAGAAGTTGCAGAATATGCATATCAGTTTCCCTCTTGATTACAAAAAAATCTTCAAATGAAAAAATGATCATAAAATGATCATATCTCAGCTGCAGAATATCATGGTGAAAACCAGAAAAGACACACGATTAGGCAAAAGTCACGTGATTTGTGTTTATACTCGCCTGGAATGTTAAAAACTATAATAATGCTTTATTCAAAGATAGGCTATATTTGCTATTCTTAATTTCCTCTTAAAAATTTCAGTCTAATCAGCTTCTCGATTGACTATTATTGAAATGTGTAGTAGCAGTTCTAAAGTAAAAGAAATCCTGGTAATTTCTTGTACATTTTGCAAATTAGCAATGTTTTTCTCACAATTTAACAAAGCATTATTGTCAAAATATCACAAAAAAAAAGAAAAGAAAAATTATTTTTAAATGCATATAGGGCAGATATGTATTTAACATGCCCAATCATGTATTACACAAAAACATACACTAGGGGGTAGAATTTTGCAAAAGCATTCCTTAAAAGATGCAAATACAAATTAAAGACTCATTTTGAAATGTTCCAGTTTTTAATAAAACAGTCATCTTTTTTTTAACAGTTGTAAGGCATCATGCATGAAAAAGGCATACAAAAGCATATGTACCTCCTTCCTAAATAAAAGATTGAATTACGTTGTGCAGATTAAAAATATAATTCTTTACAAATATATGGAAGAGCTGACAGTCAATCCAAATAAAAGGATCTTATAATGGCGAAACACAACCTGCTCTCACAGTATTTCATTGTAAACATGAATTTAGCCAAAAAAGAAACATTAGTTCATGCTTTGACATTAAGGAGGTTTATCAGAAAGCATGCAACCGATTCATAATATGATTTTCACAATGTCAACATTCCTTAAACACAGAGAGAGTGAAACTCCATAATTATTTCAATAATAATGGTTAAGATCATAAAGAAATATGATATGACTACTAACAGACAAACGGAATGAAGAGTCATGAAGATCCTGTCCCGGTGTCGTCCTGTAGAGGGTAGTGTTGACTAGTCTCTGTTACAGACCGCATGAGGAGGGACATTTGATGTTTGGCACAGAAGAGTGCAGGCGTGCTTGTGTTGTGCTATACCACGTTGAAGACCATTGAGAGATACTGCTCGTATGACACCTGGATCCAGCCGTCCTGATCTGTGTCATACCGCCGAAACACGTCAGTTAGCCTCTGTTCAAAAGAAAATATACACGATCAGTATTAGTTATAAGTCGCTTCATAATGATGAACCATTCCAAACCCATAGACACTATTTGGGTCAAGCTATATTTATTTAAAATGTATATTTTAAACTTCAAAAGAAGTATTAATAAAAATATCTATGTCACATATGATTAATGTCTATACGAGTCAAGAGCAATTTATTACAAACCTTAGGAAGTCCAATTATAACTTTATAAGGAACAGGCCAATATTTAGGTTTATTTAGTGAAAACCTTCACCTCCAGTAAACTGAATCTTTGTAACTGGATCACTAAATCAGTGAGCTGAATTCAAGAACCAGTTTAGACTGGTTTAACTTGATTCATGAACAAACAAAGTTCATTTTACCCCAAAACACTTTTTTAGTTATGATCAAAAGCTATTTCAGTTTTCAGTAAAAATATAGTAAGTAACAGTAACTGTTTGTTTCTGGGTACAAGTGACTGAAAATGATGGAGCAGGTTACAAATCATTTAGAATGGTTTTCAAACAGAACCGATTCATCAAGGAAAAAAAACTAAACAATTAATTCACAAATCATACATTGCATGGGCCCTGTTTACATCTGGTATTAAAGTGTCCCTATTGTGGATTTTGGAAAATGACCTTTCATGCAGCTTCGCAACACAGCTTTTACTTAGGGCTGTGCAATATGACGATTTTTTTCGTTTATTTCGTGATGTCGCAAAATACACTGTTTACGGTAATACTTTTTCATCATTTGGATGACAGTGATATTTACATGGCACCACGGGGCATAAAGAGGAGACAGAACCAGGTGGAAAACGACCAAACAGGACAAAACAAGTAGCTCATTTCTAGACGAGGGACTAACATCTGTAACACAAACACACCGTTTCTGTGTGAGAGGAGCGCGCATTTAAATAAACACACTTATACTGTATGTGTCAGATTGTAAGACAGAAAAACCGTCTTTGCAAGTATGCTCATAAACACAGTAATTTAGCTCTTGAGAGAGCGTAAACAGCTGGAAAAAACGCATTTGTAACAGTATATTGAATCCGGACTTCGGTCTTAAAGGGGAAGCGAGTCGTTTTTAAAATAAGTCCCAAGCCGTTGCCGCTCACTTGTTGGTCTTTTCGTATTAGTTTGAATGAAAATGCAAATTCATTCTGTGCCACTAGGTGCCACTTTTGGAGAGATAAAATAGCTTTTTCCTCAGTAATGCTTTACACAAAACAGCACTGCGCTCACACTGCTTTATCAGGCATGATGAAATGAAATGAGACCAATCGACCAATCACTGCAGATTAGTGTCACGCAAAGGAAAAATACATTGTTGCGCGAATCGTTTGGGAGTCGTTGAGCAATAAGGTAAAAATAAATGCACATTATAGTGTTTTTTGACCTTACCTGCATGTCAGCCTGTTGTTAGGAACTCTCAAAACCAAAATATGAACCTTTCATAACACTTTATAGGGACATTTTAAGATCACAAATGAAAACATTAAATACATCTAAAAGACTGGATGCTCATGTGTTCAAATGTGTTCGAGAAGCCACAAAAGACTGCCTACCCACCGCCTACTTGTCTAACACGTGAGTATGTTTTGATAAAGTGCACTGCAACAATCTGTTCCAGCTTTGCTATGTTGTGCCAAAAAAAAATTAGAAATGTATTGTTTGGATCTTTTCAATTTGCTTCCTTTCCCCTCGCACGTAAGCAGCGTAATGGTTTCATTTGTTCAACTGTATTTGTGTGCCACATTTGTTGAAAGTGATGTAGAGTATTAAAAAACAAAAGGGAGGGTCTAGATCAGAGATTTGTAACCCAGCTCCTGGAGAGCTACAGTCCAGCAAAGTTCAGTTCCAATCCTGCTCCAACACACCTGCTGGTAAATATCAAGTAACCATGAACAGCTTGATTAGCTGGTTCAGGTGTGTTTGATTGTGGTTGAAACTGAAATCTGCAGGATGGTAGCTTTCCAGGAGCAAGGCTGGAAATCCCTGGTCTAGATAAATACAATCAGTGAGCCCATTCATGTCCAACTTCCGACTAGGAAAGGAAAATTCTTGGAACAAAATGAAACTTATGAGCTGCATTTTTTTCCCCAATATAACACTAACCGTAAAAAAAAAAAAGAATTTATATATATATATATATATATATATATATATATATATATACACCAACAAAACATAATTTAATTAAAAAATATTTTTGTAACATTTTTGCATGTATTTTTTACTGTACAAATAACTGCTTTGCTGCAGAAAAGTATTCTTTCGAAACATTACAGATCCCGATTTGAACATGTGTGAGTGTTATAATAAATGTATCAATAGAACTGTTGCAATTATTGTAGGCATTATCATTATTATTGTCTCATTTAATTTTAAAAATGCATGAAAATGTTAGTGAACAGCTGGCGAGTAACACAGCTCATATTTGGAATTTGAACCCTGGCTAACAAGCAGATACGCTGCGAGCTTGTGCAGTGTTGTTTGAATAGGCTACATGCATGTATTAGAAAACATACTGGGCTGCGTTTCCCAAAAGCATCGTAAGCCTAAGTTGATCGTAGCTTCGTTGGTTTCAATGGGTCTATGATGCACCTAAGCTTACAATGCTTTTGGGAAATGCAGCCCTGGTCTGCAGTTTATTTACTATCGTTTGAGCCCGTTTCGCAATATATATATAACTTTGGGTGCCAAACAATCTGTGCATCCCTATCGAAAATCCTCCTTTTGTGTAAAATCGTGGGATTGGAACAGCCCCATAAATACAGACTGATTTCTGGGTGAAATGTCCCTTTAAAGAAATTGCAAATGTTGCATATAACACAGATCATTACCTGTAGTACAATACAGCACTGAATGAAGTCATCAAAAGCCACTTGGCCCCTCTTCTGACGGTCAAATTTCTCTATCAGTGTGTTGTAGAACTGATCTGAAAGACGATAACCTGTGCGAAGAGAGAAGCATTTGAAGTTCAGTGTTTTCCTCAAGGGTGACATTAATAATTTTCCATCAGTGGTTCCATCAGGTTATTTGTCCTTCCTCTTATTGGTTTTGTGCATCAGTGCCTCTGCCTCGCAGTCCTACAGGATTTTCTTTAAACACCTCACCAAATGCATCTATCACCTCCGGCTTTCCATTTATAGCAGTCAATAAGCAAGCATTACAAACTCACCAAAGCCGGTGAGAGCCTGTTTGAGCTCGTTCTTGTCGATAAACCCTGAGTTGTCCCTGTCGTAGGTGCGGAAGATGTTCTGCCAGTCTGTGATGTACTTCCAAACGCCGGCAAATTCATTGAAGTTAACCCCGCCTTTGTTCTCCCGATCAAACATAGCTGAAAAGAAAGAATTGTGGGAAGGTTTGGTCACATTTAATCCTCAAATTCACACATTTTATTGATGCTTGGATTTATTGTATTACTTAGTATTATTATTAAGTGACTGGTTGTATTAGGTCTTCAACGCACCATGCATTCATAACCCTTAATTTGAAAAGATTGAGCACAAGGCAGAATCCCCAAAACAGTTTGAGATGATCAAAAAATTGTGAAAATGTATTCAAGAAAGATCACAATTGAACTGTTATTGTGGTCATATGTATCCATGAGCCGCAAGCAATCACCTTATTCTGGAGTTAGGAATCATTACACACAGTCAATTATTAGTGACCAACTTTCTCAAGAAAAGCTCTGGTGACTTCTGGTGTTTAAGACAAAAACCTTCCACTTTCCAAGCTACTTTCAAGGCAGAAGACACCTGCATTTTTCCAGTTTGAGCTGAAACAACCGAACCTTTCTTAGCTAAGTGTGCTAATAGGAAACATTGCAGGTTGTCATGGAGCTCATAAACAAACAGAGGATTATGGGACAAAAGAGAAAAAGACACGGCATGTCTATGTTTTTGTGAATGCAAGAAAATAATAATACTCACATATAATTGATCTGACAGTCACAGGGTTGAAAGGTGTCCATGTACCTGAGGATGAAACAAAAACAGATAACAATCAGTTTCCATATAAAACTAAATTATTTAAACAACAAGCAGAAGCTTGACTACATATGCCATCACTCCTGCAAGCAATTTTTTGATACATTTATGCCATGTTCCAGGTAAAAATATTAAATATATATATTAAAGCATTTAAGTTCTACAATGTGACATAACAAAATAGAATTTTCAATGAAATAATAAACACCAGGAATTCATTTTTTAAATATAAAATACATCTTTATTTTCATGTTTGTGTCATTAAAAGTAAATTTTTGCTAATATTTAATTTATAAGGTAGATGTTTGCCAGTGCTTGGTTATTTTTTGGAAGGCTGTTAGAACAGACTTTTTCTGCTGTGTGCTGTCTTTGACGTCAGCTGCTAATGGAACTTTAGATTGCTTATTTATTTATGTTTTATTAATTTACAGTATGTTTCATATAATTTATATACATTATATAATATATTCTACGTGAATGAATGAATGTTTGTATATAATAGTGGTTCTGTCAACAGACAAAAAAGCAATGCCTTTGTTGCAGCTTGCATAAATAAGAATTTAAACTGAAGGCCCGTTCACACCAAGCATGATAACTATAAAGATAACAATAAAGATATAGTTCTAAAAATCTTCCTCAATATTAAAGAATAGCAGAGTTCACACAACAGCTATAACAATAAAATCACACAGAAACAATATTGTTGGAATCACTTTCAGCTGAGGAACGATGAAAACATTGAGAGCCAATCAGAATAACAACATGTACTTACTATGGTTTAATTTGGCATTAGTTACTATGTAGATACAAGTAACAAGTATAACAAAGAACAAGTGTTACCAAACAGTTCTGCACCTTTTAAAAGCACATGACATTTTAATAAAAAATAATGAACAAACTCTTAAGAATATCACACACACTGAGTAATCATACACAGTGAAACCAGAAAACTCATTCCTCTTTCACTCATCACTAAGGAGAGACATTATGGTCATAACATGAGGTAGTAAGAAAGACATTTCAGGTACGCTTCAACAGACACCCTTCACTGACCTTGAGGAACACACTTTATAGTCTATATAGGTCATTCTCTTATTCCAGCTCAGTGAACCCTCCCTTTCTGCTCTGGTTGAAATAACACTATCATTTGTTTGAGCGTGCTTATCCTAGTACACCTACAACACACAGTGCGCGCGCTGAGGGAAACAACACCAGAAGACACAGGACTGAAATGTACAGCTGTGAAATAAAGCCATTCTTCTTGGCAATGCTGAGTCACAGTCTGACACACACTCACAGAGAGAGAGGAAGGACTTGCACTGGTGATGAACAATCAGGCAATCAGGGAATAATCACGATGCTCCTCTGGTTGGTGGGACGGGGGTAGTTGTAAACAGCCCGGGAAAGCAGGAAGAGCAGAATGGAAAAAATAACGTTTTAATAAAAAGGAGTGTGTTCCTGCCAAACAAGACCACCAAGGTCACCCTGACCATATTAGGTAGGCTATTGGAAATAGTGTGAATAACGTGGTGCCATCTCAGAGAGAGAATGGCTGCTAGTGGCAAGGACTGGAGAGGAGGCGGGTCTGAATTCAGGCACAAAGACGCCCCTATGTGCTGCACACTGGCTCCAGTCACAGCACTGCCTACTCCGGGAGGAATCATGGAAAAACGGCAACATTCACATCACTCCACAGCAGTCTGCCGCATACAACAACACTGCATATGTTAACACAAGGACTTCTTTTTATATCATATTCCAGGGTCAAACATAGCTGATGAAACTGCTTATATTTTATGTTACGAGACTGAAGAAGATACTGTTTTAAACCAAATCCAAAGTTTTGCTACACCTGTCAGCATTGAGTAAATTAAATACAGGTCACAAGACTATATTTTGTAATAAGTTAACTTTTTAAAAGACATTTGTAATACTTTCATTCAGCAAGGGCACATTAGATTTATCAAAAAATGAAATTTCTGTGATATTTGTGACATTTATAACATTTAAATGTCCTTTTGAATTTTCGATTAATCAAAGACTTCTTTAAAATTTCCGATTTTAATCAGGACTGTTTTCAACATAATAACAAGAAATGTTTCCTGAACAGCAAATAAGTATATTAGAATGATTTGAATGATGTGACACTGAAGACTAATGATAATGAGTAATGATGCTGAAAATTCAGCTTTTCCATCTCTGAAATAATTAAATTACATTTTAAAATATATTCCAATAGAAAACTGTTGTTTTAAATTCTAATAATATTTCATAATATTAAAGTTTTTGCTGTAATTTTTATTTTAAATTAAATAAATTAAGTCTTGCTGAATTTAGGAGATTAATTTCTTTCATAACAATATCCAAGTCCTCATGAAACTAAAAGGGCAAGACATAGGCCTATTGTTTTTATATTTTCATTTTGGTGGCCTAATGTGAGGAATTTTTTTCTAAATGTCAACAGACAGAGATCTGAAAAATAATAAACTTCAGGGTTCACTCTTAAAAATAAAGGTGCTTCAAGATGCCATAGAAGAACCTTTTTTGTCTAAATGATTCCACAAAGAACCTTTCAGCATCTCAAGAACATTTTTGTTTCACATTTTTGGTTCTTTAAGGAATCTTTAACTGAATGGTTCTTTGTGGAACAAAAATGGTTCTTCTATGGCATCACTGGGAAGAACCCTTTAAGCACCTTCTGATAAATTTAATAACCTTCTAATTATAAATTTTCAGTAAGATTTGAATCATTTATGTTGCTATTAGTGAAGGTCAGACTATCATTTTTACAATTCAGTTTAAACCATAAAAAGCTACGCTGCATAAAAGTAACAGCCAACTGTCTTTTAGGTGACCACTGATAAGTCTTAATTTAGGACTAGTACACTCAAAATACCCTATACAAGCCTGATTATGTAAAACTTTAACATCTAACAATCTGAACTCTAATGCCATTAACACCACAGGAAACCCTGCAAGCTTCTCTAACACAGGCAGCAGTCCACATCCAAGAGAAACAAGTGAGCCAGGACCCAACCAAGGCTAAACGTGCATAACCTTTCCCGGCCCTGACAACGAGTTTGAATGCTTTCATTACCATTTATGCTTTTTGAGTAAAATCCATTATGCCCTGGTCGCAGGAGTGAAATTATAATGCAACATGGCTGGAGTAAGTGAATTGAACGGTTGTGACATAATAAATCAAAGCTGCCCACTGCCACTACTTCACTTACAGCAACGACCTCTGTTCTGTAAATCTATGTGAACAGCATTACCCCAGCAAACGCCTAGAGCAGCATCGGAGAAAATCAAGAATGCATAAATATGTTGAGCCAGCAAAATGACAGAGCTGAGAGGAGACCACTTTTACTGTAAGACAATCAAATAAAATCAAACACCCTGAACAACAATAACTAGAGAAAGAGAGAGAGTAAGAGAGAGAACAAAGGGGAAAAAAAGGTTTCAAGAACAGTGCCAACTTGGAGAATAAACAGAAGTGTTAGTTCAACATAATGATAGTGATTATGTAATTTCCATAATCTATGGTCACTGTTGTCAATATCTAATGCATATAAAATAACAATACAAAATACTTTTAAGACTTTGAGCAAATACTGCGTGAATCAGGCATCAACTTGTTTATCAATTCATGTTTCATTTGTCATCACGTAGTTGCTTATTATGCATATCAGCATCTGTCATCCGGCTCTGTAGATATAGTTTCCAGGAAATTTATTTGAATACTTTTTAAAATATAAGAGCTTAAACATATTTTCAAAGCATATTTGATACAGCTTGTTTAAGTTACATGCAATCAGTTCAAAATGTCTATTGCAATTCATCAAAAACTCTGATTCAAGGAATTGTTTACGTTGTCACTAAAAATATATTTCCAGAAGTCTTGACAAATGATTTTTCATGCATTAAAAAAATTAGATATAAACAGCAATATTTATTTACTAATGAATTTACTTCATTGGTGTATATATAAGCACATATAAGTATATATAATATATTTATTTCAGAATTAATTTAGAAATATAAGGTTGAAAATGATTGAACAATACATATACTGCAGATATATAGAGACATATTCAGTACATTAGTGCTGAGGTCAGATGCCTGGGGCAACTGCTGTGTCTCTGAGGTACATTCAGAGACTCTGAACAGAGCAATGGATTTTAGCAGTGCTGAAAGCAGAGCTTGACCTGACCACTGAACCACTAATCCAAGAACAGAATGGCACCAGCCATACACTACAAAACATGCAATATCTATTTTCAAGCCTCTACAATACTAACATCTTCAGAATATCACAGGGATACAACATTACACAGTCCTATACTTCACAATGCAGTGCTGCTGAGAGTGACAGTGGTCTATGTGCTATAACACAGCATTGCACCGCAGCAGTGCTGACAGGAACATGCATTGGGATCATTGAACCATTCGGCTTAAACTCACACAGCCCGCTCTCGAGAATGATAACAGAGTTTCCTGCTAAGTCTGCAATCTCTCATTGAGACGAGCACTACATCAACCTTACTGCTCTGAGCAGATAACAGCTTCTGGCAGGAGTGAAAGAACTTCGACCCACTTTGGCAGCAAGGCCATATGCTCATGAAGCAGAATAGGCTGAGGAGGTATTTGAATAAGGCACATTCCATAAGTATAAGGTACACTGTGATGTCCCATTACTTTTTTTTTTAAAGAACTACCAGACATGTTTGATAAACTATTATCTAACAGAAAGTTAGCTTAGCATGAAAAGTAGCTAGTTTAAAACATTTCTAATGTCTGTACCGTCCATTAAACAAGAGATTTTAGTCCAGAGGCAACTGCATTTGACATTTTTTTCACTTTATAAACAAACTTAACATGGAGGAGACGTACTATTGTTCTAAAGGTTAAGATGACTAAGACTTTTTATTGAACAAAAATATGATTTTAATTTAGTACGCATTAAATGAATACATTAAATGAATAAAACATTTTTTAATAATATTAAAGGCCAATTCACTCTTCACCAACAGATACAGACAAATGTCAAAACACGTACGTTGTGGTCATATAAGTGTGTTACCCTGTCAGCCTCCGTTGCTTATTTATTTTCGCTCACTTTAACATTTTGAGTCACCATTTGTTGGGTTTTGGAGGGGGAAACTACAAGGAATCATGTTTTCAACATTCATAATAAGAAGAAATGCTTCTTGAAAACCAAATTAGATAATGATTTCTGATGGATCATGTGCAATCACTCTCATTTAAACTGAATTTAGAAAAATTATAGTAACAGGGTTGCATGAAAGGCAAACAAATCTTTAGAAAATTAGTAAAAAAATAACAAAATACTATTTTGTTTTACATTATCAAGTACTTCCTTTCACTGGTCATTTGTTGAAAACATTTACAAATAATAGTAATGTTTAATGTTTAGTAATAGTCATATATAAAATAGTATTAATGCTGGTTATTGCTTGGTATTTCATGAAGAACATTTATAGCAATAATAGTCAATGTGGGCATTTTTCATTTAGCAACAATACTGTGAACATCTTTATATAAATGGGGAACAATATTTAAAGATCATCATCATAAAAAAAGGAATGATCTTATGCAACATAATTCAAAGTATATTATCATATGGAAATATCAGTGTGGCAACTGGTGCTAAATCATATTGCCAAAAACAATAGTGTTGACAAAACCATCAGATGACTGTTACAGGAAAGCACTTACTGTTTGTACAAGAAACATGTTTTTCTGCTGTAAAGGAACCTGGTTCCTTTTATTAATAGTCTGATATTCCAAAATGAAAGTTGTTCAGTGGAAGCCCCACACAATAATTATAGTTGAGGGCCTTGGCTGAACATTTATCTTCAACTCCAGTTGGAATATGTTTATATGTGACAAAAAGAAGTAAGAAAAAACTAAAATGAATGAAAAAAAAAACGAACAAAAAAAAACATACCATTTGATAATGCCTGCTGAAGCTCTGTGTCTGATATTGCCCCGCTCCTGTCTTTATCTACCCTGGAGGAAACAGAAAAATTATGAATTATTTGCTAGCCAAAATAAATGGAATTCATGTAAAGAAAAAAACATGTTTTAAAGTGAATGACTTAAACACCATAACAGTGTTTAGAACTCTAATGTGACAAGTAAGAAACAACCTCAGGATGTGGGCTTGATCAAATGAAACTGAAAGTAAAAGATATATCGAGAATGTGTGAGACCTCGTGTTTCTAATGTAACACCGAAAGAGTCCATTTATTTACATCGAAACGGTTTTCTTTTCCTTTGAGTTCACATATGGCGCATTTTAGAAAAGTGTCTTGGGAAGCCATTTGATTAGTTCTTTTATATCCCCACATTTTCATTCATTGGTTCATTGATGTTGTGAAGGCGCGGCCCCATGCTGATATTTTTATGATTCATTTCAGTCAAGACATGTCAGCAAACGACTTTAAAAGAGGGAAAGTTTGTCTCACGCAGAGTGGGTTGGCTACTTCTGCTGTTGGGAGTGTCTTTTCCATTACACAAACGCCATAAATCGTAAAAAGGACACGTTTCCATTACAGGCCATCTGAGCTGAATTTAAGGGAATGTTGTTCCATGTGGAAATTACATGTGTTGTTTGGCCTGTTTTGTAATAAAGAGATTATGGTAAAAAGGGGTTGAGTTTTACAAAATCCTGTGCTACATTATTATGAAACAAGCATGAAGCAATATGCCTGAGCACACCAACAAAACCCCTGTATTTCTAGGAGGCTGCTGAAAAAAAACAGAAAAACAGAAGTGAAGGGCTAGAGAGAGGCCTCCTCAATAATTTGGACACCTAAAACCTTGAAAGAGAGTCTAGTCTGGGCCATAACCACAGTAAACTGTGAAAGGAATTTCTTGTTGGCTTGTTTATCCAACAAGACCCTGCCCAACCAGGCGATATTTGAACTCGTGACTCTTATTCACACAAGGAATTTTGAAACAACCATCAACTTTAATCAGGCTATTTGTAGTGAATTCTGATAAGACACGGTTTGAGAATCATTTGAACTGATTTACTAGCTGGACTGATTAAACCAGAACTTCCATTCAAGGAAAGTATGATCAGAAACATCTGGGTCGCTTTTTCCTAAAAGGAAAGTGAAAAAAACAAAAAAAACAAATTACTTCTATATTTTTCCCAATGTTTCAGTAACTATGTAGATTTTTTTCCACTCAATTCTCTATTATATCACAGCGATCAGGCAGAATAACAATCATACCACTGTAAGTTTATGAGGTTTTAAACTGGGGTCCAGGGACCCTCAGGATATGCCGCAAGAGAATACTAGTAAATGTCTAGGGTAAAAATGTACAAAATTAAAAATAAATAAATAATACATATAATACAACAATACTATAGTGAATAGAAATTTAAGAAATGTAACAAAATATTTTCCAAATAATACTTTACACATACATTTGCAGTATTTCTAAGAATACATTTAATAGATAGATATATAGATAGATGGATGTCTTTTACATATAAGATGGGGGTACCTCGCAAAAGGATTATCATATTTGGGGGTCTCTGTTTTCTAACATATTCAAAACAAATCGTTATAATAGTAAGCAACCACTTAATGTTACAGGTCATATACACTAAAAGTAATCATAATCCAGCCTTAATGGGACAAAGTTTCATGTAAGTTTGCACTTCAATATCGTCATGGAAACTCTTAAGTAATAAACATACTCACAGATGACTCATATGTAATGTACAGATCAACACTGGTGACTCACTAACACCTTTAGACATTCCCGAGTCATATGACCAAGGGACAATCATACATATTAGAATATAACAGGAATGTTGCTGGAATACATTGTTTGAGTTGCGTCTATTTCTGCGTTTTGACGGCAGTGTAATGCTATAAGGCGCGTTTACACGACTTCTTGAGTTCAAAACGAAAGTTAAACTACTTTTAACTTGACAAGGCATCTTAAAAACGCAACGCTTGTAGACATTGACAGCATAGCGACGCGACGGCCCGATACGTCAGTAGGTGTATAGCAACAATTAAAAAACACAAGAACGCGTCCCGTGTGAACGGCCCTTAAGATTCAATCCTCTGCAGTATTACATAATTCATTACTATAGAGACGAGCAACTTAGTTAAACCAAACCAACTCACTCTCTGCTCACTTACATGCGTAAAAATAAGATCGTGTGGCAGCTGAAAACTACGCAAACGCGTAACGTTATTCGAGTTCATCTTAAATGCTCAGTTGCGATAATTGACTGTGTTGAACGGCGTAATAATGAAAGTCAGACGAGAAGAGTCTGCTATCAGCTGAAAAGCAATCGAAAAACGGCGGAAGTAACTACAAAATACTTCAGACATTTGCTTTTGCGAGCTATACAACCCTGTACTAAAGTTCCCCAATGCATTTCTTATCTTCTTGTACGTGACTAGCAAGAGCAAGCTCTTTCCTGCTTCGCTTGTCAAATCGACAGGCGTTCAAATGCGGAATCGGTGGTCGTGTTTCACTCACCTCTGAAATATATTCCATAAAAAGCCCTGATCCGGCGGCGCGCTGTTGTAATGTGCTGGTCTATACTGACTATGGTAGGCCATGTCCTCTGCTTGCCCCGCTAAACGTTAAAATGCGCTCTATGAGCAGCGAAATTCAACTTGCTTAAATCTCAGTAAAAAAATTCTTCACGCAGAGGCGTGGCGTGAAACTCCCCACTTCCCATTAAAAATGAGCGGACGTCACGCGGGACCGCCCCCTTTGAACGCTCTCGGGGACTTTCTGCTGTTTTGATTGGCTCGTCTCATGCCAGCGCGGACTGTTTGCGCTAAATGGGCGGGGCCAACAGTCTGACTAATGGAAAATGTGAACTGTTCGTAAATGATATATTTCTTTGTATTTGACAGATTTCGACAGGATAAATGTATTTTTTCTCCTCAAATAGAAAGGGTATTCAAGGCCAAAGTGATAAATGTTATGGCGTTTGTAGGGAAGCATAATTTATTAGACATTCTGACTGTCACATAAATAAATAATTTATCACTTTAGACCATAAAACATATGTTTGAAAAATCTAAAATGAGTTTTTGATCTGATCGTCATTATTATTTTTATTTATTATGACTATTATAATTTTTTTAATTGAATTAAAAAATTTAGAAATGTTAAAATTATCCACAGTCCCTCAGTTGTTCCAAAACATACTACGCTGCCTACCTAGACCACATAGTAAAACCTCAAAACGCGCCAAAATGCTGTCTACGTAGGCAGTTCAGTAGGCTTTGAGACGCAGCCCTCGTGTCATCGTCATCTGTCAATCACTCCTCACAGAATTAACTGATTGAAAAAAAAAAAGCATCACCTTATTGATTTAGAGCGTGTCTAAGGAAATTCACATTATCTCCTCGTGGTTTTGGCAGAAGTCAAGTGTGACCAAAGGTTATCAGTTAAGATTTTAAATTAGATATCGATTGGGTTGAGATTTGTGTAAAACCGAACTCTGAGGTAAAATGTTTTATTATCCAAACGTGCTTCAGCGTCACACTGGATGCTTCTCTACTATCTGGTATGTACTGTAGCTTAAATCTTTTTAATGAATTTAACTAAATAATGTCCGTTTGTTAAATAAATAAATAACGGCACCGTTTTTTCTTTGCTGTTAGCCAAGCTTTTAGACAACTGGCTAACGTAACTTCATAAGTTAAACAGTGAAATGTACGTTAACTCTAAAAAATATGAAAAGTTCAAATAAACTCAATAAAAGATATAACGTTAAAGTTACTGAACCTACAATTACTATTATTTGTATTATCTGAGTCAACAGCACATTTAAGAACAGAGGTTTATGTCAAAACATTGAATCATGTTTTGTTTGTTGAATTGTAGTTGTTTGTTTGTTTTGTTTTCAGGTTGGCAGCAACTAAAGGCATCAGGATTTCCAGAAGAGAGTATCTCAAGGTCAACGTCAGACGAACATGGTCAGAGAAATCTTTGTTTCTCTCTCTTAAAGTATATGATGATGAGTGGCATTCTTTTTTTTTAGGTGTCTTTAGTTTTTGTCATAATTGTGAAATATTAATCAGTGTGTTGGTGTATATTTAGCGAGGACATTGTGGATTACGTGATGGTCCAGGTTCCTCCGGTCCATCCCAGTCTTCCTCGGCCCCGTTTCTCTCTTTACCTGTCCTCTCAGCTTCAGTATGGCGTAATCATCGTCTACCATCGCCAGTGTGCTTTTCTACTGGGTGAGATAGTCATCATGACTGTAGACGCATTGGCTAGTGTAAATAGTACTGCTTTGCTTAACATTTAAGAACATTTCTACAACACACCAATTAAATACTTATTGCAGTCCAACCAAAACTGATCAAAGCTAAAAAATACTAGCCCAAAATAAATTTCATTCGTATACTCACCTTCGCATTGTTCCAAATCTGTAGGAAGATATTTTAAAGAATGTTTGGCAACCAAACAATATTTTTCCTATCCTATATATTATATTTTTTGAATATGCAAGGGAAGTCAATTGGAAACGGAACTGTTTGGTTACTATAAAGCTTCTTTAAAGTATGACAAAATATTAAAATATAATGATTCAGAAGGTATTTTACTGTAAAACGTTTCATTCGACATTATTACAAACTGCTTGTTTTAAAGCGTACTTAAGTATGTTAAGACAGTTATGAAAGTGTACTCTAAGTACATTTAAGTGGCCTTTTATTTTTAAAACATTGTATTCTATGCAAGAGCAGAATTTTTCAGATTTGAATTACACTGCAAGTGCACATTAAAAACGATTAAGCACACTTCTTTTTCCCTGGGGATGTGCAATACGAAACATTGTAAAAAAAAAAATGCTCTAATAGTGTTTGATGTAACACTTGTTCTGGTCAATGTTCTCAGCTGGTCCTAATGAGTATATCTACCTTTATGTGACCATTTGAGGAAAGCACATATGGTCAGTGGCACACACTATTATCTTGTATTGATCAGCTGGCTATATCTGAGAAACCTTTTGCTTTCCAGCAGAATAAACAGTTATTAAAATGCTTTGGTTATTAAAATTTAAGATAGCTGCTAACAATGTTTGCACTGGGGAATAAATTAATGCTGTTGTGAAATCTTCACTCTAGTCTAACTATAAAACGCATGGTCATGTATTGAGTGTGTTTGGAGATTAGCATGGAACCGATAAGCAACCGTTAATCAGAGAACAATTCAAGTAGGCTAAGATTCATCAAAATGACATGATATCAGAAAACAACAGGCAGAAATGAAGACGCATATAAAGATGAGCAAAGAGATGCATTTACTTTCATAAGGTAGCATCTCAAAGACAGACAAGCTGAACAAACAGTTTAATTTATAGAGGTGTTTAATTTATGAGCAGGACAAAATGGACCAGAATTAATTTGAATATCAAATGACCTTAAATGATGTTTGGACTACAATATTTTTCACTGTGTAGACCAGTTCTAAACCCATTCCACCCAAATCATTTATCAAAACTGCAAAAAACAGGCTAGAAATCATTGGGGTTATGATATCAAAATGAGAACATTAACATATGATTTACATACCAATGCCTGTTTAATATTCATAAAATTTCTCAAGCTGTGTCATTAATAAATGACAGTGTTAAATATCCCAGTACACAGAAGTTACCTAATCATTACAGAGGTTGTCTGGGTATGAAAGTCTTAAAGGAATAGTTCACCCAATAATGAAAATTCAGTCATTAATTGCTCACCCTCATGTCGTTCCAAACCTGTAAGAGCTTTGTGACATCAGTGATTCAACCATAATTTTATGAAGCTATGAGAAAACTTTACGAGAAAACAAAAATAATGACTTTATTCAACAATTTGACTACTCCATATGACCCTATAGTGCCATTTTGGGGAGTATCAGATACATAAACAACATATGCAACACTTGTACTCGTTGTTAACGTATGTGATACTCTCTATAATGGAGCTTGAAACCTTGATGTCACAAGGATTATTTTTACAATGTTCTTGCTACATTTCTGAGCCTTGATCGTGTTAGGATCCCTACTGTCTGTGGAGGGTCTGAGCGCTCTCGTAATTCATCAACATATCTAATTAATGACATGAATGAGTAATTAATGACAGAATTGTAATTTTTAGTGAACTATCCCTTTAAAGGGACAGAAGCAAAAATACCTTATTTTATTTTATTTTATTGTATTTAGTGCTGTCAAACAATTAATTGCATCCAAAATGAAAGTTTTTGTTTACATAATTTATGTGTGCGTACTGTTTATATTTATTATCTATATTTAAAAGCACACACACAGTATATATTTTGAAAATATTTGCATGTATTTACATGTACATCTTTAAATTCATATAATTTATATCTAAATATATTTATTATATAAACACAACATATTTTTCTTAAATATATACACTATATATACATAATAAATATACCAAGTACACACACATATATTACATGAACAAAAACTTTTATTTTGGATGCGATTAATCGTGATTAATCGTCTGACAGCATTAATTTTATTTTATATTATTTAAGGATTAGAGAGATTGTAAATATCTATATTGAATGGAATTACTAAATTAAAAACAAAATAAAAATGTTGGCGCAAGAGCCTTGCATAATGAACAGACTTCATTATTCAAAAATTTCTACTTAAAAATAAAAATGTATTTTTAAAAATAAATAATTTACAAAATGGAGAAAATTGTGAATGATTTTTCCTTTTCTAACAAATAAATACAGTCTTAATATTCCAAATACACTGTCTGCATATGTGCTTTTATTATACTGAAATAAACTGAAAATTTTCTGTTTCATTTCCCCACAGAGGAGGTCCAGCAGACTATCGAGCGTTTGCTTCGCTCAAAGAGACACTTGAACATTGACATGCCAGACACTGATAGGTCAGATTCAGGGCCGTCACTGTCATGTTTTGTCTCTAATGTAATTCATTCTGACACGGACGCTCATATTGTTCCTATACACCCGTGACAGCTGTTTATATGACTGCTGTTGATATGATTCCCTCTGAGAAGCTGTTCTGGGATTGTGTTTCCTTCTAGGTTGGTGCTGAATGTCCCGGACTCTCTGTTCCAGCTGGAGGAGGCAGAATGGGCACTGGAGCCGTTTTTTGGAGTGATGGAGGTTGACTGTGAGCCACCTAGTCCTTACTTGCCATCTCAGGTGATGAACTGCAGCATATACATACAGTTTGCATGAATTATTCAATGGAATCATATCTAGAGACCAAAATATCTCGGATCCACTGTGCATCTGCGTAGCAACTGAGTTCATAATAGTGAATTTAACTAACACATCACATGAATCTCATCCTGACCCTTTTTTAAGCCATTAAGCCATGAATTTATTGTTTATCATAATAGCAGTGTATAGAGGGCTCATCTCCTCTGGTGGCAAGAAAGGAAATTGCATCACCTAAAGGTGAGGTTTTGAAATATTGCAGCTGATGTAGGTCAAAGAGCTGCTCTTTATGGTTTTCACCCAATCTCTCCCTGTCTTTCCCTTTCAAGGCCTCATTGCTTCTTCTGAATCAATCACTATCAAAGACGCAGACCTGGTGCCTGTGCTAGCAGCGGAGGTGATTTTCACATGCCTCTCACTCCTCCATACTGGCAATAGAAAACGCACTGAGATCTATATTTGAGTCTGTGTCTGCAGCCTTTGCTAACACCAAACACATGACACTACTTCTGTACATACAGCTCTTTGTGAAGTTTTAGATGAAAACAGATCATCTACCCACGTGAAGCTTAGTCACGGATAACACCAGATGATATTATTCATTCCTTTTAATCTGTGTTTATTGTATCACACAATTTATATGCTGTTTCCCAATCTTGTATTCCTGATTCTATTCCAGTTTGGTGGTGCAGAGTTACCTGAAGTCACCGCTCAGGAGATCGACATGCTCATGGAACAGCAAGATCAGTTCCATCTTGGTGGTGAGATTGATAGATACTGATAGATAGACATTTAAATGAATATTGATCTCAATTAGGAGAGCTAATGTGTCATTATTAGCCATTCACAGGCCCACACAGAATTTTTGCACACAGAAGTCTGCAGAATGCTTTGCAGACACATCCCCCGCACCTTGTGTGTTCATTTGTTAAATATTTTGGCTAGTTTGATGAATGCATTAAATGTAGTACCCTCAGCTCTGTTTAACATTTTCATCCCTTAAAATATGGCAAAAATATATATTTTCAGATAAACACACATACAATATTACTAATATTCATTGATATATTTACAAAATTTTTTATATATGATTAAGAATACAAGAACAAAAACAGTAATATTATGAAATATTATTAACAAATATGTATATTTGTTATGTATATATAAAATAGTTTATTTTAGATGCAATTAATTGTGATTAATTGTTTGACAGCACTAATTTAAAATTACAATTATTCCTAAATATTCAGCAGCCATTATTCGTCTTCAGTGTCAACATAATTTTTCAAAAATCATTATAATATGCAGAATTGTTGTTCAAAAAACATTTATTATTATTATTTGTGTATAAATACACATTTATATATTTAAGAAAAATATTTTATGTTTATGAATTAAATATATTTACAGTACAGGCCAAAAGTTTGGACACACCTTCTTGTTTTCTTTATTTTCATGACCATTTACATTGGTAGATTCTCACTGAAGGCATCAAAACTATGAATGAACACATGTG
>JAUMHE010000082.1:6740364-6757312 GCA_032359235.1 Enteromius mattozi
AATGGTCATGAAAATAAAGAAAACACATTGAATGAGAAGGTGTGTCCAAACTTTTGGCCTGTACTGTATATATATAAATATATATATATTCATATCTGATCACGAAGGGAAACCCCAGATGTAGCTTGTTTGCACAAATGTTAACAAAGTGAAGCCCCAATGTATTAGGTAGATAATATTAGAAATATCATCATAACTCCTCCATTTACTATTTAGTGCAAAATTTCATGAGGAAACCTCACACTTATTTTAGTTTATTTAGTTGCAAAATTAAATTAGTTACATACTACTGCTTGTTATGTACATAGTAGTTATGTACTAACTGTAACTATATATGTAAGCCAATCATGTTTTTTATTTTTTATAGGCATTAAGCAAGCCTCATAGAGCTAGTTAGCTGGTTCACAGACTAAACTTAGGTAGCGCACACCAACATTGGAGAGGGAAAAGATGATTTAATAATATAAACAACACTCCAGTCCATACTGTAATTCGTCAGCCTCTGACAGACTAATAAACCTCACACGTCAGCGCCACATTACACACATTCACGCTGACCATTTAAATCTCCAGTGGACTTCTGAACGCTCCCCAGTGTCTCACACCACCTCAATCCAACAGAACAGAGAGAAGAACCTGGGAAGACTTCTGTCTACATCTGGTTTAACTGGATCTCAAATTTGAAAAACGACAACTAACTTGACATCAGGGTTACCATTTCAACCAGGGAGGAATTAAAGGAATCGACTCAATGATTATAGACAACAGGAAAGAAAACAAAGAGGAGCAGCTGCCAGTTAAAGACAACAGTGTCAAGCTGGCAGGCCAGGACAAAGATCCAGAAGTCCAGCGTGGGGTCAAGCTCCAGGAGAAACAGATGAATGGTGACGGCCCATTAAACTCCCCAACCAATGACAAAATGGCGCGAGCCGAGCTGGACTGGACGGTTCCCATGTGTGTGCACCTACCCATCGAAGTTCTCAACCCTGACCAGGCGTTTCCCTTCTTGAACACCACGCTCGCTGACCTGGGCATCGAAGAGTGAGTCCAGACTTACAGATGCATTTGTATGTGTATATTCCTTTATTATCTTGATATGTCCATGTGCACCCAGATCAGCGGTGAAGGAGCGGGTGGTGTGGGTGGACACCAAGCGCACCCGGGTGAAGGGGAAGTCTGGGAAGCTGAAGGAGAAGGAGGTGACCATTCTGGAGGTGCGTGTGAAAGCACAGCACCCTGGAGAGCGTCAGTGTCAGGAGGTCCTCTACAGCACCGAGTCCCACACCGATCGCTCCTTCTGCAGAAGCGGGGTGGACATCATCCCGTGGAGACACACACACCCAGGTGGGGACATAGAGGAGCTAAAATGATAATATTTAACTGGCAAACAATATTCAGCTTTATCATTTTGTTGATTTAAATGCTAATAAATGAATTGAAATAAATAAAAAGCTAAGACGAAGCAGGGTTGTTATAGCTAATTAAAAATAAACAAATAAAGTATAAAATTTAAATAAACAATAAAAGTTAACTGAAAATAAAACATTTTAAAATTAGCCCTTAAACTCAATCTAAAAAAAGTACTATAACTAAAACGGAAATAAAAATTAAAAAACACAATATAGACATATTGAAACAATAACTGACAACAAAAACATTAAAAATATAGTTAAAAATCTATATACAAAATAAATATGTTTTGAAAGTGTAAGTACAAGACATTATATTTGTTCACATTAGATTAGTAAAATAAAGGTACTATTTACAAACTTTTTGTATGGAAGAATATGTGTCGTAACAAAAATATGAGCTGCACATTTCTGCTTTTAAACCTTCTGAAATGCCATGTTCATTTATTATACTTTTAAAATTAAATTGAGAAAGGAGCCTAAATTATTGTCTGTGTTAATCGACAAACTTAAACTTGTTTTGAACCTGGAAAATAGAATTAAAATGATTGATTAATCGCATCCAAAATAAGTTTTTGTTTAATTTGTAGGTGTACTGTGTATATTTTTCATGTGTATAGAAATATAGATACACACAGTATATATATTTTGAAAATATTTACATTTATATTCTTATATTTTAAATGATATATAAATTTATATATACACATAATAAATATACAAAGTATAAACACATGTAAACCAAATTGTTTGGATGCGATTAATAAAGATTAATTGTTTGAAAGCACTGGTTATTATTATTATAATTATTCAAACTACCTTTTCATTAAATAAAAATCTCAGTTTAGTTTAGATAAATTTTATTCAGGTGTTACGGTTAATTAAAATTAAAACTATTCAAATCAAACTAAATTTCAAAATTATTTACTAAAGCAAATAGCAATATTAAAGTCAAAACAAAATAAAACTACAAAATAAAAAAGAACTGAAATTCTAAAAATAATAAAAAAGCTTAAAATGAATAATAAATACATAAATAGTATACAAGTAATGCTAAAATAACACTGCAGTAAAGTATATGTCTGCTGGATTTTGCAGACTTATTATGATGATAGTTTCTCCAGTGGCTTTTGGCAGCTCAGATTGATTTGTTCTGGCACGTCGGTAACAGATTAATTTAGTTTTAGTTCAGCACACATGAAATCTGCAAAATATACACTGAATAACCAAGAAAGAGTAACCATGTACATAAAGACCCAGTTAAATACAACCAAACGTATTTCACAGTACGCTGACGTTCATCTCTACACTTAATTACAGCTGCTATTACTACAGTCCAGCTGAAGTAAATTTTATCAGCATTTTGTTCAGTCTGTCAGTTCGCATTAGGCCGCAGTGCCAGGGCTCGCAGTAATATAACACTCCGTTCCTGACAAGTTAGCTAACAGATGACATCTGCAGATCAGTGAGGTGAGCTAACATAACGCTCACGGCTGCTGAGTAAGTGTGTTTGGTATTCGCATGCTCAGCACTCTCTCCTGTGGGTGTGTTGAGCGTTTGATGATTCCAGCATCAAAGTCTTCTGGGTTTGTGTGCAGAATTTGTCATGCAATAAAATTTCCTATTATCTAAACATGGCAAAGAACATTCTTGTGTTTCCCTCCCTCCCCCACAGCTGAAAATGAACTCCAGCCGGTGGAAATGACTTTGGCTTTCGACGCAGTGTCAAAGTCCAAGTCCAAATGGCAGAAGACAGAAGAAAAACGAGAGTTGCCAAGCAAGGAGTGAGCGGTAGATGTTTGACAGCTAGGCTGAAGCAATCTAACGCCTCAGATGAGACCGAAGACACTTTCAGGTTTTGGGTGTTTTAAACTGGTGCACAACAGTCTAAATTCTGTGTGCTTTGCTGTAATTGAAGGATACATTTTGCTTATTTTATGTGAAAGTATAACTAAAGTTTTGTGGGTAATGCTCTGCAAAAAGTGGTTTTAATCTCTTGCTGTTTTTTTTTTTGTATTTTAGAATATTCATAAATATCATCAGGGACAGCTTTACCTACACAAAATATGTATCTATAAGAAATAAATCTATATTACTTAAACTAACGTTCAATAGTTGGGGGTTAGTCTTTTTTTTAATTTAAGATATTAATACTTTTATTTAGCAAAGATTCAATTCAAAATAAGAAATCTTTTGACCACCAAATAAATTCTAAAAGATCATGTGACACTGAAGACTGGAGTAATTTACATTTTAAAATGTAATAAAATAGTAAACGTTATTTTCAGTTTTAATATTTGCTGTATTTTTGATCAAATAAATGCAGCCTTTAAACCTTAAAAATATTAAAGACCCCAAACTTCTGAATGGTAGTTCATTTTTCATGGTTTAATTAGCTAATGCATAAAAAGATGCATTACTGATGCAATGAACAGTTAAAAGAATAAACCCATCCTGCAACAAACCCTGTACTTATAATCTGCACTTTTCTATAATAATAAAAATGTGCTTTTTCAGAAAACATTGTGGATTCCTAAACTAATTCTGGATAAGTTAAGCATATTCATGGCTTTTCAGAGAACACGCTTATCAGAAATACAGCAACGACAATGAACAATTCATAGAAATATATTTCTTTCACTGCAAGAACAATTCAAAGCTTCACACTCAAATATCAAGCCAGAATTTCATGGAATACTCAATACAGATGGGATGGCAGAAGATTCACTGAGAGATACAGAAAAATAATAAATGAGAAAAGGCAACTCACTAAAACAAAGTAAAAGTGACAAAAAGCGTAAGTGAATAAATTAAGGAAATATAGTCTCAACGTCTCTGCTGCAATACAGAAAGCCGAGTACTCCAGTGAGAGCATACTCAGCTAACTGAATAAGCCCATTTCTAATTTAATAAAAAAATCTATTTTCAATTTGGCTGGCTTTCACAAGAGTGGAAGGCCTTGTGTAAGGAATACTTGGGATAAAGGGTGGGTGCTATGATTGAGTGACAGCCACGGTCATTTTGTTCCTCTGTTCATCTGGAAGTGACATTACCGCACTCTCAAATTCCTTGGTGTGATGCTGAGCTAGACCTCTGAGCAGCACGAGCAGGGTGTTTTGTGTTTCTAAACAGAACAAATATGTATAAATATATGTAATTCGTAATATAAAATAAAAATATTTCAATACAATAAACACTTTCTTACCATTATCAACCTCCTTCGTGCCCAACAGATGAGCAGCAGCAGATATTATTGGCTTGAGATGACTAACAACCTGCAGTGAGAAATAAAACACAGTCAGTCCATTGACAGGACTCAATTCAATAAGGTGCTGTGAGCGGAGCATGCTGGGAGTGAAAATTAGCTTGTACCAGCACAGGGTTGTTCGAGTAGAGGAAGGTCAGGCAGCTGTAGATGGTTTTGTTCTCCTCCATATCCTCCTTCAGAGGGAGACAAGCCACGAGAGCAGGAAAAACCTGAAAGAAAAGAGTAAAATTGGGTATTATGATCTGATATACTTTTGTCATATTAACCATTGTTAATAAATACAGCGTACATTAAATAGTGTAGATATTAAAGACTACAGAACTGCTCTATAATATTAACTAATAACATTAGGTTGTATATAATATTAAAAACTAATAATATTAAGTTGAAGGTCTAATTAAAAGCATTGTTTAATACTGTAACTGTGTGTTCACACCAAATGCGAATGTAAGTATTTGTGTGAGCAGATATACTAATCCAATGAAAAGGTGCGAATAGAGGCAAATTTGCGCCGGGTGATGCGAATGATGCAAAATTCACCTCAATCGCGTCTTCCACGCAAGTTTAAAAATTTCAACTTTAGAGGAAAATTCGCTCTTACACAAGCACTTGCTGTAATACCCAAGCGATGACTGCAAAAATGAGTATATTTGGGGCTTCAAGAAATAGTTTACCCAAAAATGAAAATTTGCTGAAAATGTAATCACTCTTAGATCGTTCAAGACTTATTGTTTCTTCATTACATCACATGTTCACCAAAGGATCCTCAGCAGTGAATGGGTGCAGTCAGAATGAGGGTTCAAACAGCTGATAAAAAAAGCTTATCATAAAAACAGTTTATCAGGTAATGTCATGTGAAGTGAAAAACAAGTCCTCTATTCACAATATTGCTTGCTCCGGTAAAAAAGTCATTTTGTCTGAATCAGAAGAGAAATATACACCGATTAAGCACTATTTACAAGTGAATTAGTAATTTAGCCATGAAAATACGTGGACTACTTGTGCATTATTGTGATGCTTTTATCAGCTGTTTGGACTCTCCTTCTGATGGCACCCATTCACTGCAGAGTATCCACTGGTAAGCAGTGACATAAATCTAAATTTTTCAAAATGTGTTGTAGAAAAAAAACAACAAAAAAAACCTCATCTACATCTTGGCTTGATGGTTTGAGTGGGTACATTTCCAGCATTATATATTTTTTGGTGAACCATTCCTTAAAGATGAAGATACAAGTAACCTGCTCAAGTGGGACCCCCTCGACATGGCTCAAGATCATCCTGCACAGGGCAGCACAGAGGTTGTCAATCACTCTTAGGTCAGATTCTTTAGAAAGTAGGTTGGAGAAAAGGGAGAGCATCATTGGGTAATCACTGAAGCACAGAGGGTTAAGGTTCACAGGGTCAAGGAGATCAGAGAACAGGTTCACAGACACATAGGAATCTATAAAGGATACGAGGCAACGATGGGTCCAGCAGCCTGTGCTAGAGCTCCCAGTGCAAACACGCTGTTATTGCGCACCTCTGCATCACTGTCCTTCACTCCAGCCACAAGCACTGGCAGCAGCCGATTTGACAGCCGGCCAGCCACCGCCCTGCCTCCAGCCACACCCACCAATGAGTGCAGGGTTTCTCCAATCGTACCAATGGAGAAGGAGCGGTCTGCCTCTGTGCATGAGGGTTTCTACAAAACAGTGGAGAGTAACCAATGGAAATACTTGAAATGCACAACAATGATAACAGATTTAATTTATTAAAAATGACTTTGATTTTTACCATTGAAGACAACATATATACTGTTGAAAAACTTTGGGGTGATCAAGTTTTTTTTAAAGAAATTATTAATTTTATTCAGCAAGGATGCATTAAACTTTGGACATTGATAATGTTATAAAACATTTCTATGTCAAATTAAATGCTGTTCTTTTGAACTTCATATTCAATAAAAAAAAATCCAGAAAAAAAAAAAGAATCTACAAAAATATTAAGCATCAAAGCAGTTTTCAACATTGATTATAATAAATGTTTCTTGAGCAAAAACTAGCCTAAAATATTAAAATGATTTTTGAAGAATGAACCATGCATGTGACACTAAAAAGCTAGACTGCTGATAATTCAGCTTTGCCATCACAAAAACAAATAATTTAATTAAAATGTAAAAAAATATTAAAATAGATAATTATTTAAAATTGTGTAATATCACAATGTTTTTACAACTTGTGCAGTAATAGTTTTCATTTAGCATTAAAGCATGACTGCAGTGCGTTTTTCTTTTTAGGTGAGAAACCACTTCTGATATGAAAATTATGTCATGCTGCGTGAAATATTAGCTATTCGTTATTCTCTTGATCTGAATAGGGTTTGTTAAAGCACATCCTTCATCAGTCATCAGTGAATGAGAGACTCACAGCTTTGCTCATGATGAGGGGCAGCAAGTCATTAAGGTGAGGGTAGAAAGTTTCAGCTGGAACAGCCAAGGCTAAAACAGGAATCCCTTCCCCGGCAAACTCCTGCAGCATGGCATCATACTCCGCCTGAGACACAAACGCTCAGTTATTCCAATCGGTCACAGTCTTTTTAGGTTAATTGTGTCATTGCTGACAGCGAACTGTGTCTAAATCATAAAAACTGTGAAATCATCTTAAACACCTGCTGCTCGTCATCGTCTCCTTCATCCCCACCTACATCCTGACATACGGTCTGAGCGAGACAGAGAGAGAAAATAAGATCACAAGCATAAGAAACATCCATCCACCCCCTTATGACTGCAGACTTACGTAACACCTTAAAGAAGTGAGAATAAGCTGCTGCCTGAATGCATTTGATTATTTAATACCAATTTTCTTGACACAGTATAAGCCTTGTGCTTGGCTTAATAGGATTTTCAAAGGATAATTGTATGCAGTCTTTAAAGAGACGGTTCATCCATAAATGAAAACTCTGTCATTACTAACACACCCTCGAAAGCTGTATGAGTTTGTGTCTTCTGTTAAACACACAAGATGATATTTTGATGAATATGGGTAACCAAACAATTGATGGACCCTACTGACTTCCATTGTAAGGAAAAAAAGAACATACCCAACTTTTTTAAAATACCTTCTTTTGTGTTTAACAGAATTTTAAAAATATACAGTTTTATGCAACAGTTTGGGCACCCCTTGCATTCTGCATTCTGAAAATTTGAAAATTGTTAACAACATAAAGATTATACAAAATGCCAGTTTTTCGTTTTTTGATTAGTATGTCCTGAGTAAGATATTTAACACAAAAGATGTTTACATATAGTCCACAAGACAGAAAAAAATTAGCAAAAATGTTTAAAATAACCCCCCTCAAAAGTATGTGTAATAATACTGTGAAAAGATGGATCTCAAAATCATACAGTCACCGTTGGAAAGGGTTGGACCTGAATCTGTAGGACCTGGCGGATTTTTCTGAAGAACAGTGCTCAGTTAAACTGTTCAGAACAAACAAGTGACTCATTAACAACCGTCACAAAACAAACAAACAAAAAAAAAAAACAGTCATAGACCATCATTTTTTGTCTTGTGTACTATATGTAAACATATTTTGTGTAAATATCTTACTGAGGACATACTAAACAAAAAAAATCTCTCTTATTTTGTTAACATTTTTCACATTTTCACAGATTCTGCAAGGGGTACCCAAAATTTTGCATAAAACTGTAGGTTTGTAAAAACATAAGTAAATGATTTTTGGATGAATTCTTTCTTTAACACCCCCTTATTTTTTTGGGGATCTCACAACACTAAATTATTTAAATTTATTTATTAGCATTTATTTAAAAGTCATCTCAGCTGGTTCAGTCAAAAACTTCACAAGGAATTTACAACTTTTATTATGTTTGTTTTATTTGGTTAATTTTAGGGCTTGATACTAAAACAGGTCTTAAAATTAAACCCTGACCTTTTTTTTCAGTACATCTTTGATGGTGTTACTTATTTCGGCCAGTATTCCCGGAGCCTGCAGTGCCTCCCCCTGGCAGGATTTGATGACAGCATTCATGGACTCCAGTATGGCCATCACCACCTGTCTCTCTCTGTCCTGTCTCACTGCCTCCAGAAAACAAGGCAAAACCACCTGCAACAGCTTATGCAGAGCTGGAGAGATATAAAGAGATATGCAAGAGTTGATCAAAGGATTCAGGGTAATTAAAAAACACAAGTCCTTCAACCTTCACACTGATTGCACCTCGTTTAACTAAAGAAGTGGGTGGAAAGGAAACGACAGGGATTGAATGAATGAATGAATGACTGACAGGGCCGTGAGGCACTCTGCATCAATGAAGACCGAGTTAAAAGTTAATCTTTTTGTCAAATGAAGCTCATCCTAATTCTTTTTGGGAGACATCAATAATGAGACAGAATAGATAAAAGGAAGCAGAGAGTGTGAGGGGAATATAAAAGAGTGCAAATGAAAAATCACAGAGATGTAGATATGTAATAGAGGTGGCTGTTTTGAGTAAAGCCTTGTAATGATAACAGTATATTTAATCACAAAATATACATTAAATTCAACTGCTAAATGGTTCATACATTACTTGTCAATAATAAAATGTAATTCTACTAGACAACATAAATGTATTTAAACACAACATAAAGCAAATTTGTTTAAAAAGAAAACATAAAACAAAACACACACACCTCAAGATGAAAATACCAGTACTCAAATTTCTTTAAATAGTAATAAAATAATAAATAGATTGGTCTCAACTGGTTGCCCTTTGATGGCAACATTGCTCAAAAAGTTGCCCCATGTATCATCAGATTTAAAAGTCTTAAACATTTTGTGGTATAAACATTAACACTTATTTGATTCATTGATTCTTAATTTCTAATCACTGCTGATTGTTTATAAGAACTGAAAATGATCTATTAAAAAAATCCTGAAATTTGACAGTTAAAATCAACTGAGGTGTTAATACTGAAAACCTGCATATGCAACAGTTGTACACTATAGTTTTGACCTCACTGAGGGATGAACAGCACAGCAGATTCTCTATTAGCTGACACATTGCTACTATCACACGCTATGCTGTCATACCACCCTGACCTATTGTGTACAGTTGGTGTGAATGTACCCTGGTGGTTAGCCTCCGTTGGATTTTCCTTCCACACTTTGTGCTGAGATCTACAGAACTGGCCCATCGCACCAAAGGCAGCTCTCCTCACATCCTCATGTGGGAACTAATGGATGCCCATTCACAAAAGAGCACAACCATCAGTAACACATCAGCATTACGCACAAAACCACACACAGAACCAGTCACTCACATCACGCAGCTCGTACACCTGCTGGAAACTGGACTCCAGGAAAGGCTGGAATGCCACTCTGAGAGACAGATGAATTAGACAAAAATCAGCTAGATTTTAAAGACTGTGTGCTTTGCCACAATGGTTAAATTTAAAAAGTTAAAACCGAGCCCACATTATATCCTCAAATAGTGTAGTTTGTTGTGAATGCTGTCTTTGACTGAGCATTACATCACTGCTCAAAAGTTTAGGGACTTTTTTTTTTACATTTTTTGCAACAAAATCTTGTTGGTTGTGGATTTAACTGCTTAAAAATACAGCAAAAACAGTGATTTTATGAAATATTACAATTTCAAATAACTCTTTTCTTTTTTTGTAACTCTATAATATATCCTTGCTTAATAACAGTACTCATTTCTTTAAATTTTTTTTTTTTTTACAAAAATGTAAAAATCTGACTGACCCCAGACTTTTGCACAGTAGCGTATCTATACCCAACATAAGCCTCTAATACATGAACATTTGTGCAACTTATAAAACATGCCTCATTACCCTGTGTTGAAGGCGATTTCACCCAAAGCATCACAAGCATCTTCTTTCTCATCTATGTAAGCATTTTCCACACTAAATCTGAGAGAATGGACAGAATCCTGATTAGTGCTCTTACATAAGAGAAAACGAAATAAACAGGATGAAAGAGAGAGACAGAGACATACCCTGCAACATCTCTATCATCAACCTCAGCCTCAGACTCTTCATCCAAATCAGCATCGCCCTCTTCACCTTCATCATCAGCATCATCATCGTCTAGGAGCACAAACTGTTTATCTTCATCTAAATGAGCCTGTGAAGTAGACAAGAATGTTATAATATTAGCAATGTTTGATGGCTACAGATGATCAAATAGAAAAGTCCTCACTGACCGTCACACCCTCTGTGGATCTGAGTGCCAGCAGCATCACCGTGGTGATAGGAGTGAGGTGAGGGGCCAGAGAGTCAGGACTCACATCAGATACGGCAGAGAATAAGCTATACCTGGAATGAGAATGGAATGCAATATGCTTAAAATTTTGCCTCAATATTTAAAAACTTCATGCATCAGCATGAAAGTAAGATTTTAATCCAAAATTTCTAGTTTATTAAGCTTTCAATAAATAGTTGTATTTAGTTATAAACAGTTATAAAGTTATATAATAGCATATTAAATACAGCAATAAATGAATGAATGAATGAGTAAATAAAAATAGTAATAATGATAGTAATCTATCAGCAATGGTATCATTTTTTTAAACTCAAATCACGCTTAAATAAAAACTACATTAAAACCTAAAATAAACAAATAAAGAAAAACAAAAATATATACAAAAACAAATAGCTATAAGCAAGCAAATAAATAAATTTAGTGTGGTCCATTATGCATACTAATCTGCAAACAATGGAAAATTTGAATTCAAATCATGCTTAAACAAATAAAAACTAAATAAAAATAAAACAAACAAATAAATAAAAACAAAAATAAACTAAATATATAAGCAAATAAATAAATACTTTTTTGTTTGGTCCATCAAACATGATTGTACATATTAATCTGAGAACAACGATCATAATTTAAACTCCTGTCATGCTTTAAGAAAACAAATAAAACCAAAATAAAAAATATAAAACAAAAACAAATAAAATAAATGAGTAAATAAAACAAAATTGGGAACAAAAACAAACACTTCAGCAAATAAAATAGAATAAAATTAAATGTAGAGGTTGATCCATAAAACATGCATGTGCTCTTAACTGAAACACAGATCTTCCAACTCATACAGCCAACAAATTAAGTGTTACAGTATTTCCATTACACTTTCCTAACTATTCAGTCTTCTTTCCGTTTACATCATCTCTGCATATGTGTGTACATATATATATATATAAAGAAAGGTCATACGTGCAGCGCCGCAGGTCTGGATCATCCACTGCATCAGTGAGGTTCAAGCCTAACTGCACACACTCCGCTGCCAACGGACTAAACACTTCCTTCCCAACAGTACGGGCCAACACAGAAAGTGTGTCTACAATAGTAGTACAGAGAAAGACAAGTTATTATATTTAATTAGGCTATATGCCTCCATACGCATGATGTGTGGAAGATGTCGGATCATTGTTTTTACCTAGTGCCTGCGTCTGCAGAGTCCTCATCTCCTCTCTTGTGTCTGTCAGGAATCCCTTCAGACTCTCAATAATTGGAGGGAAGTAAGGAACTAGCATCTCCTTGGCTGCGTTAGCTGACAAAGAGAGACTCGTAAGTCTGAGCATAACTATAACATTACAAAATCCTGTGTTAATGAAAGGAGGATGTTACCAATTGCTCCGATTGCACTGACAGCAAGCTCTTTGAGCTTAAGGTTTTCTGCATTGTTGAGGGCTGACAACATGGTTTCCATTAAAGTGGGCAGATAGGGCTCAATTTCTGGACCTAACGAGGAGAAGAGCTGTGTGTTATTTTAGTATCATATACACACAAAAGAAGAGTTTGTTTTTTGTTTTATTAAATTTTTTATATATTTACTAAAAAAAAAAAAGTTTAAATGTTTTAGTAATTTAGTTCCTTTTTTTTTTAGAACATTAAATATGTCTATTTAGTTTTTATTTAGTTTAGTTGTTTTAATTAAAATTATTTCAGTAATTCAACAAAAATGTATAAAATAACTCTGGAAAAGTTAAAAAGAGCAAAAGAGAGTGGTAGTTAAAAATAAAATAAAATAAATAAATAAATATTATTAAAAACTTAATAAAAAAATACATAAATCCTATTATGTTGGTAAAGCATAGGGTTTATAATAAAAAAGGTACACATTAATTGTGTCTGCATTCTAACCTAAATTCTCTAAGAAGTTCTCCAAGGCGTAGAAGGCCTTTGTCATGTGTCCGATTTTGGTCTGATTCACTGCTGACAAGTATCCATGCAACAATGGCATCAGCTCAGCATGGAATTTACTGACATCTGGCTATAAGAGACAGATCATTCCATTTTAAACTCAAATTAAGCTAATGAATAATCATAAAAGGCATAAAATATTATTTTAAAAAAAAAAAAAAAAGTCTTGGCATTTCAGTCTGACCTGTAGGTGTTCAGAAAACTGTCCGAGGGCAAAGAGCGCAGCACTACGGACCACCTGGTTATTGTCCGACAGACTGCGACACACTGTCTGAAGCATGGTTGACAACATCCTAAAACAAACATACACAAAGATAAAGCACTGTACAGGCTATTTTGTTCATCCGTTTGGAAATTGTAGAGCAAAGCCTACTTGGTGCGGATGTGATCTGCACAGCCCTCAGCCAGCACAGCCATACACATGAGACCTCCCTTACGCTCATATGGGTTCTCACTTGACAGACAAGCCTGAGTCAGAGGCAACTGCAAGATCCAAAAACACAGATACGTAAAAATTTGATATTTAAATATCACTGGGCCACTGAAATGTTTTAGTCTATTTTCCTACTATGGACAATCCATAAAATGTGTGTTTTTTCTTACTGACCAGCTGGTTGAAGAGCTTTTCAGGTGGCATATGAAGAGCCATGGTGTCAATGACCTGCAGGGGAACACATATCAAATCATATATTGGATTGAGAGAGGGTGAGATAGATACAGGGAAAATGAGTAAAAGAAATAAAGCATGCAAAGCGACAAACCTGAACAGCAAAGTGTTTGGGATTCTCACTGTCGTCGTCAGTGTCGTCTTCCTCATCCTCAGGGTCCTCTTCTCCAGGAGGGGGCGCTGCACTTAAGATCGGAAACACTACCTGCAGGATCGGCTGTAGGAGTTTCTGCTTTAATACAGTCTTTAGAAGATAAAAAAAGACAAGTGTTTATTTATAGTAGTAATAATTTAAGCCTTTTTTTATTCAGTAGTTTTTATTTTTAGAGATTTCAACTTTGTACTTTTTCAAAAAGCACCTCTTCATAGAGAGAAGCAATGAGTTTATTTTAAAAGTAATAAACTACCACATGCATTAACACATATAAAAGTAATATATTGGCATAATACCATAATATAATGTATTATATTCATTTTAAAGAAGGAAAAGCAAATGCAAAAAATTGATACCTTGCTTTTAAGTCTGATGAGAACAGCGATACATGACAGAGCCTTTACACGCAGGGAATCACTAAGGGAGACGTCCGCACTGATCTAGAAGCAGCAAAATAAATCTTATTACACAGTAAATCAATCAACATCATGACTATTAAGATGTGTAGACAAACCTCCAGGCAAAAACGGACAATCTCAGCAATGTGAGGGACAACAATGGACACCTCGCTTTCCATCAGCTCATCAAAAACTTCCATCGCCTCACTGGCTTGGTCCTTAAAAGAACAAAAACCACACATTAGAACTTATGAGATAAAAAGGAAAGACTGAAAGATGGCCAAAGCCATTGAGCCACTTAAGTCATAAAGACTCGTACAGGCAAATAGATTAATCAAGCGATGCAACTCTCACTGTGCTTAGCACATCATTGAGGAACATAATGAAAACAGTGATTGGAGCATTAGCATACGAACACAGCAAGCCTGTATCAAAGTGTCCTCACCTGGTCTGCCTGAATGAGGCGTTTAAGAGCAATGAGTAGTTTGGGGATCAGAGATCGCATGAGGTTCTGAAAGAGAGAAAAACAACATTTTGAACGTGCTGGCTTAAGAATTTTTTTCCAAGGGCCAATTACAGCAGTCAAAAGAAGCAGAACAGACCATCTCCTCTGTGCCGGTATAGGCCGTGATGGCAGTAAGAGTGAGGATGCAGTAGTAGAGAGCTGTGGGATTGTTTAGATCCTGGAGAACAGTCCCGAACAGTTGGAGAAGTTGCTTGTAGTGGGGCTTAAAGGGCTCTGGGTTTGATCCAACCACTTTGCTAAGCAATAAAAGACCCACCTGAACGGAGTTCAAAGTAGATATGTGAGAACAGACAGTGAAATAATGGTGCTGTCAAACAATCTATTGCGATTAAATCACATCCAAAATAAAAGTTTTTGTATACATGTGTGTCTACGGTGTATATTTATTATGTATATATAAATACACACACATGCATGTATATAGTTTAGATGTGTATTTAATATGTTACATTTATATCTCAAATGTTTATATATTATATAATACATATAATTTATATGAATGTATACTTGCAAATACATGTAAATATTTTCTAAATATATGCTGTGTGTCTGTGTCTTTATACATGCATAATAAATATACACAGTACACACACATATTAGGTAAACAAAACTTTATTTTGGATGCGATTAAACATGATTAATCATTTGACAGCAAATAATATTTATTAAAATAATAACTAGTAATGAATTTACAACTAAAATACATTTAACTAGAATTAAATAAATAATTAATAAATATTATTACAGTCTTTTTGGTCACTAACTAAATGTAAAAAAAAAGTTTTTTGTATGGCAGTATAGTACATAGAAAAATTACCATATAATAACCATGATTTATGAATATGGTGATACCATACATATTACATGGTAGTGGCTGAGACATTTCCGTAAACAAGTTAACCAGGGTTACCTGTCTGTCTTGTGGGTTATTGCTTTTAGTAGACTGGTTTAATAGGGCCAGAAGAGCAGGCCAGCGGTCTGGGGTCTCATGCTTCACCAGGACAGCGCTCAGCTGAGAGAGAGAGTGGCGAACTGTGTGTCTAAGAAACGGCATAAAAGAAAAATGTTTAAAACCTGAAGCAAAAAGCATACCCTATGCCATGGGTTACCATATGGTTTTACCATAGTCACTGTATTTACTGTATTCTATATTTAGAGTACAGTGCAAATGTAAAAAACCATGATCATCAGACTGAATAAAGATTAATGTTATTATTACGTTATCACTGTACCACATGCACAGTCAGACTTACTCAGTTTCATTCTGTAGAGCCTGCAGCACCACTGCCTTCAGACTGAGGGAGCGGATTCGAAAACAAAATTAGAAAATGTACAGCGAAAAAGTAGATTAAATTATGCTTTATTTAAGTCAAACGTAACAAACCATTCTCTGTGGTCTGGATTGATTTTCTTCCAGTGTTTTCTGACTCTCATCCTCAGCATCACTGCAGCCGACTGACGGACCTGAAGCAAGAATTATAGGCTTTAAATAAATAGCACTATGGGAATTAACATAAAGGCTGAAATTAATGTCAGTGAACTTACTTGTGGGTTCTGGGATCCAGTCATAACTGCGCATAAAGCAGGGATGATAGCTGGATCTTTAAAAGCCTGTTTCAGCTCAGCTGTGGCCTGATAAGAGACATTCATGGACGTAGAATTAACGACAAAACAATAAAACAAACACTCAACTCAAAATAATGCTACGAATGGTTCACGAATAATGCTAAACTGACTAGAACATTAAAAGTCACGTATTCATTTCTCTCGAAATTTCTCTTCAGTTCGTGAAAAGCTGAAAACGACATCTTACTCACACAAATAATTAAAGGCATCGAATATATCAAGATGACAGTTTGACATAAGTATCTTACCTGCTGAATAACATCGTTGTCCGGCTCTGTCAGCCTCGACAGGATGCGCTCGAGCTCTTCTGACATCGTTTTCACCGTTAAACCGTTATTTATTCAAAATTATGAAATTAACTAACGTTACGTCGACCAGAAGACTAAAGTTGATGACAAGCAACTGACAGTATTTAGACCAGATTTGGATCAGATGAAACTATATGAAAATATATCGATGTCGGTCTAACATATATAACCTTATGTCATAAGGGAAATTAAATATTCTTCATATGCGCGAGAGCTTATGCGTGGACTTCCTAAAGTTACCACGCGGGATAGAAGGAGAAAACGCCGCATGAGTTGGATGTTAAAGGGACCACAGCCCAATAAAAAAAAAATCATGTGATGGAGAAAGAAAATATGAGGGCTACTATAACAACAGCGCCAGCTGTGGTTATGGAGGTCGAAAGTCACCGTGCA
>JAUMHE010000082.1:6784677-6803063 GCA_032359235.1 Enteromius mattozi
TAACTTAAATGATTTTAGCAAATGGCTGCAATATAACAAAGAGTGAAAAATTGAAGGGGGTCTGAATACTTTCCGTACCCACTGTAAGCTACAAGAAGTTTAGGTATTGATAGGCAAAAACTGTAAAAAAAAAAATCATTTTCGTTCGGTACCAAATTTCGATACCCAAGGGTATAATCTTGTCAACGTCAGTGAGCTAGAAAACATGCGGCATCCTTAAACATGCCCGGATCAAATGCTGGTGATTGGCTGCAGCTAGGCTTGAAAGTCAATAGTTTACGGCGGTTACGCCCACTTGCCCAGAGTTTGTCAAATGTGAGGCTGTAATGTACACTACACTTTAGAGCATAGCATAAATTTAACGCAAACGATGTTTAAGCGATCAAAAGTATGGCTATTATGCCAAGATTAACGGCAACAGCGTGCGATGTAATATTTGTAAAAAGCTTATCGCGTCCAAGACTAGCAACACGTCAAATATGATGAAACACACCTGACAGTACACGGAATTAATTTACGAGCAGAAAGTTGCTCCGTGTTTGACTGCAAGAGGATCACGTTCGATGGCTTTAAATACCTAGCTAAATTGATTCTAAAATGCTTTAAGGTTAACAGTAAATTATGAAGTTTACCTTACGTTAAACTTATCTTATTTAAATGTCCTTATCCTTGGCTGCAATAACAGTTTAGCTTTCATGTTTTCTTCAGATTAATGTTGGTATTAAACATGGTAAACATGGTATTTCATATCATTTATACGCATACAACATTCAGATCTATTTACCGATCAGTGCTGGAGCCTCAAGCCCTAATCAATCCTTGTACTCTGTCTAAAGGAGGTGATCAGCTGGTTAGAGCAAAACTGCCTGAAGTTAAATGCTAGCAAATCAGAAGTTCTGGTTTTCGGGATGAACAATGATGACAGGGATTTAACTGATTTTCTTGGCTCTTGGGAAACATATGTTCAACCCAAAATAAGAAATTTAGGTGTAATTTTTGACTCTGCTCTTATGTTCGATCATCAGGTCAAAAATGTGGTAAAAAATTGCTATTACCAGTTAAGGACTATTGCGAAAATGAAGTCTTTTCTGTCTGTTCCCGACTTAGAAAAAGTGATTCATGCATTCATCTCTTCTCGTTTGGATTATTGTAATGCTCTTTATGTAGGTATCAGTCAATCACTTATTTCGAAGCTGCAGATGGTTCAAAATGCTGCAGCGAGGCTCCTTACTGGTGTATTTTACATTATTTTATTCTATTTTATAATTTCTTGGATGTTCAGTCCTTTGTTCTACGTAGTAGCATAAAGGGCTATATAAATAAATGAGACTTGAGACTAAAAACATTTAATGTGCATTTAATTTGCACCAAGACATTTTGTGTTTACACACAGTGTTTACAATGTACAAAAATGAATGGTATGTTAAGAGTAATGCTTTTAGTAGTTATTTGTTATTTAAACTTAAGGTAGTGTTAACTCTGAGGCCTTTATTAACACTGTTTAGGTTCAAAACATGCAGGCAAATATATTGTAATAAATAAGAAAAAAATGAATATTTTGGACAATAAGTAAATACATTTCACACAAATAGTTTGTTTATGCATTGCACTATTTATTTATATATTTTATTGTACTATAGAGATTTTTTTAAAGGATTATATTTAGTTATTTTTGGCATGTTTTGCACCTGGAACATTAGTTGGTTTTTTTTCCAGTGGCATGTTAGATCTGCATTCCTTTACTATAGACCCATAATAATTTTGTGTTGGGCCAAAAAGAGCCCCTATTATTGTTTATTTAGATAAATTATTATAAATTACTAGGAAGAAAATAGGAATAAAATGGGTATTACTGTATTGCAGTGAGTTTTGTGTACATTGGTTTCCCCATGAACTCTGAAAATTTAAGACCCTTCAGGGCCTTTTCTGCATCATGGCGGTATTTAAAAATAACAAAACCATACTCACGGGACAGGTTGGTTCTTATATCTCTGCACACTTTTACAGTAAAGATGGGTCAGAACGGGAAGAATAATGCATGCAAATCCTGTTCTGTGACATTTGGGTGCAGATTATTCACAATCAGTGACACTTGTGGATTAGAGCTGCTCTCCTTTTCTTTAGGTTCGTTGCTCCTCTCGCAGTCCTCTCTGCACTTCATGATTTCTCCGAAGTTTGAAACTGGATCATATAAAGGAGACCTGTCATTAGACCTTGCTAGGACATTAATAATCATGTGTTGGGCCCAAGTAATGCACACTGGTCTGCCCAAGAGTTCCAAAAAATTCAGAGCCTCTAGGGCAACTTCTGCATGCTCGCGGTGTTCAAAGGTCACAAAACTATACTCACGAGACCGGTAGGTTCTTGAATTTCTGCACACTCGCACAGAACAAATTGGTCCGACTGGGCTGAATATTGCATGTAACAATCGTTCGGTCACATCTGGATGCAAATCACTGACAAGCAATGATGAACCATTGTCATTTGGTTCTTGGCTGCCCTCGCCTTAAGTCCAGTTGTAGGACATTGTCATTTTTGATTGTCCTTTAAAGAATATTCTTAACAAAACAAAACAAAAAATGAATATTCTTGTTCAAACCACAGTTGCTGTGTAGACTTCACAAATCACAATTGATTCCAAGAAGGGTTGAAATCTTAGTCAGATCAAGCTTATGATATGAACTGACTGCAAAATCCCAGCTTGTATAGACCTGACTGACAGCTTTCATCTTTTAAGGCCTGTACATTCTGAAGTCCTGGTGACGTCACAAGACCGCATCTAATATAATGTGACAATCTAATTTTTTTTTATCATTCCCCATAGTACACAGATACACATTTTTTCTTATTTGAACTGATATATTGTTATTCTTGTTACATGCTTATGCATATCAACCATTGTTCTACGTAATATCTCAGCAAAATTGGGTTAACTGTTTATTAATCATTTAATTTGGTATGAGTGACCCCTGCTGGCAAAGCTGCAAGCTTACCGTTGCCAAAGTGCTGTATTTTCGTTATTTAACATGATATGTTTTTGTGATTCAGGTATGATACTGTATGTTCATAGACTTTGTTAGGCTGACTCGCAAGTCGCGAAAACCGGTCTAGTTTAAACTGAAAGGACTGAAATAACCGCGGATTCTCATGCTGAGAGATAAACAGATGAAATATTTTGTATTTAAAAAAATAAAAGACCGTATAAGTTTCTACTCTGTTTTATTTTAGAATTATCAGGCTATCCTGTTTGTTCTCCCATAGACGCTGCATTAAAAACAACCACGCATTAGTGTTATAAATGTACATATTGTTTAAAATACAAATATAAAAAACGTTTAAGGATTTACAATACCGTTAAACGCGGTTTTGTGAAAAGGGTCCATAATTAGACATTTTTAAAGACGGTTGATAAATTTAAAGTTGAGTACTATACTATTTTAGCATATCTTTTGTTATTACAGAAAAAGTAGCCTAACTAAAACTAGGCTATTTATATCTATTGTTAGCTGTATGTGGCTAACAACAACTGTTCTAATGATGTGAAATACCACAAAACTCATATTTAAATTCAAATTCACGCTATTATTTTGTATTTTAGGACAGGGTGTGGACCCATGATTGCTGGCTGTGTGGGAAGAGTTTTGCTCATTTTAGTATGAGGTAAATTTAGCTTTCTTTTGCATCAAAGTTTTTCTTTTTGGTGAGTGCTGTATACTTTTCCAAAGGTAGTAAAGACCTGTAAACACAATCACTGTTATAAAGCAGATTTGCATACACTCAGGAATAGTAAAAATTTCATTAAATGTCATTGTATAAGATATGTTTTCCATCATAATTTCTATGCTCACAGCTCTGATATTCACTGTATTATTGGTTAATATTCAGATTCAAAACATTATGTAAAGTTTACACACTGAATCTTGATAATGTCCTGTTCAAAACAGAATGAATGCTGTAAACGTGAGATTTATGGCATATTGTATGAAGGAAAGAGATAACTACAGTATCAGTTTAATCTGTTTATGAATGACAGTTTATTATATCTGATGTTATGCAAGAAAACTGAATGACGCCCATAACAAAGTTTGGTTTAGAGTTGTATTTATTCAGTCAGCTCATGTAAAAACATGCACACATTCAATGACTGAGACTTTGTCTGTGTTCTTTGGTCCACATCTTTCAACCCTAGCTCAACCTGATTCATGTCAATCATATTCCACTTTAAAAAAAGGCAAAATCTTTGTAAATAAAACTTTAGCTTTCATTAAGTAACCATTATGAGTACAAAATGATAGTACTGGAGCTTTCCTTAAAGTCATGTCTGATATATTTGCTCAAAATAAACAGATATTAGTCAGTGTACTCATAAACTATGTATATTTTGAAGACACTGTGGTTTAAATTCATAATGTGGTCTTGTTTAAACAGTAAATAATCTAAAAGGCAATTTGGGACATAGTTTGTAAACATTAAATAGAGTTTTTAGCTTCTACTGTAAGATAAAACAAGGCACCTAGGTATTGATACCACTGATGGCATCTTGTGAACTTTTTGGTTTTGTGTTTCTCAGGTGCAGCATCCACTGCAGTGCAACAGTCACATTAAAATAGATACCACCACCTCCACCCATCCTATTCTTTACATCTCCTCAACATCTATGTAATGTAGAGGCTGTTCAATCCCTCACTCTCTCCTCCAGCGCCCTCAGCTCTCCTTCCACTTGTGCAGGCAGATCAGCTCCAACCTGCTGGGTGAAGTAGGCCCGAAGCTCCTGTGTTTCCTTCTGCCAGAAGGGGTTGGGCAAGTCAAAGAGGGCACCCATATCGATATTCCCACCCAGGCCTTCTGTGTTTATGGCACCGTTTTGTGGAATCCATCCCACAACACTTTTGGTGGCAGCCTCGTCTTCACTGGTTCGGCCGCATCGTTTGAAGATCCACTCCAGGACGCGGGCGTTTTCTCCAAACCCTGGCCACAAGAAAGAGCCAGTCTTCTGATCTTTCCGGAACCAGTTGACATGGAAGATCTTGGGGAGTTGGGTCTGGCCCTTGCGTGTCTCCATACTCAACCAGTGGGCCAGGTAGTCACCGAAGTTGTACCCGAAGAAAGGACGCATGGCGAAGGGGTCATGCATGATTACTTTACCTAAGGAAAATGAGCCATGTATATTATAATATGTAAATATCAACAGGAGCTTTTTGCTCAGTTTGTCAGTGAGCGCTTAAAAATAGTGTGTATTTTTGTGTACTGTTTATCATATGGAGAAAGTTTGTACCTTTATGTTCAGCAGCAGCTGTGGATTCAGATCTCATGGCTGCACCCACAAACACACCGTGACGCCAGTTAAATGACTCGTAAACCAAAGGCACACCTGGGAAAAAAAGACAGGTACATTTTAAGGTATAGCAAAAGCACAGCATTTATGTGAAATTACATTTTTTGTACATTTATAATGTCTTAATTGTAACCTTTGCTTTAATGCGTCCTATTTAAACCAGGAATTATAACTATAATGATAATTAGCAATAAATTACGATAAATTGCATACACATCAACTTTAATAGAGGATAATTATGTTCTGCAGTTTGTCATCTGCCATTTTAAAGTCTGCATGAAAACAAAATTGACTTTATTTACTTTATTAGCAAAAAAATTATTGTCTTGGTAATCTTTAATCAAAATCTGAACATTTACTTCCGCTCTGTAAAGGCATTCCTTTTCTGATTAGCTGTCAGTTTTATCATTCATAAGAAGGAAAAAAACAATTAAAAGTGATTCCAATATTCATCTATATTTTGAAAGATTTTAAAGCTACATTTTATCATTATTGTTATAGTTATTGTGCTTTGTATGAACCAGTTTGAGTATCAAGATACTATTCTAGTTTTTACTAATATTTTAAAAAAGTTTTTTGTACTTTCTATTTTGTATTTTCCATTTGTATGTTGAGTTTTTATTTTATTTCAGGTAAAAAAAAATTGTTTTGTTTAGTGGTTTTAGTTCATTGTGATTGGGCCTTAAAATGATTGATTTCATACATAATATATACATTTTATATACAGTATGCAGTTTTGATTCAGTGATACTACCCACCTTCTGGTCTTCTTCCTCCAAATACAATGGCATCAATGGGGACGCCCTCATCACTTTCCCAGAGTGGGTCTATGATGGGGCACTGGCCAGCTGGGGCACAAAACCTGGAGTTCGGGTGAGCACACAGTGTAGAATCACCTGACAAACACAAGAAGAGATAAACAAACATCCATTATAACATCATACCACAGATGCTGTCCAGTGTCCATATAATAATAATACGTCATTTAACGTCATTAACTATATAAATAAATTATATTATTTGTTGTTTTTAAAGGTTTATATATAACCTTTGCACAATATATACATTTATAGAATAGAATAGAAGTATATAAATAGCAGAATATATGAATTTTTTAATGAATTTTTTGATATTTAAAATGAGTTTGCTGAACAATCTTACCATAGTTCCAGGATTTTCCATGCCAGTCTGTGAGTTTGATTCCAGGTGCAGGTGGTTCCAGACCCTCCCACCAAACTCCCCCATCGCTGGTCTCTCCCACGTTAGTGAACACTGTGTTCCTGGAGATGGTTGCCATGGCATGAGGGTTTGTCTTCAGGGACGTCCCGGGGGCAACTCCAAAGAAACCATTTTCTGGATTAATGGCTCTGAGTTTACCTGGTGAAGCAAGTCAAGATACACCACAGTCTCTGTTGAAAACATCTATTTATATCCATAAACAACAGTATTCCAGTCAACACTATATGCCAAAACTGTTTCTCAGCAACTGGGTGTTTTGTTTGCTGATAGCCATTATTTCTATTTTAATTAGCTCTCTTTCTGCTGCCCAATAAAAATGCTAAACTAAAATATATGGTGTCATTTCCTGGCTGCCCATAAACCCACACTTGTCATGCTGTGTCAACAGATGCATATGTTGTCTTGGACAAGTCATATTTCTCACCCTGACTGTCAAATTTCATCCAGGCGATGTCATCTCCCACACACTCCACCTTCCAGCCTGGCAGTGTTGGTTTCATCATTGCCAGGTTAGTTTTTCCACAAGCACTCGGGAAAGCTGCTGCAATGTACCGTTTAACACCCTGAGGATTTGTGATTCCCAGAATCTGGTGGAGAAAGAAACACAAACGTCTATCAACATTATGTTTTACAAATGATGACTCCAGCTAAAAGTAGTACATAAGTATAACGCACTGTTGCTTGATCGATACGGCTAATATATTATATATAAGGTTGTAAACTTTGAATTGAAATATCTTATAGGGGATAAGCAAGACAAATCTGGGAATTCTGTCGGAGGTCCCGTACCAGCATGTGTTCAGCCAACCAGCCTTCGTCTTTGGCAATGCGTGAGGCAATACGAAGAGCAAAGCACTTCTTTCCAAGGAGTGAGTTTCCACCGTAACCGCTGCCGAAGGACAGGATCTGTCTGGTGTCAGGAAGATGTGAGATCAACACCTTGTCCGGGTTACAAGGCCAGCTGTTTACTAGAGGAGCTGTGCGGGAACAACAGAGAAAGATAAGACAATGACAAGAATAAAATATATACAGTACAGTTTAAACGTTTGGGGGCAGTTTTTTTTAAATACATTCATACTTTTATTCAGCAAGGACACAATAAATCGGCCAGAAGTAAAGACATTTATAATGTTAGAAAATAAATGCTGTTCCTTTAAACTTGAAAGAATCCTGAAAAAAACAACAACAATTAAGCAGCACAACTGCTTTCAACATTGGTAATAATAAGAAATGTTTCCTATTAGCAAATTATCAAAAAAACCTGAAAATTTATTTTTTTTCATCACAGGAATATATTACATTTCAGAACATATCAAATTGATAATAATATTTCACAAAAGAGCTGTACTTATTGTATTTTTTATCAAATAAATGCAGCCTTGGTGAACATGTGACTTCTTTCGAAAACATAAATAAAAGCTTACTGACCCCAAACTTTTGAAAGGTAATGTAATTAGCCAAATAATATTATAAATAATAAATAATACCTGACAAATAATGTGACATAATCAATCATTTGAAGGGACTGGTGAAATTTTCTTTGATCGATTGAGTCACGTACATTTAATCTGTTATTAAAATAAAGCAGTAAGGTACCTTTGAGTGGTAAAGGTCGACCCAAAGAGTGCTGGCAGCGCACAAACTCTGCCCCCTCGGCTAGTTTTTCCAGCACAGGTGTTCCCATGCGTGTCATGACGCCCATGCTAGCCACCACATATGGAGAATCTGTCACCTGAACACCAAACTTAGCAAGAGAAGAGTTCACAGGGCCCATACTGAAGGGGATCACATACATAGTGCGTCCTATAGAGGAAAGAAAAGACAAATATTGAAGAGATGTTCCTTTCAGTGTCCTAGACTACCCTACATAAATGTGGGGACTGATTAACAATTTGATGGATACTCGGATTTGAAAGGAATATGTCAGGTTAAATACAATTGAAGCTCTAATTTAGAGGATTCTGTGGAAAGTTATTCTTTTTTTGTTTATATATAATATTTCTATTTGCATCACACAATAACAATGCTCTATTTCTGTCCATAGAAGGCAGGTGCGGCATCAAACTGAATTTGATTTAAGAGAGCTCTGGTTTGTGTACATTTACTATTGATCATGGCAGCAGTTATTCATCAAATGATGATCAGATAATGGAGAAGAGCATTATAACCAGGCATGTATCCAGCTGAACAATATAGACGAATGCTCTTTCAGCATTTTAAAGAGCTGATTCAGATCCCTGGATTTCCGTGGTGTCATTATTTTTGAACATATTCTTTAATATACTGTTATATTTTATGTTTAAAAATTTATATAATTCTAATTAACTTTCTGTAATCTATAAAATAATATTGACTATATTTATGTAATATAAATAATATTTATAATATTATTTAATATCTTTATTTTAATATTTATTTTTATTTAAGACATATTTACCTACAACATTTTGCCGGTAGAAGGAACTATTTGACAGGTTTCAGTTATTGTTCAGTGGTTTAAGTAACACACACCTGCCATGCAGCCAGGAAAGCGGTCCTCTCTGGCTTTCTGAAAGTCATCCTGACTCATCCAGCTGCCCAGCTGGGACTTGGCACCTCCGGTGGGAATGGGAATAGTGTCTCTTTGGTCCTTAGTGACAATCACAGTTTTACTCTCCACGCGAGCCACATCTTTAGGATCAGTACGTGCCAGCCAGCTGCACACAGAAAAAGAGTAGAAATTTAAATCATGATTAGTGCAATGTAAAATCATTCATTTTATCATTGGTATTGTTAAAAAAAAAACGAAGGAAATAGAAAAAAGTACTTACCAGTTTTCATATTTGGTGAGTTTCTTCACCATGCCCTCTTTCTCCAGGTTGGCCAGGATGTCTGCTGTCTCCTCTGAAGTGCCTGTGACCACGTGCACTTTAGCAGGTTTACATTCAGCCACAGCACCTGACACAAACTCAGCCACGGACGGGGGCAGAGAGGGGATGGAGGCGAGTGACCGCACACCCAGTGAAGCTCTACTGATGGCATTTCGCCTGCATGAACACAAACAAACATTTCAACAACATACAAATACTGTATGGTCTGTCAATAGCATACATCTAGTGCTGTCAAATGAATAATCGTGATTAATCGCATCCAAGTTTTTGTTTACATAATATATGTGTGTAATATTTATAATGTATAAAAGTATATGTATATGTATACTGTACCCACACATACAGTATATATATATATATATATATATAGAGAGAGAGAGAGAGAGAGAGAGCGAGAGAGATCATATTTACATGTATATATTTATATTTATAGGATTTATATTACAGATAAATATTTAATATACAAACATATTTTTCTTAAATATATACATGTATGTGTGTGTATTTATATAGACATAATAAATCTATACAGTACACACACATATACAAACAAAAACTTTTATTTGGGATTGGATTAATACATTTGAGATTTTAGTTAGTTATGCATGCTGTCTTTTTGAGTCATTTGAATCGTTTTACTCAGAAGGTTGGTTCAAAACATTGATTCATTCAGGAACGAAACGACTGAATTTGTTTTATGTTGCTCATAGACTTGCGATCTTCATTCTGCTATAACGATATTTGGAACTATTTTCAACGTTGGAACAAGAGTACGCTGACCATACTGCATTCGAAATGTAAGTTACTCAGTATTACCTGCTAATTTATTGAACTAAGCATCAATTATAAACAGTAATTGTCTAACATTTATTAAAAAGAGAGTATGTGTCCTCACAACTGCGTAATCGAAATTACAATCCACCTTGTGTTTTACCATGAAATTAAGCTATTTGCAGTAAATGTGCTAGCTTTATAAAACTGCTCTAAGTAAATAGCGAGGATAAAAGTCAAACCGGTAAACCGCAAATGTATTTGCACTACAGACAAGTGTTTTTGATTACTATAATAATATAATATAGTAATTAACAGTTTGTAATATGTAATATTTTGTAATATTGTAATAATATGTAATATTGTACTGTTTTTGTACAGCTAAAAAAAACTAGAAGCTGATGACCAGAAGTCTTGCACATTCTAGCAAAAATGTGAACACTCTTATGGTTAAAAAAAAGGTGGATAATATAAAGCCAACTCAGTTTAAAGTCTAAGCTAAAGACTGTGGATACTGTGTAAATTAGATGATCTATGTAATCCATGACATGTTACATTAATTAATGAAAGTATTTCATTAATTAATATTTGAGTCAGCGTGTCTTTATGAACGCTGCATCATCATAACCACTAAATGTTCACAGATCTTTGACCGGAACTGAAAGATAAGCGATTAAGAAGTTGCAAGACTAATTAGTGTCTTTGGAATGAAATGCACTACATGTACTGTACTACACTGAAAACTGGTATAGAAAAATTGCTAGTGTGGTGAATTTAACAATTACAAGAAAATGAAAAGTAGCATGTTAAATAAACCCTTTTTTTAAATAGAAAAACTTTCACTGTTTACTCTTGTGCAACGCGCTCCAATAATGTGTTTTATGTACATATAACTACAACTTCAAAAAAAGTTTTGCAGCCTAGTTCAGATTTTAAGTCACTTTTTTTCCCGCAAAATATTTTTTTTTCTATCAGTGATTGAATATACATACATATATATATACACACACATTAAGCCAAGGTCATAGCTTTGATTCATTCCCAGGGAATGCACAAACTGATAGAACGCATACCATCTCAATAAACTGAAAACAATGCATGATGAAGACAAAAAAGACAGAATGAGGAGGAGAAGATGATACTCTCTATCAGCATTTCTCTCATGAAAGCAGAAAGAATGAAGGACAGAAACAGAGAAAGCTAAAGAAAGGAAAAACCACAAGTTCAGTGAGCAAACAAACAGCAAAAAAAAAAAAACAGAACAAAGGTTTTATGCTATATGAGAGACTTTCTTGCCATTCAATCCTCTACTTTCTAAACCATAATATGAGTCAAAAATCATCTGAGACCAGCTTGTCATTCTTTAACACTGTTCGTGAGCTGAGCACAGTCAGCACATTCAATTAACAACACGGCTCATGACTCCAAGGCCTGTTGGCTATAATTAAGAAAATATCTGAAGTATAGCAAGAAAAATTCCTTGCCTTTACCCATTGACTCAGTTCAGCATAAACCCCCACCCCAATTGCCACACTCCCTACCCCATAATTCCTCTCTATTGTTTTCCAAAGCCATAAAATGTATACGAACTTAACTAGAACAAAGTCTGTGAGTCTATCAAGGTTTTGACCCCCGTGATCCCTGAGTTTCATCAATAACCACTGAGCTTTAAACCATCAATTATCGAAGGCAGTTAAACACACCCCCACATGAACCAACCAATCAGATGGCCTTCTTGGCATTCACTCCCCTCCACTCCCCTCCCCTCAGAGTCTGGTTAAACAGGGTATGGCCACTTCAAGCACACTATGTTCATGCATAAACACAAAACACACGTAACAATTTGAGAAACATGTCAAAAATAATAAAACTCAGCCAAAAGGGTGGTTTTCTTTTCAAACTTCATGCATGCATTAGAGCTATACCTCAAGGGCGTTTCAGTACAAAAACTAACCTGTTAAACAAGTCAGTAGACCCTTTCACTTAAAACACACACATATACGTCAGATTAACAATCAGTTCCTGGTATCATGCATCTTGTAGGGTAAAGATTAGCTAGTAGAGACTTTCACACTGTGCATATTTACTTGGAAATCTTTTGCTGATGTAATCACTCATTCTGGTGAGAGATTGATAGAGCAGATATAGATACAATAAAATGGGGTTTAGCTGGCATCTGCATGGATTTCTTTCATCATTATTGTCACATTGTTATTAATCTCTAAATATATACCAAATTCTGGTTTAACATAGACTCAGAAATGCTTGACTTTGCTTTTGTGGCCAAAGGTGATGGTTATTTGTTCATTCATAACCTGTTTTTCAGACACTGTATGCATAGTGAGACTCTCTAAACATTTCTCTACGTGACTTACGTTGCTGCATTCCTGTACGTGACACACTCAATAATACTACAGGGACATGTAATATATGGCAAATGTCATTATTTGGTAATACCAGACTGCTGGACTCTGGAGTATTATAATTTACTCTGTATTTTTACATAACTCTGCCAAAGATAAATCTACATTGTTACAGACTATATTGTAGTTTAGTACCCCCCACTAAAACATGGGTGGTGGTACTGTAACTGTACAAGGATGTTTACCCAAGAAAGATAGGGGTGTGATGTTATATTGAATAGACTGCAGGAAAACAGTAAACCTAGACCTTTAATTCTCTGTTTTACTCTGTTTTTAGCTACAACCAGAAAATAAAAGTAATTATTGGAATAATATATGAAAATAATAGCAACTTGCATTAAATATTGTAAGTGTAAACATATTAATATAAATACATTTAGCATATAATTGCATAACATATACATGTTATATATAAAACTAGTTTAAATATGTCTAAAAGACACTTACCTCCTTAGTACTCCAAGCAACATGCAGGACATCTTTGGGGCAAATAAAAGTTGTGGAGTAAACAACCAATATTATGACTAAAAATAAAATAAAGCAATATGAGAGGGGTGGCTTGTTCCTCTTCAGTCCTGTGCACCTCTCATATCAGACTGGTGAGTGATAGTCCAGCTCTTGAGGTAGACTAGAGTAAAGTAAGACCCTTGAACTGTAACACGTGTAACTTATCATCAGCTGATCCCACCCTCAGCTCAGATCCTGCATTAATAACGACGCTCTTCTCCCTGCGAACCAACCTGAGGTGTTTCAATAATGAATAAAGCTTTGTGCTGATAAACTTCCTAGTCGATTAACAAATTTTAAAAGTTCAATATTTTCAGTATTATGTGCGTGCGCTTCCAATAAAACACGACAAAGTGGGAAAACTAGCTGTTGCATTTCAGCCAAAAGAGCTGCAGATTGACGCCTCCCGGGTCATCGAAGTCAGTCAAACAGAGTGAATCGCGAGGATTCAGATCAGTTCGCTGTCCGGCTCCGGCGGCTGACGCAAGCGCGCTTTGGTTCCTGAAGGAGGTCCTCAGAGGACTCGCTGTGCTCCGAACGAAAACACAGCTGTGCAAAGTTGTGTAGAAGCGAATCTTATTTTTAAAGGTTCTTTATCGAGATCTGAGGTCACGTGAGCGTCGTCGCGTTCTGTGTCGTGTTAAGTCCGCAGATGTTGATAAAAGTTGATTGTGGACATTGTAAAAGGCGGAAGCTGGGTCTCCGTGACGTCGCTCCATTCATCATCACAGCTGCTGTGAGAGTAGGGCTCGAGAGGCATTGACAGTCGATGGCATTTATAAATGTAAATATGAGGGAAATAAGCTTTCTTTTTGAGGTTAGAAATTTAACAGTACCTGCCCTTAGAAAGTAAACCAAGGTTTTACTACAAAAAAACATGGTAACCACAAATTAACCACGGTTGTGCAGCACTAACCCTAGTTTAACCATGGTTTTTTGAAGTAAAATTTTTAACTAAAATGTGGTTATATAAATGTAATCAATAGGTTACTACAATTTAAAACCATGGTTAATTTTTGTAACGGCTGTTCAACAGTAGGCAGTCTAAAACTATTTTGAAAGAAATAAAGCTATTGTCTGTAAACTGTTTTTATTTCATTTATTTTATTCTTAAAATTGTAACAATCAAAAGACATTTAAATGGTTGTGGAGATGAATGAACTGGTAATTATTTGAAATAATATCTAAAATAATGTGTGATTATTTTGCATTCTTTGTTTACTAACACTTAAGTTTTATTAAAATAAAAATATGTAAAAGTTTTTTTTGTTATTTGAATGTCACGTTAAAAGTTACAAAGAGTGCATTGATTAACAATTATTTATTTAATAGTTCATTTCTGTATATTTCGGATTACACTACGCCTGTCTTTATGCTAATTAAGGCTGCATTTATTTGATAAAAAATACATTAAACATGGTATTAATGTGAAACATTGTTACAGTTTAATAATACCTCTATAAATACATTTTAAAACGTAATTTATTTCCCATGATTGCAAAGCTGAATTTAAATGACAAATGTCACATCATCATTCAGAAATCATTCTAATATGCTGATTTGGACAATAGAAAAGACACACAGTTACTGTATTTGCATGGTAAACAGCAAAGTTTCAGTGCACTGACATTAATTGAGAACGTGAGCAAGGACAGGTACACCGTGAACAGGCGAAAGATCACAGTGTTTGTGTGAGAGAGAGGTAGATTAGAGGAGAGTGGATAAAGATAAGATGAAAACCATTGTGGTTAGACTTTAATCTGTGAAGTAACAGATCCACAAAAGGCTAATGCCCCACTATACTCATTATCGCATTACAAACACATCTAGAGTTAAGATGAAATAATAAAAATAATGCAATATTGTAATACACAACATATTAAATGTATAGAATTCTTGTATAGTTTATGAAGGGTAAAATCTTATGTACATAGAGGGTGGTGAATTGTAACATTCTTATTAGACTTTACTGACTTATTACTAAACAATATTAACGTGTATTTGACAAAAAAAATGTATTCTATTTTAAAATGTCATATTTAATTCATTGTTTGTTGCATTTTTAATGAAAAATTGTATGGTTAAATAATTGTTAAGTGACTATGTTTGTGCTAGCAAGGATCATTCTTATGTTCATTCACTAACACACACACACACGCTGTGTTTAAGGAGAAAAGAGAACTTTGTCCTTTGGACTATGCAAAAACAAAAACAGCCACTGCATGGGTCATTTCAGTCAGTAATCAACTTGAAACAAGTTTTAAAACAATCAAAAATAACATATGCATATATGTTCCTTAAAGAAGTGGTTCAGCCAAAAATTTAAATTTGATGAAAATGTGCTCACCCTTAGGCCATCTAAGAGATAGATGAGTTTGTTTCTTCATCAGAACAGATTTGGAGAAACCTTTGCTCATCAGTGGACCCTCTGCAGTGAATGGGTGCCGTCACAATGAGAGCTGATTAAAAACATCACAATAATCCACAAGTAAAATCAGTTCTAAACAAATATGTATGTGTATTTTGAAGACAGCAGAGGATGGTCTTTTTTTTTTTTTACTGGAGGAAGCAATGATTTAAAGTTAAAATGCCTTAATGGTGGATTTGCTTCTCACAAACTTTGCATATTTTCACTTCACAAGATGTTGTTTAACGGACTGGATTCTTTTGGATTATTGTGATGTTTTTATCAGCTGTTTGGACTCTCATTCTGACGGCACCCATTCACTGCAGAGGATCCACTGATGAGCAAGTAATGTAATGCTAAATGTCTGCAAATCTGTTATGATGAAGAAACAAACTCATCTACATCTTAGGAACATTTACAGCAGATTTTATTTTTAGGCAAACTGGTCCTTCAGTTTGACAAGATCAAGGAGACATGTTCACTCCTTTGATATGCAGACAACCCATGTAAACAGTGGTATTCTGATTCATCAGTGGATATCTGTGATGGAATGAGCGGAAAGTCAATGAATAAACAATGTTTCAGTGATTAAATCTAGTGGTTTGCACATAATTGCAGTGTACTCTGGTATTTGTATCATGGGAAACAACATGCAGTGTTCACTTTCTCTGTCCTTAGGTGCTGCCTCTGTCTTTTGTTGATCCCATTAAAAGCAACCTTTAGGAATAAATTAGGCAATATGAAGGTACTGCACATACTACTGTTTTTCTCTGAAGACATGAGCACAGTGGTGTTCGTGTCTTGTAGGCCTTTGAACAACAGATGTGACTGATCACAACGTGATACATGTTGTAAGCCTTTGCTTTGGCAGCATATGAATGTTTCAATATAACAACATTTTGAAAGCAAGATCAATAAAGATATTTTGGGGGTCGACTAATAATTGGTTAACAATATGACAAAATACTTTTTTGACACAATGATTAAAATAAATGCTAGCTATAAAAATATATTAAAGTAAATGTTATAAATTTAGTTTAAACTGTCATTTTTAAAAATGTATTTCAAAGTGGAATAATAAACACTAAGGCCTCAGGTTTAATTCAAGTGTAATATACATACCTGAAAGTAATTTGAAGTTGTTTGTTTATAAATGAATACAAGAAATATGTACATGTATTGACAATGTACCATCAAAACTGTGAGAACCTGAAATATAATTTCTCATAAATTAGATGTAGGCACAACGTCTATAAAAAAAAAGTTTGCGCCTTGTGATTTTTTTCACCTTGTATTTTGCACCTTGGATATATATATACATAGCCTTCATATATATATATACTTTTTTTATTATTATAAAATATAGAAAAAACACATGCCTGATTTCCGGAGTTTTGGTTCCTCGCCACTGTTGCTGTTGTTTTGCTTGGTTGGGGACACCTGATATTTGTCAACATCGTTGACTTGATTGCAGACACTATTGGAAGAGAACTGAACTGAGCTGGATGATGACATCACTAAATCAACAATGAACTGACTTGAACTGAAAAGCTGACTGTTTTCTATTGTCATCTTTGCATTATCAACACACCTTTTTACTGTTTAGCACGTAAAGCTGCTTTGACACAATTTGCATTGTATTAAGTGCTGTATAGGCTATATATATATATACACGTACAGTATATATTTTTTAAAAGTATAAATATTTACATTTATATTCATATAATTTATATATAAATATATTGGGCATATAAACATTACATATTTTTCTTAAATATTAATGTGTTTGTATTTATATAACAAATACACACAGCACACACACATATTGTCACAGTCCTCAACACACTACATCTCCCAGAATCCCCCTTGCTACTCGTCCTGCACTCTGTCCTGATCACTCACACCTAACCAGCTACACCTGCATCCACTTACCTGCCTCCTTTTATAAGCACGCTTACTCCAAACACTCACCGTCTGGTCTTGAGGTTGCAAGCTTCCCATCCTGGTCTCAACCTGGTTCCCATGCTGTCTGTCTGGGTCATCCGGTTCCCCACCTACCTACAAGAGAAGGGAAAGAAGGACATTTAAGAAAAGCCTGTTTTGACTGCCTCTGCAGCTATTTTCAGTTCATGTTTTGCCTGGAAGCCATTCCTTGTGTTGAGTTGTGAATAAATACTTACCTGTTTGATTGAACCCACATGTTTGCCTCCTTGACCTGATGTGACATATATTAAGTGAACAAAGACTTTCTTTCTTGGATGCAATTAATCATGATGAATGATTTGACAGCACTAATATATATATATACATATATATATATATATATATGTCAAATAAATAACTGAAATATATCCCAACTACAATTATTTGCTTCATTACGTTTTACTTCACTGGACTTAAAAAAATAAATATATTAGCAATATTTTGAACAGTTTCCTTTACTTTACATAAAATAGATAAAAAGGGTAAACAGTATTTTTTAATATATTTTTAGTGTAAAATATAGCAATACAGCCATATTATATATTGTAATATATAGACCTATATATCAGGACAAGTATCTTAAATAAATCTAAAATTTAAATCTAAGTTCATTTAATAGTTAAACTCGTTTGTTTAGTTAATTAATATATTAGCAATTTTAGGCATTTTATGCATTTTACAATACATGAATAATCCTATATTTTTAGATAAATGAATTGCATTCATTTTCTATAATTTGTTAATTCCTCATTTACACAATTGCTCAATCCAGTTTCAATCCAGTGACAATGTGTTCTAACCACTGGTGCCATATTATTTTTTATTTTGTACGTAGTTTTTTATTTTAATGC
>JAUMHE010000082.1:6813966-6834261 GCA_032359235.1 Enteromius mattozi
TATATATATATATATATATATATATATATATATATAAAGTTTTATTTAAATAAATATATATATTTAAAGAAAACATTTGTTATTCTTAAAAACAGGTTAGAAAAGACCATGTTCTCCTCTTTAGCTTCACCTACTGTCATTACAATACAGCAAATATACAGCACTAAAAATGCAGACTCTGTCACACAGTCAATGCGAGTAACTAAATTCTGACCTTGTTTGAAAAGTTTGTCTGAAATATCTGATGCGATATATAGCCCAAACAAAGAAAGTTGTGTGCATAAGTTTAATTATTCTTGTAAAACAATTTAGTGAGTGTTCCAATGAATACTAAATGCACTTAAATCATACACAAATCAAACCTCTGTGTCAACAGAAACATTTCTGCACACACACACTCACACACACATATGGATAAAGAAACTCACTCCTGTACCTGTAAACCCACGGCTATGTCTCCACACACACACACACTTTTAACACACATTCAGAGTTTTGACAAAGAAAAATTTTTTTTTTTACATTGAACTACAAAATCAAATCCTGAACATTAATAGCAATAAAATATCTTACAATATTTAGAATTATTCTCAGAATTCGTTGCACTTTTAGAAACATGTCCATTAGGTGTAAAATATTTTGCTATTTTTGATTATGCAAGTATTGCTTTTTTGGGTAAAGCAACACAGTTACCATACAGTATTTTTTCCAAGCTAAGCAGTTGAACCTGTCTGAAATCATGCGTTCTTTATATCGGTGAAATTCATTTGAGTCTTTGATTAAAGTGTAAACGGTCATCTCTGAGCTGAAAGAGGCGTAAAAGAGAAATCACAGCACACACCGTGTCCATTAACTAAATGATTCTTTTACTTTACACATATTTGTATCATCTTTTTGTGCCGTTAATGTGAAATCAAACAAAACCTGAAGAGCCTGCCTAACACTACATCAATATATGATTTCACAAAATTCTCTGCACAAAATTTGTTCTCCTTTCTGATTTGTCTTTTCTTTATTCCTCCTTCATTCCATTCCTGCAACGATGGCATCATCTACCTCTGACGTCATCAATAGCGTTTGGTTTTCATGTCCACCATATCCACGTTCATCCTCTCTCGATCTTTGTCCAGAGGGTGGTTCTGTGTGTGTTCCCACAGACGGATAGCTCCATCCCACTGAGAAAGAAAAAAGACAGCCAATGAGTTAAAAAAAAGTCTCATGGTCTTACAAAGGTGTTGTATTACATATTATATATATATATGTGTGGTTTTTGTGAAGTATAAGTTTTAGTTGACTAAAAGGGTGGGCATTTTAGACTAGTTTTAGTCAATGAAATCTTGTGAACTTCTACTTATATTATTTAAATGATTTCTTTTAATTTAACATTTTTATGATTTCATTAACTATTAGCTTTTAAGTCATAAAACCCCTGCAGTTCCTTCACAAACCCAGTTTGGGAAACATGACGCAATATAATGTTTAACGCACTTCATGTTGTTGATAACAACAAATGGAATATATTCTCTTACTCTTTGCATTTTTTTTATGAATATGATACATGATTACCCTATTTAAATCAAAGTGAAAAATGAGATAGGTCAAAAGTAATCTAAAAGTAGTCTTATTATATTACCTAAAATGTATAATTTAACGGATTACGTTACGAACTACAATTTTTGTCATGTCATTTGGAATCGGTAACATATTGCAATTTGTAAGTAACCTCTGCTGCATAATGGTTATGAAATACTGCACCTTTAATAATCACAAATCAAGGAAATGTCATATCATATACATGGTTTATTTTACCTATGCCTGTATTGTTTTCAGATTATCAATGCTGTTTCCTTAAACCAGATAGTACACGGTCGCCAGGTTTAAGTACAAAATTAAGTAAAACAGAGGGGAAAATGTATACTTCTAGGAGAAAAGCTCTTGACATCTGGCAACAGCAAGAACAAACACTTCTGGATGTCTACATTTTTCCTAATCCTAAATGATAGATTTTGAATGTTTTTATTACCTTTTTTATTATTATTGTATATTAGTCTCATCTTTTTTGTCAGTAATGCTGACTATAGATATAGTCACAGTGTTTATTGATGCTGTATTGCTGTATTGTCAACAAATTTTTTTATTGTTTTCATTAACAAAATAAACACTAGTATTAAAAAGTGCTTGTACTTACAGAGCTGCTGACCATGTTGTTGTTATACGGGTGCCAGCTGACATCTCTCACACATGCGTCATGATTGGACAGTTTGGACACAATGGATCCCGTCAACACATCATAGACTACAAAAAATATGAGAGGAGGTAAAATACTGCAGATTTGGATAACAATAAACAGACTTTAAAAACAGTTTCCACTTACTGACGATTTTGCCTGTTGAACAGCCTGTGTAAATAAACTTCTGTCCAGTGCTGAATTCAGGGGAAAAGCGGCAGCGAATGAGCGTGTGTAAAACCCCATGACCCCTGTAGGTCATCACTGAGGTGTCGCCAGGCAGCTTATGCCTCTTTAGTGCTGCAGGCCAACAAAATGGGTCAAAACAGGTGCTTTGTGTTAATGTTGACAATCAACAAGCAGGTCTAATAAAGTTACTCAAGCAGAGTAACACACCTCTCTGGGGAACCTGCTGCCAGCGGTAGTCCCAGTTCTGTTGTGTGACGGCCTGATGTGAAGCTACGAGCCCCTCTTTAGGTGAAAACTTCCTCACGTCCCACAGCTTAATGGTCTGATCTTTGGAGTTGCTGATCAAGTACCGAGCGTCACCCTTCAGGACAACATACAAACATATATATTTGAACCTGCAACTTTTATGATACCAGTCCAACTCTTTGACTGACTTCATCTTGTCCACTGAGACATACAATACATGGCCAAATGTATGTGGACACCCACAGTTTGCTTTAATTCACTTGGAATAATCAAACCCATTAATTAAAAGGGACTGTCCACTTTTTTGGCATGGAGTTTTTAAATAAATACTTCATATAAGTAGTTACACAACAGGCTGCTCTGCTATCACAAGTGTATATTTTTATGGAGGAATAAAAATATCACTTAAAAATAATATAAAGTATCAGTAACGTATTCTTTAAAAAATTAAAATGTAAAGAATTACATACAGATATTAATAATAGCTGTAATAAATAACTTATTTGCATTTAAAAATGGATTAATCTCTTTAAATGTCTACACATTTAATCAATGTTTAAACAAGTTAAGCATTAATTTATTTTTACATTGAACTACATTTTTAAACATCAATAGTTTTAAGCACTTTCTAGTATTTATTTGCCAGTTTGTTTTGATTCTTTACATTAATTGATAAATGATCCTTCCATGTACACTCTGGTTTAAAGTTTGGGGTCAGTAAGATTTTTAAATTAAATTAAAGATTAAGAAATTAATACTTAGCATGCATTAAATTAGTCTAAGGTGACAATAGTGAAGACTTTCACATTGTTACAAAAGATTTCTATTACAAATAAATGTGCTTCTTTCAAACATTCTATTCATCAACTAATTCTGAAAAATGTATCATGGTTTCCACAAAAATATTAAGCAGCACAACTGTTTTTAGCATTGATATTAACAAGTAATGGTTCTTAAGCACCAAACAGAATATTAGGATTGTTTCTGAAGGATCATGTGACACTGAAGACAAGTAATGGCTGCTAAAAATACAGCTTTGTATCATAGGAATAAACTACATTTTTCAATTTTTACATAGAAAAGAGTTATTTTAAACAGTAATTTCTACTGTATTTTTGATTAAATAAAAGCATAAAACATTTTAAAAATAATGAAACAATTATATTGACCCCAAACGTTTAATCTGAAGTGTATATTGTACCATGCTCACAATAATCTGGTTGATACTTTATGATTACATATTATTATTAGTGCTGTCAAATAATTGCAATTAACTGCATCCAAAATAAAAGTTGTGTTGTAATAATAATATGTGTTTGTACTGTGTATATTTATTATGTATATATAAATACACACATATGCATGTATATATTTAAGACAAATATCTTATCATATATTTGCATATGATATAAATTATATAAATATATACATTTAAATATATGTAAATATTTTTTTTTAAATACATGCTGCATGAGTGTGTATTTATGTATACATAATAAATATACACATCACACAAAGATATATTATGTCAACAAAAACTTTTATTCTGGATGCGTTTAATCTTTTGAGAGCATTAATTATTACATAAAAAGGTTTGTGCAGTGTGTTGTATCTACAATATAAAACACAGTATCTTGACAATACTACCTTCAAAAATGACTGCGTGAATTGCACTTTTATACCTTGCTGTGTATGAATGTAATTCCATCCCTGTGTCCAGCCAGATGACCCACAGGCTGAGGTCTGTCTTCTCTGAGGGTACGTCTGTCCCATACTTTACACAGAGCATCATCGCTGCCTGAGAACAGCAGCTGTGATGAACTGTCTGCAAACGCCACGGCATTCACATCATCTTCGTGAGCGTCGATCTGAAAGATGTGAGATAAACAACCAAATTGACATGAGTCATGCTACAGAGGGCAATGTCTGGATAAAGTAAAATCTATCTTGCACATTAACGACCACTGAGGAGTTGTAAAGATTACGCAAGGCTTAAAGTCATAGGACAGCTGAGAAATATAACAGGTTGACAGTATTAACATTTACTGATCCGATAAAAGGTAGCATTTTTATTGGACCATTATGCAACATTAATTCAACATTTACTAGCAGCAGATGAAAACTGACCAAACATTTTTGGACTACTGGTGATGGTTTACTTGTGACTTCTTCTCTTCCACTAGCCTAACATTAATATTATTTGTTATTATGTTATTAATAATAACAATTTTTATTAGAATTTTGTCCCTGGATTAAGAATGCAATCGTATGCCCTTCTATTAGGCTTCTTTACTAACGTGTGAATCATACCTTTAGAGTTCTCTTGTTTTGTTCACGATCAAACACATACAGGCAGCCATCGTTTGCACTATTTGATAGAGACAAAAAGCACCTCAGTAAGAATAAAGGAACACTTTAGTTTTCCATGTATGGTAGGTGTTAAAATAAAATCAAATATTGAAAAAAAAAAAAATCCAGATTTAAAAACTAATAATGAGTTATTAAAAGGATCACTTTCTAGGGTTAGTTTTCTTAGACCATAGTATGTTACTAACCCGCCTAAAATTTCTTTTCCATCTGTGGATGCAGCCAGTGAAAAAACACAAAACCTCCTTTCATCAGGACTGAAAGAAAAAAGACACCCGTCAGCATCAGCAATACTAACAACTACAGACATTTTTATGGTGATTACGTTCAATACACCTCACAGGCTATACTAAAATATAAAACATAAATCTTTAAACATCTCCATTCACACAGCTCTACCTTCCTTAGGGATGAACAGAGCAAGACCAAATCTCTAAAAGCATAATATTACAGTTTACTATCATAGGATGGTCGCTAAATGTTATGCAATGCAGAGAAGAAGTCAAGATGGTCATGTGCATTTAATGGAAGAGGCAGAAAGACACGCTGGCAAAGTTAACTAGACATTATTAGCTTATTTGAAAGTGTTATGGCACTTTAAATATACTTTGGTTGGTTACTGTTCTTCCATATTTTGAGAATAAACAAATATTGGTTTCTTATATTTAATTACATATATAAAACAACTGGTCTAAATAGTTAAGTATTGTCATTAAAACATATAAAAACATCCACTTTTGGTCACTACTTTGAAAACAAACTTCCTTCAGATTACCCTTTGCCAATGTGTTCAGTTTTGGTAAGCTCACAGTCACATGATGATGGCAAATGATTATGAAAATCTGTTCTACTGTCTGTCACCCACATGAAGAGGAAGAGGACATGATTACCTGAGTTTTAATGCTAAAATGTACTATGAGGAAACACTAACTTGAGGTCCAGAGCGGTGTGTGTTTCATTATCCCCATCTACACTGCACACATGGACTAAAGAGAGGGAGCACAGACAGATATGCATTACTGGAAAAAATGACAGTAGTGCCAACAAAGCAGTTTAAGTGATCTGGTCCTGTCTTACTGTAGTCAGACCAACTGGAGTACAGCACACAATTTGCATCGGGGGTGAAACACACATCCAGAATGCTCCAGCCCACATCTCTGGCCTTCACTGTCTTCTTTAGTGTAAAACAGCCCCTGCTAGTGTCATATAACCTGATATTCTGATCTATAAAAACAAAAAAGAAAAAGCAGAGTATAAGATACTGTTTGCGCTACACAGTTTAATGATTTTCGCATGTTGGCTTATGAAATAAGTCATTTATGCTCAGGTAGTCTGTTAATATTTGATCAAAATAAAGGAATATAGTGAAATATCTTTACTATTTTAAATGACAATTTTCGATTTTAATATTTTTAAAATGTAACTTATTTTTGTTAAGGTAAACCTGATCGTTCAGCAGCCATTACTTTAGACTTCAGTGTCATATGATCCTTCAGAAATCATTCTAAAAAGCTAATTTGGTGCTCAAGACACATTTCTTATTGTTATCAATGTCGGAAACAGCTGTTACAAGACTGAAAGACTGAAACCATTACAATTTTGGACTTTTGTAGTACTGAGTTTTGCATTTGCACATGTCTGAGACATGACTGACATTTGAAAACTACTAAAAATAGAAAATAAATACTAAAGACAAAGTCTTGAATTACAGTTTCACCTTGGCATGCAGACAGGAACATATTTCCCTCATCGCTGTAGACTCCACAAAAGACTTTCTGCTGGTAGGTGTCCTTGTATACCACATGACAGGGCAGAAAACTATGAGGAAATATATATGACTTATTATACGTATGCAAAGACTGATCTGTTTATCTCTATTCCAAATCTAATGACATATGTGCCTCTGCATCAAATATACATAATTATTGTTATTGTTATATCATAATAATAATAATATTATATCATGCTCTTACTGTGAACGGATTCGGCTGCACTCTCCATGAGAGAAACTGGATCCCCGACACCGGCCCTGTTCCCGCTTCAGAAAAAAATACACGGTTAGATTAAAGAAAGTTGCACATTTGTTAATTCTACTCTCTTTGGCATCCATAGGGCCATCTTACCTCTGCTAGCATATGTGTGAAACTGTGTCTGTCCTTTAGGCCTGAGGAAGCAGTGGCAAGCAGAATCTGAGTGCGGATCTCACTGCGGTCAACTTCCTGTGTGTCTGGTTGGGCATCCACTGAGTGAGGTAAAAACAAGGCATAGTAAATGACCACAGTGGTATTTATAGCACCATTGCTCACTTTCATAGACTGAAAATGTTTTCATACAGTACATAATTCTCACCTGGAGGGTCATATCGATGTCCCAGCCGCCCATCCCAGGCCCCATCGCTGTCCTCGTCTGAGTCTGAATATGACTGCACAAGCTGTAGGCCTGTTGCTCCACTTCCATGGACCAGACGAACCTGGCCCCTATAACAGTGAAAAGGGAAGAACACTTATCGATACCCATATGACAAAAGAGGAAGCGTCAGAGTTTCAAAGCATGTTTAAAATGCAGCCCAGACAAAGGGATCTGCAAATAAATATTTTGTAGGTTATGCATATACTGTAATTACCTTCGCAGTAGGTACGCCAGAACTTGTGCTAAGTCAACGTCCTCTTCTGATCCTGACTGCCTCTCAGCTTGTGTGCGACCCGTCTGATTGGAATTCTGGTTGGGTTCTGGTTCTGACTGGTCTGGGTTGCTGCCAGAGCCCCGACCGGACATCCCAGAACTGGACTGAGAGCCCATAGACTGTTTGTCTGCCAAATCATTTATTCACAAATTAGCAATACAAGCAATCTCATTCATGTTATTATAAAGAAGCAAGACATATTATAAATAACGCTAACATTTCTTTAAAGACAATGAACACCATGTTTTAAAAATTATGTAAAAAAAAATATAACATGCACCCAAAATAATATAGCTGTAATGGCACAACTAAATATTCAACAGCCATTCCAGTTTTCAGTCCTATGATCTTTCAGAAAAATGTTTTTTATGACATTTTTTATTATTACTACCAATATTGAAAACGGTTGTGATGCCTAATATTTTTTCAGGATACTTCGGTGGCTAGAAAGTTTTAAAAAGCTGAATTTCTTTGAAATGGAAATCTTTTGTAAAATTATAAATGCCTTTATTGCCATGCATTGCTGAATAGAAACATAAATTTGTTTTATTTATATTTAAAAAAGATTTACACATTTTCACTACAGGACTTTATTAAGGTATTTTATGCATTTTGACATGGTTGAGAACTACTAAGCAGAGAAAATTATTATTAGTTTAAAGAGCAAGATATAAACGATTCTAGGTTAATATTAAAGACATCTGACACCAGTTTTAGTAATACTGTAAATAATAGGACATACGCCCAAATAATAAGAAACACGCTTCTCTGATCATAAATTTGTGATGGACATGTCAGAATATAAATGTGTATTAAGCCAAAATGAATGCTGAGGTAGTGCATTAATTGTGTGGTATGTCAGTGTTATGAACATCCCAATGTTTGCTCGTCTTGAGAAATTATGACATTAAAATTAAATGTTAAAATTAATGTTGACATACAGCTGACAAAGGGCTGTGATGTAACTGACAGGCGAGCGTCCTAAAATGACAGACTAGAAAAGAGCAAATGTCATATGATGAACAGTTCTTATAATGGTTTCACATTTACAAACTAAGAGTTTAAAAAAGCAAAATACATAAAAACCCAAGTATTACGTTAAATATACAGCCAAAACAACCCTTTGTTTATAAGTTAGCGCTCACGCTAGCAGACTGCAAGCGACCTACAAAAGAGAGACACCTACCAGTTAAATGTAACAGCGCTTTGACAGCTCTTCTGCTCCGTTGGTTTTTTCCTGCAGACCTTGGTAAACAATCACAAAACAGTGTTATCAAAAATCAAGCTCGTAAACGTGGGAGTTCAGTGTGCTAAACGTTTCTACTCCCTGAGTAGGTTTTTAAGAGTCTCTAGGTTCGTGACGCGCCATGTTGTTTACGGTCTCGAGACTCGCCTTCCTCTGGTCACGTGACACACAGACGCTCTCCCACAGAGCAAATAGAAACAGCAGATAACACGAAGCCGCCTGTATTAAAAGTAGTTCTTTCCCAGCCACAAACCTTTAACACTACACTGCTCTGACGTCATGAATATATGAATGAATGAATTTTGCAAAATAAATCAATAAATTTAGCTTGCAACTATTCGTACTTCACTTAATAGTAACGTTAATTATAAGCAACATCATATAAGTTTCTCATTTTGTTTTTAACAGGAACAGTTTGCACCATCTGCTGGACAGATTTGTTATAGGCTACTAGATGTACTTATAATTACTAATAAAGTCCCATAATGCTAATATCTGTTTTATTTGGATATTGTAGTTGTTATGAAGGTTTATGTATATGTCTTCGAGTCATAAAGTTCCTCACGCACGCGCGCGCACATATGCTAATATACTCGCCAATCAGTGTTATTTTGAATTTTTCCGAGCTTCCTCTACCTTGGTGTAAAATGTAACAATTAAATAATTTGTCTAGCTAACGTTATGTGCTGGTTGGACGTTAGAGCGTGGACTTTTAATTATGAGCCACATTTTTGAACCGGAAGTACTAGTTGTATCGCCGCCTGTGTTCTTCAAGAAACTTGTTTTGTTATTTTAATTCGCGGTAAGTGTGACGGTTGTACATTTATTATCGACAATATAGATTTGGTTATATGGTTAATAGATCTACTTAGATAACATAAGTTAATGCGATTTATCGATTTCAAAATGATGTCATTTACTGATCGTGACAATGTACCTTTATGAGACGGTTTAATAATAAAATAAAAACAAGCATGTAAATACAAAGTACAACAAAAGATAATAAACACAAACGAGTCTTAAAGGGTTTTTTAATTGTTAACTGTTTCTCTTTTGAGTCAGTTTGTTTTTTTCTTAAGCTTTCTTACTGTTTCTCTCTCAATAATGTATCCATTTCTTTTCTGTTATAACTTACAAACATTACCATAAACCTGATGTTTTGTTCTTTTGTGTTCAGGAGTAATACAGCGCCTGTAAAACAATGGGTTCGTATTGGCTTTTATTAATTTCAAGCTTAATAAAAACTTGTAATGATTTCAATCTAATAACTTCGCTATTCATCCGTATTCCTAGTAAATTTATTCATGTTCATGTTCAGCTTCCATCGCATGCCTCTTTTGTCCCTTAAGTGTCCAAATAATATTTCTCAGCAGATGTTGAAGACAGGACTTACGGTGGTTGTGAAGGCCCTGATGCCATGTATGTAAAGCTGATCTCTTCAGATGGCCATGAGTTTATAGTGAAGAGAGAGCATGCTTTAACCTCTGGCACCATCAAGGCTATGCTGAGTGGACCTGGTGAGTGTGAAACATGGTCAAAGTCTAGCTGTTATGAAACAGCATTTGTTTATTGTGGATTTCTTCCATCAATCATTTGTTTTCAAATACATTTTAGCAATATCTGACCGGCAAGAGGAAGCGCTAGCTGACATTCACTTGCTTTCTTTTAGGTCAGTTTGCTGAAAACGAAACCAATGAGGTGAATTTCCGGGAGATCCCGTCTCATGTTCTTTCCAAAGTTTGCATGTATTTTACCTATAAAGTGCGCTACACTAACAGCTCAACAGAAATCCCAGAATTCCCCATTGCTCCTGAGATTGCCCTGGAATTGCTTATGGCTGCGAACTTTCTAGATTGCTAGATAGGAAAGGAAAATGTGTTATACTGCGACTTGCTTGCCATTGTTTGCCATCATATATGTTCCTATGATTTATCAGTGTGTATTTATGAATGTTTTGCATTTTTTGATCCATTGAGGGGTTTGTTTTTTGGTATGTTGTAATTTGAAATGGCTAGATCGTGTTTTGTATGCAGTGTTTTAAATGTCTTACAATCATTTTGTTTTTGCAAGTCTTTTGCAATTGTCCAAATGCTATTCGCACTAGGAACAAAAGGATGAACCAAATATATAATTGTCACACTTCTATGTCTCTGTTTTTGACTGGTTTAATATTTACAGCACAAAGAAAAAAACGAAATGGCTTGCGTATATACTGCAAGGCACAAGTGAACACAAAGTAAAGGAAAGCTCTATGTATTTTCAAAACACTGAAGGAAAGAGAATTGAGGGTAGTGCGTGCTAAATTACAGTAAATTATGGTATGATTGTATCATAAAAAGATATGTCACAACCCAGGTGACTCTCTTTGTTCTGTGACAGAATAATTCATTAGGAAGATTAGGTACAATTATTGTAAGTATTAAAAATTATAAGACATAATTAAAAATGTGAATTAATTCCTGACTCAAAAATAATAAATATAACATCCTTTCAAACATTTTCCAAACCCCTTTGACTTACTTTATTCTGATAATGAAATGATCATATATGTATATATATATATATATATATATAAAATGGTTATTAAATAATTAAGAAGAAAGATTGTTCAACTAAAAAAGAATCTCTATGACTTTTTTTCATCTGTAATAAAATAATACAAAAATAGGCATTTATTAAAAAGATTAATAGATTAATAATTATTGTTTAATATTTTTTAAGCAATTTCAAATGTAACTTTCTGTTTTGTTACAGAATGATGAATTAATAGACATTTATATTTATTACAAATATATATCCTCCTGAAACACACAGTATCTATACATTCTTACCAATTGACATATTAATGTGTTACTGATATGATTTATTTTCATACTCGACTGTTATGTCTCCCAAAATGCACAATAAACATGCATTTAGTCCTGGTGTCCTCTACAGTGGACATGTTTCATAACAGGAAGTCATATTTGGATTGAAATCCCTTTAACATTTTCCTAAAATGATGCTTTATGACAAACAATTTGAAAATTCTTTAGATTCTGTCATTTTAAACAATTACAAAATATATTTCCATAAAGATGTACGATTTTTCACTAAATTAATGTTTAGCATTCTTTAAAGACCTAGGAGAAGGTGCAGTCATGGTGAAACATCCAAACTTTTGGTATCTCTGAAAAGCCCAGTACAGGACATCCAGGCTTAAAACTGTGACGTGAGGTCTCAGAGAAATCCACAAAAATATAATGTCCACTACAGAGTATTTGTATTATTGTATTATTGTATTTCAATTAAAAAATGAAGGTAGTTAAGGTAGTGAGCGCTGGAGTAGATTTGGAGCTATCAGAGCACGTTATCAGAAGCGCTCGTGAGTCACGTGACGGTGACGTCAGTCGCGCTGCGTTACTGTGCGCCACTGATGCAGGGGGATCCATCATGGCGTCGATGCAGGTAAGATCACAGCTGACATCTAGCTCTGTTTAATCTATCAATCACTCCTTGATCAGGTGTCGAGTGTGTCGTCTGTAATAGTGTAAGTAGTGTTTTGTTTGGATACGCCTAATTAAGGGATCGAATATTGCTGTGTTGTTTCTGAAATCATAACTTGTCCTCCTCGCTGCTCCTGAGCTGTCAGGGTGAGAATTATCGGTGCTTTAAAAGCAACAGCTGGCGAGCAGGACTCACGTAAAACTACTGATTTAACGGAATGAGGAGAATTAACGGGTTATTACTTGGTTACAAATATCACGAGTTTGCTATGCGAATAGCTTAAAATCATGATGCCAACATGTTTACTTATTTTTATCCAGCTTTACAACGTTATTTGTGACGTTTGATAGGAAATGTGAAGTACATTGACTTAATATGTATGTCACTGTTTTGTGTTGAGTAAGAATATTAGAAATGACTAAATATAGGCAATCCTTGTTTCCGCACAGCTTTTAGTGGTATATATATTCAAATGAATAATGGTCAGAATGTATATAGATGTAAATATGTAAGTAATAACAGTATTTTGAATACTCTATTACTCTACTGAATTTAAGTTCTTGGATGTGTCTCATACAAATTAATCTGGAAAATGCCAACTACCCAGCATACTCTTATCCTCTGCATAATACAATATTAAGATGAGACCATGTGTATGTGTGTGTATATATATATATATATATATGTTGTCCAAAACTAAATGCATACTTGGCTGCTATTTATTATTTACATAATATTTTATTAGGCATTATTTATTTATTATTATTGGAAAAATAATAATTCAACAATTTGTCCTTTTTACCTAATATTAGAACATTAAATTGTAATATCTATCTATCTGCCTATCTATCTATCTATCATTTGTCTATGTGATATAACTATAATATAGAAATATATATTTATTTTTCTTTTCTTTGTTTAATACCGTTTCTCAACAGAAAAGGTTACAGAAGGAACTGCTAGCCTTGCAGAATGATCCGCCTCCTGGAATGACCCTAAATGAGAAGAGCGTACAGAACACCATCACACAGTAAGACCATCATTTCCCGACTCTTTGTTTAATCTTATACTGGTGTGTGTGTGTGTGATCACGGTGTACTTATTAACAGGCTAGCTTTCTCAGTCCGTCCTGTATCAGGGACAGTCACAAGGGAATCATTTAAAAGCACACTGACTCATTGTTTTTTTTTTTTCAAACTTATTATTACGTGTTATTCACTGTTGTCACGTTAAACCTGGAAACTTCTCATCCATTGTGAGCGTTATGTTTTGGTGTCATTTGTAAGGCTGCTCTGCCTGATGTATAGAATGTCTGCTCAGGCTAATCAAAAATTAAAGTTGTCAGCTCGAGAGGGTAGTATTGCCGTAACAAACCTTACTGACCTCTTGTTTTCCTTTGCATGCGTTTGTATCCATTTCTGGAAATATCTAGCAGTCTTTTATGGGAAAAAGCTGTCACAAGGCAAAAAAAGTTCCATCATAAAAGCACCGCCGAACTGAAACGGAGTATAACCAATATTGTGCTCAGTGGTGTGGAGTTAAGTCAGAAATTGGAAAAGAGCTGTCTTTACACTTGTTTATGTCTTTCTGTGTAGCAGTAATAAAATAAATGATTGTATGAATGAATGATCTGTTTCAGAGAGCTAAACTTCGACAGCCAAGGGTTATGAACATATTTTACGTAACTCTGGTTGGTGTGGGAACATCAAAAAATTAGTCAGTGTACTATTTTTATTCAGGAGCAGCTTTGTAGCCTTGCCTTGGTACATGTTCTGTCAAAGAAATGCCAGGTATGTGTTACCAGTTTAGCAGCTCGCCAGACGTGTTTGTCCTGAGCTGATTGGTCTTTGTGTTCGTTGTAGTCCATCAAGTTTTTTGCAGGAGGATTTTGAAGGAGATTTGTCAGACATGCTAGATAGGAAGGCAATGGTTTAGGTTTAAGCTGAATGTGAACTATTACTCTAGACTTTCTCTTAGTGTCTTCTCTCATGTGACGTAATGTACTACTGGTCATAAATTTGAAATAATTAAGATTTTGCTTTTTTTTTTTTTTTTTTTAATGATGTTCACAATAGATGCTTTTTTATTATTTATGTTTGTATTTATTATATATTTATTATTTATTTCTTTATTTTTTAAATTAAAGATACAATAAAACAGTAATATTATGAAATAGTAATTCCGTTTAAAAGAACTGTTTTCTATTTCAATTTATTTCAATTTATTCCTGTCTTTTTGGGTGGAAATCATTATTATTATTATTATTATTATTATTTTTTATTTATTTATTTTTTGCAGAATAGGACATTTAAAACAATATTTATTTAAAGTTTTACCACCAACAAAACAAAACTGACCTTAAACATTTGAATGGTAGTGTATCGCAATAGTTTCCATCATTTTTCAGTTTTTTTTTTTTTTAATCCAGCAATCAGTCATGAAAAATAAAATGAGTCAGTTTCAACAGAAATCATTCCACAACTGATTTCAACATGTTTCTTGAGCACCTAATCATCATAGAATGATTTCTGAAAAATCATGTGATGTAATGCCCTGGAGTAATGCCCACTTTTTTTTTAAAACAACCTTTGGAATAAACTACCTTTAAAAAAAAAAAATTAATTATATTTGACAGTACAATATTTGATAATTACTTACAACACTAATAAAAAACCATGACCGTTAGTGTAATAGAAACTAAAGGGCAGAAATGTGAGCTCCTTTGACGACGCAGCACTGATGGTCCAGCAATATTTCCGCTCCGTCTCTGGAATGTTCTCTCTCTTCTGAAAACAAACGGCTGCTGGAGATATGATAATACTGTGGCAGGAAAATTACGTTGATGGCACTTTATCTGACTCTGGTATATTGCAAGAATTTTCTGTTAGCAGATGGTCTGACTTAGATACTCCAAATAATAATGCGTGTGAACACATTAACATGATGAATGAATTAATTATGGTTACAGCTGTTAATATTTTTGATTCATTTATCTGATTCGACATTATATCTGTTTCACTGTACTCATTTTGATGACGTCATTTAAAAATATTGTTGGACATTATGTATAGTAATAACTTTAGAGATAATAAAATAAAGATGTCAAGCATTTTTAATAGTTCAGCTACAATAAAAGCAAATTCAGTTTTGTTTTAGGCTAAATTGTTGACATGAGAGATGACCTTTTATTTAATAGGGTGCATTTCTGTTCCCAAAAATTGCAGTTCATTAATCTAACTAAATTTATATTGCCCTCTATGCCAGATGTTTCCAGTCTCCAGTGATATCAAGCTTTATATAGGAATCTCACTGCAGAATGCTTTTGATTTAGTGAAGGACACACACAAGCACACAGTGAGTCTGAGGGTTTGTGTCGAGTTAGGAAAATCACTTCACTCCTTCACTGTTCATTCAGACTCTCACCTGAATACCTTTTATTAGTTTGTCAAGTTGTTCTCTAAAAATTGGTCAGGGATTTTCTTGCTGGAAAGAGGCATAGTGCTGCTTTCTTTACTGTTTAGCTCTGAATACTTATACTTTTATTGCTCATAATCTTGCCACTTTCTGTCTCTCTCTTCATGTTTAATTCTTCTCCAGGCTGAAGTGAAGCACTCTGCTGGTTTGGCAGTAGAGTAGTTCTATATGCTGTTGCTAATAGGAGTTTAGGAGACCAACCAAAATTCTTCGTTATTGACGTCTTTCTGTTTCTTTTTACAGATGGATTGTGGATATGGAAGGAGCCTCTGGTACTCTTTACGAGGGGGAGAAATTTCAGCTTCTTTTTAAATTTAGTAGTCGTTATCCCTTTGACTCACCTCAGGTAGGTCTAAGTATTAAATATTAACTCTATATTTCATAATAAAAACGTAATGTATTTATATTATATTGTTTTTAGAATATATATTTATTGGCAATATTAATTAGAATAAGTGTTTTTTTTTTTACTTTCTCAGAATGCCAAATTTCTGCCCAGTGTTATTTTAGTATTATTTATTAACTATAGTTTTAATAATATTTATAATTTGTAAAAAAATATTTTGCTTTTATTTTTTTACATTTCAGTTTTCATTTTAATTTATTTAATATTTTGTAATTCTGTTCTGTGCTTTTGTGATTGTATTAGTTTCTAAAGTTTGGCCAGTGTTATTTTAGTATTGTTTATACACTTATAACTTTTATTAATATTTTTTACCTTTTTGCTTATATTTTTATATTTTCAGTTTTCATTTTAATTTCTTTTTTTAAATTCTATTTTATTATGTGCTTTTATCACTAGTATTAGTTTTTCCAATACTTTTCTAAATACTTTCTAAATTATTATTATTTTTTTAGTTAAAAATAACTGGTAGTATTTTTAATATTTTAACTTTAACTTCTAAGCCTCAAACATTTAATATTTATATTTTATTGTATTGCTGCTTCATTTCAATTAACATTTTAGTAAATTTTTTTAGTGCTGGGCAATGCGATGACAAAGAGACTATTAATCGCATCCAAAATAAAAGTTTTTGTTTACAGAATATATGTGTGCGTACTGTGTGTATTTACTATGTACATATAAATACACACATTTATATATTTTAGAAAATATATATATTTATATAATGTAAATTATATGAATATAAACATTATACATGTAAATATTTGCAAAATATGTACTGTATGTGTATATCTTTTATATTTATAAAATAAAGACACAGTACACACACATACTATATATTATATTAACAAAAACCATTTTTTCGGATGCTATTAATTACGATTAATCATTTATTTATTTATTTATTTATAGTTTTAGTTTTCGATAACAATAACTATTTCTGACATGGTTTTCATGTATCATTTTATTATATCTCTGTATGTAGGCAGAGACAAATCATATAAACAAGTGTGATCATTCACAATAACATTAATTTTTCCATCTTACTTACACTCAACTACAGTATCTCACTGTGGCAGATCACATTCACCCCGTCTACGCTGCTCTCAGTAGTTGCCACATTGCATTGTTCCCATTTGCATAAAATGAAATTTTGTAAATGGCTGGACACCCTTTATTGTACATTTGTAGCAGCCAGATGAACATTTAAGGCTCAACTAAAATCAGTTTTACACCTAAACAGTAAAATAATAGGATCAAACCGCACAAGGGCATTTTGAGCTTGTAGACTGCAGATTTAATGGCCATGTATGAGGGGATTAACTCTGATCTTATTTTACATATCAGTCCCACTATAAATAGCAGAGCGGTATAGACCAAATTAGCTAAACAAGCTCACACTCCACTAAGGCTTTTAGGGATAAGAACAGCATGAGTATATGGATACTGTTTTAGTTGAAAACCATGTCATAGCAAGTGACAGAAATGCTGTTGATGCTTTAGAGCTGATACAAAGTATAAATGTTAAAGGAGCTTTAAATGCGAGGGGCAGCACTTAAGATTAAAGGTGACTGATAAATAACCTTTTTTGTTGCTGAAGTGGCCCTAGAAGAGTTTGTGCGCATTAAGTGCATTTAATCGGGAGTGAAGCACTGGCTATTTTTTATGTCTGACCGTGAGCGCTTTTCTTATGTAAGTCCGGAATCTGGCGCCGGCTTCTCATTCAGTCGGCTGTCTCTGTCTCTACCTCCTAATCTAGTAGCCTCATGCCAATTGTGAGGACTAAGCACCGGCTTATGATTTAAAGGGATAGTTCACCCCAAAATTAAAAGTTCTGTCATCATTTACTCACCCTCCTGTTGTTTCAAATCCGTGTGACTTACTTTGTTCTGTGAAACACAAAAGATGTTTTGAAGAATGTCAGTGCTGCTTTTTTCCATACAATGAATGTGGGTGGGGAGTGGAGATGTCAAGCTCAAAGAGCACTATAAACGATCATTAAAATAAGTCCATACAACTCATGGAATATATTTCAAGTCCTTTAAGTTTTATGAAAGCTTAGTTGAGAAATTTTGCTTGACCACTAAATTCCTTGACTTTTTCTCAGAATTGTGAAAAATTACAAAGAATTGAGAAAAAAAAACGTTGAAGCTTTGGATTGTGAGAGAAATTTTTAATTTTCCTTTGTCTCAATTCTTATAATTTTGTCTAAATTCTCAAATGTTTTTCTTGCAATTGTGAGTTTACGTGTCACAATTCTAAATTTATGGCTCATAATTCTAAGTCCAAAGAAAATTACTTTTGTTACCTTTGGTGAAAACAAGCTTGCCATGGTTCTCACAATTCTTACTTTTTTTTTTTTCTTGCAGTTGCAAGATTTCTTGCAATTCTGAGAAAGAAAGTCTGAATTTTTAATTTTAATTGTGTTTTGTTTTATTGTATTTTTAAAATTTTGTTTTTTGATTTATTGTATTCTTTTATTTTATTTTGTTTTATGTTTTATGTTTTATGTTTTTGTTTTGTGTTTTATTTTTTTATTTTATTTTAGATGATCATAATTCTTTATTTTTATTTTTATTTTTTTTTTGTTTTATCTTGTGGAAATACGGTTCCAGAACGTTCCCTTTCATTGTATGGAAAATAGCAGCTTGAAGCAAGCATACACAATCATCTAGTGTACTATATTTGTCTGAAACAGCTGAAAATAAATGTGTTTTGACAGGTAATGTTCACAGGAGACAATATACCTGTCCATCCCCACGTTTATAGCAATGGCCACATCTGCCTGTCCATCTTAACGGAGGACTGGTCACCAGCTCTTTCGGTGCAGTCTGTTTGTCTTAGCATTATTAGCATGCTGTCTAGCTGCAAAGAGAAGGTAAGTGTCTCAAGCAAACCTTGATATGTTCTATTTTGTAACTTAGTCATTGTATCTCTTTGGATTTTAAAGTTCTAGTGCGGCTCAATATGTAAAGATAACACATTTAGGTTCTAATATGGGACATATTAGACAGATATGTTTGTTCATTAGTTACAATAGTAAGACATTAACCGGCATATCTGGTGTCTTTCTAAATCAATGGCTTACTAATTATAGTAGTTGCTTAAAGGTGTCTTAACACTGATGTTTTATTATTGAAAGTCAATATGACCTTAGAGACAGGAACAGAAAACAGAGTTGTCAGTCAAACCCAAAGCATTAATTTTCAGTTTGAGTAAAATATACAGTTTATACACACTTACCAGCCTCTTTTAGATACACTTGTACAAGTGCTCATTAATGCAAATATTTAATCAGCCAAATACATGGCAGCAACATTAAGGTGTGTAGACATGGTCAAACAAATCTGCTCAAGTTCAGACCGAGCATCAGAATGAGCAAGACGATTTAAGTGACTTTGAACATGGCATAGTTGTTGGTGACAGGCTGCTCTGAGCATTGCAGAAACTGCTGATGTACTGGGAATTTCATGCGTAATCATCTCTAAGGTTTACGGAGAATGGTCTCAAAAAGATATGAGAAGCAGATCTGTGGGTGAAAGGCCTTATTGAGGAAAATGGCCAGACTAATTTGAGCTGATAAAAGGAAAATAATAACTCAAATAACCACTCGTTCCAACTGAAATATGCAGAAGAGAACTTCTGAAAGCACAACGTCAAAAATGCGGCTACAGCAGCAGAAGAGGCCTGGTCTGATGAGTCTAGATTTGTGCTGTGACATTTGGAATGGCAGGGACAGAATTTGACGTACTGTAAACATGAAACCATAGATCCATCCTGCTTTGTAATAACGGTTCAGGCTTGTGGTCTACCTGGTCTCCAGGCATAAACGTTCCTGGGTGCACTTTTTAGTGCAACATAGTCTCACTCCAACTCGTCACATTTTTACGCTTAGTCAAAACACTTTTGCGTCGCTTTTTGAGGCTCAAGGTACCCCTTTTCAGTCACTTTTTGACATGAGGGGTCCTCCA
>JAUMHE010000082.1:6834591-6848124 GCA_032359235.1 Enteromius mattozi
GAGAATGGGGAAAAAACCTTGTGAGAACCAGGCTTAGTTGGGGCCAGTTCTCCTCTGGCCGGACGCCCAGCACCTAACTTCCAGTTCAATTTTAAACACATGTCAGATTGTGTAAAGGACTTATAGTGTGTGTTTGTGTGCATCTTAATGTGTACCTAATACATTGGGCAGTGGATGTAAAAATATGCAGTGCTGGTTAGATTACTTGCAAGTTGAGGAAAACTGTAGTTAGTAACATAGATTGTTATTTATTTAAGGTAATGTATTCTGAATACTTTTTAGATTACTAATAGATTACTTTTTCTAACTTATTTTAAACTTACTATTAAACATACCATATTATTACAAAAAAACAAAAATAAAATGTATGATTTTTTTAATATTTAATATTAACTATGCTTAATGTAAGAACTGTAGTGGGTTTGTGAGTTGATGAAAATGTAATAATTAAATCATGAAAATATAAACTTAAAACAATTGAACTAATAATTGAATATGAACACTAAAAACAGAAATATTTCTTTTAGTTACCTGCATGTCAGTGTGGTATAAATTGATATCAGAGAACTGTAAACTTATGATCTGTTATTAAATTATCTTAATATTTTTGTATAATACAAAAACATTTTGGAATCACAGGATCAGAAAAAAATATTAATAATATACAGCAATTGCGTGAATAACTGTAATACATAACTGTAATCTGATTGTGAGCATTTTAAAATGGAATAAACTTTAATTACAAGTACCTAATTTTTGGAATCTGATTACGTAATCCAGACTACATGTAGTTACTGTCCAGCCATGAATATTTTTTATTTCTATTTATGTATTTATTTCTTTATATATTTTACAGAGGCGGCCTCCTGATAACTCCTTTTATGTACGGACATGTAATAAAAATCCAAAGAAGACAAAATGGTGGTATCATGGTAAGAACTAATGGTTTAGTGAGTTATAAATAAAACCTTTTTTATTAGTAGAAATGCATTTTAAATATATGTGTATATATATATATATATTTTTTTTTTTTTCTTTTTACAGATGATACCTGTTAGTATGAACTTTCTAGAACTCCAGAAGGAAGAAATCCTACTGACCTATAAAAGCACTTTTTGAAATCGTATGGTCTCTGAACTTTAACCTTGGACTCAAACTCAAGCATGGACTCAGACCACAAACATAGGAGATGATGTCAACTGTGTTACCGGTGGCCAGTTGGATGCATGTTTGGGAAAACTAAAAAAACAGTCGAAGAATGGAAATAAATGTTTAAAGAGGATGGAAACTGACTAGGGTGGGTGTGGAAAAATTTAGATAAATGCAGGAAAATTTTTTGGACCATACATATTCCTGTTCATTTTTGTCATTGGTATGTTTTAAGGTCCATGTGTCTTGTGCAATAACAAGGATGGGTGCATAGCAGGGCCAATAATGAGAAATCCAAATCAAATTATAGAAATCCAAAACCAATCTGGAAACGATTGTAGTGTCCTTCGCATTTTTCCTTTCCTTAAATTCTACTGAAATGATATGCACTGTGATGAAATTGATAAAAGACCAGTTCATTCTGATGAAGATATGATGCACCTCTTCAGCAGGTTTCTGATGTTCCACTGTAAATAGATTAATTTAAGAAAGGTACTGTTTTATCTTTATCATCTCGAGTTCTGCTGTTATTGCAAATGCTGGTGTTATTTAGGACTATAATAGGTCCATCAAACCAACTTTGACCATCCATGAACTCATATTTACCTCTACCAAGTCATATGGGATGGAACCAGTGTTGTGTGCAGGTTTGACATTAAAGCAGAGCTATAGATAACCCATTATATTGAATGTTAGCAAGAAAGTTCTGTCTTGTTCATATCTTATTTGTATAAAATGTTTTTGTTATGAGACGCAAGCTCGATCTATTTTAAACTATTCCATTTAAAATATTAGCTTCACCTTTGTCACTTTTTTTTTGGTTCAAGTAATGAAAATGAGTTGAAGAATGGCAGTAAGAGTACGTCTTATTTAATTTTGGGTACTTGTTTTATTCTCTGTAACCTCAGAAGGTTTGGAAGTTATTGCGGTTTATATATTCTCAAGATTTTGATTATCCTGGTCATACTTGCCTGGCTCAGGTAATTTTTTCAAAGATGTAAAAAAAAACACAAATATTCCTAAATATTTTCCATTTGATTATATTTTCTCCTAAAGGACTGTTACGTAGTTTAGGAAAAAAAAGATGCATATAATTCCTAAAAGTGAAATTAACTTGGCAGCATGGTCTACATGTAGATAGACAAGTTATTGCAGAGCACATATTTGATAATGTTTAGATCCTGCACTTTTTGATTTTCAAAATGAAGTTTTAATTCTCCAAAAATGAGTGTTATTATGGTCAAGGATTATCGGGTAGTATGGCTTTTGTGTTTTCTGGGATTTAAAAAACACACACTTTATGTCTCCAACAATTGTATATGTTTGATGTACGTTATCTGATCAGTTATGTGAGATCTCACACTGTTTATTAACTTCATACACTCCAAAGATGTATTTTTAGCCATCCATTCAGAAATACTTGAATATTCCAAACCTGGTTGGCTTGTCTTTTTTCCCCCATGGTCTGTGGTACAGTGTACTTAGACTTCCAAGTGAATGTGTTGGTGTACAAAAAATGGAGATGGCCATGACTCTTCCCTCTGCACACAATATCAGGATACTTCGTTTTATGTTACACATGTAATTGTGCTTACTACTGAAAGAAATGTGAGGAAATGGCAACAGGGCTAAACTTGAATGTGTGTTTGCTGGCTGAGAAAAATATTGACGCCTGTCAGCATTTGAAAGGAAGTCAATAAGTGTACACACTTGTGTTTAAGTAGACTTGGGTATCTAAAAAGTTTTCTTTTTTGCTATTGAAGGGTTCTATTTAAATTGGTTTGCCAGTTGTAGGAGGTGATAGGAGATATCGTTTTTCTAACTATTTCTTTGAGGGGTTTTTTTTCCGGTATGTACAAATTATGTAAGTTGTGCCTGTTAATTTAAAGAATAAAAATACAGGTTTTGAGTGAGTCTTCTCATTTACACATTGCATAACCACAGTTATACACTTTATTAAGCAATAAAATGAATAAATAATGAGCCATACAAATAATACTTTTAAGTAATATTTTAGAATGCTTAATATGTTGTACTGTTATTATAACTGATAACTAAAAATTCTAATAAAAATGCACATGACACATTGGATGCATTTAATATTCATTGTAGGTAATGTTTATTATAATTGTCATTTATGTATATATTATAATGGATGTGCATTAAGTTATAATTATATTTGTAGTTATTTTAATTTAATATTTAAGAACACTTAATAATGCCCATTATTAATAATTATATTTATAGTTGTTTATAAAGTAATATTTTGGAATGCTTAACGATTATCTATTATTGATAATTAGTCATACATAAAGGAATATTTTAGAATCTTTATTATATATTATTAATAATTATATTTGTAGTTTAGTTTATAAAGTATTATATATTATTATAATACTTAATATTATCTATTATTGGTCATTATATGTATATGTAGTCACTCATAAAGTACTAATTTAGAATATTATGTGTTATTAATAATTTGTAGTTTATAAAACATTATTTTGGAATGATTGTCATTATTATTAACAGGAATGTCTATTATATATTGAATGTATTTAATAGTATTCACTGTAGGTACACACGCTCTGGGTAATTTTTTTAAAAGTTATTTATGAAGTAATATTTTAGAATGCTTAATATTATCTATTATTAATAATAAACTGTAAAAATGCATATACGTACATTAGATATATTTAATATCCATTGAATAGTATAAGCTATAGGCTATATAGCCCAAGTGCTGTCAAACGATTAATTGCTACACATAATCATATTACATACTGGAAGCATTATACATATATTTATTACCAGAGTGTATACTCTGAATAAATAATAAACATATGTGTTAAATACGTTTTAAAAAGTCATGTGGTAGCCTTTGGTATTTAAATATACAGTGCATGAATTCATAGTCGGTATCAGGAAGCCGAACTGTACCATTTGTGCGACAGAGGAGGGGTGCACGCTTTTCGCCATCCTCAAAAAACTAAGTATAAAATGTATAAAAACTGTAGTAAATGTAAACTTAAAACATAAAAATCACCTATTAGTGCCGTGCCGTCGTCCAAGTGGGATATTTTTGGAAAAGTACACGTTGTTCATATGTTGGTTTGGTCCTGGGACCATCAGTTCTCTTTAGTGTTTGCCAATGTTGGAGGTGTAACTGGGGTCTGGCCCTGGACGAAGGTAAACTATTATTATTAAATGCGTTGTGGTTTGAAGTAGCGATGAATTCAGGACTGCTCTAGAGACTGCGCTCTGTCGTTTGGTTGTTTGGTGGCAGCTCAGGCAGTGTGCATCGATGAGATGTGAGGGGTATTTAGTCGTTCAGCCATGATGTCTGCACATTCCCAGCTGAGTTCAGACCGGTGGCCTGTGTGCTGGAGAGGAAGGCTGTGTTCCCAAACCCCGAACAGGGTTCGAGTTGATTTGAATGTTTAAAGGACTATAATAAATCTCAGTTTCGCGTCATGAGAATCATAAGGGAACTAAGAAAATGACAACATCAGTGAGTGCATAGACATAGAGACAACTGGGAAGAGAGTGTCCTCACTTTTGAGAGTCAGGTTCACAAAGAAAGCTGTTTTCTCATCCAGTGCACTAATAAACTCCATGATGGATCCCAGTGGTCAAATGTCACTCCATTGGCTTGATGCTGACTTGCTTCCAGTCCATCATTTGTCAACCTGGGTTTAATGATTGATGTCATGCTTTGCATTTTATGCTTTATAGTGTTGAGATTTATGGTATAGGCATTATGGAAATATCAGGTGGTTTAAAAAGAATGAGTGCCCATGGAGGTGATTTAAAATCTTTACGATTATTGTAAAAGTCAAGGAAGTTTGTATAATAAATGTATGTTTTTCCTGTAGGTGATTACTAAATTTATGTTTTTCTTTAGTCACCTCTAGAGTGTTTCATTGGCTATTTTTCCCCATTCGTTTGGTTTTTAACACCCTAAAAATTAAAAAAAATTATGTTCTTGTCATATTTTATAAGATTTGGCGAACACTGACATGGACATGAATTTAAACATGAACATTTCAGATTCTTTTAATAATAAACAATTTCCAAATTGTCACCAGATTAAGAGCTGATAAAATATCCATCACATTTCTCACAAATATAAAAAATATAGAAATATTATTTTAGTCTAATTGATAAAATATTATGGAATTTTATTCATATGTTTTTGAATTAGCTTGTATTTTCAGTTTGCAAATAATCTTAGTTCTAGTATTTTTTACTACTGTTTTTTTTTTTCTTTCGTTTTTATATTTATTTTTATATTTTCAGATTTATATTTATTTTATTAAAATTTAAGTTTTTTCATTTTAGTATTCCAACTTAACTTGTTTGAAGTTAAAGTAAAATTGTTTCAACTTTAAAACATTTTATTTTAGTTGCATTAGGTTTGCGTTTTTATTTCAGCTTTATTTGAATAATGAAAACTATTATAGTAGTTGTTTTAGTTTTGGGTTTAGTTAACAGCAGCAACAATGCAGTCATATTTTACTATGATTGTATCCATTTAAGTGGTTGTTGAGTTTGAATACACCTACCTTATTGTTATGAAAGTAATGCTTTCTTTTTTGTTGCACTTTGTCACAACAGTGTTTTTGTTTGACTTCTGTTTAGACAAAATACTGATATCACATCCTTCCAACGATATATGTTTTTATTGTGACAGAGTTAACCTGAGTTAAAAAATGATACATCCTTGTCTGTTTTAAAAATAATGTGCTGCTTGGCTTATCCAGGTCTTGACCATGCCTGTCCTGTAATGCACTGGATACATTTTACATGCATCTAAATAAATAGGTGATGTTGAGAAAGATTGTTTCATGCTAAATCGTGTTGTTTTAACAGCGATAGAGCATGGCTCAAGTGAAAGTGCAGACATCAGCCCCCTTGTCTGGACCTGGCCTGACCGCCGTTGTGCCCGCTGTGGCCATGCCCAGCCCAGGAGCTCTGGGTCTGCAGCCCACCATCAATGGCACAGTGCCAGCCACAACGCCCACCTGCCCCAGCCCTGCCTCTGGCTTTGTGGACTCCACTGTACCAGCCAGCCCGTCAGGTACGCTGTGGACATGCAAGTCTGATGCATTTTGTCAGTGTAGTTTATAATGTTTATAGTGGTAATGCTGGTTTAAACCGCTAACACGAGCTGCCGTGCATGTCCTGTGTCCATTAAAGCCAGTTGCGAAACCTTTTCAGTTACTAAGCAAATTATGTTTGGGAAAAACAAATAAAAGCAGTGTATTTTTTGTTGTGTTTTTCATTTAATCTAAACAAACTAAATTGAATAACCCAGTGTAATGTAAACATCTGATCATAATGTACATTGTCACAATGGTTAACGTTTATTAGTCAGTTCTGTGGAATGACATTGTTTTAGTTTGATTTTTAATATGATTAAATGACAGAATGAAAAATGTTTAAATGTAATTTGTTAGATAGCAAACTATGAAAACAGGTGGCATTTATTTTAGAGATTAACAGCACTTTTCAAATTTTGTTTGGTTTTAAATATAAACATGCGCTTGCATAACAAGTTTGTGTTTCTTAACGTTTTTATAATAAGTACCTTATGCTTAGCTAGGCTGGAATAAATTGTACAATATTATTACTTTTGCTTAAAATATGTTTTCTGTTAATATATTTTAAAATGTAATTTATTCCCATGATGCAATACTGAATTTTTAGCATCATTACTCCACTTTTTAGTGTCACATGATCCTTCAGAAATCATTCTGATATGCTAATTTGCTAAATCAATGTTAAAAGGATTGTTTAGTATCTTTTGTGGACACTGAGACTTCAGGATTCTTTGATTTAATCAAAAATTCAAAAGAATAATATTTATTTAATTAGAAATCTTTTGTAAAATTATAAAGATATTTAATGTCAAGGAATAATTTATCTGTCATCATTCGCTCACCCTCCACTTGTTCCAAACCTATGAGCTTATTTCTAGTGTTCAACACAAAAGAAGATATTTTGAAGAATGTTGTTAACCAAACAGTTGATGGTAGCCACTGACTTCTGTAGTTTTTTTCTCTATACTATGGAAGTCAGTGGCTACCATCAACTGATTAACAACATTCTTCAGAAAGTCTTACTTCATGCTGACCATAAGTAAGAAACTCATACAAGTCTGAATCATACTGAGTAAATGCTGACAGAATTCAATGCATCATTGTGGAATGACAGTTGTAATTTCTTGAAAAATAGATCTTACCGACTCCAAACGTTTAGGATTCATATCTATAATGCAGTGAAAAACCATGCATTTGTTCATTTTTGCGTGTGTTAAAGCTGTCTGTCTTTCTAACAGGCCCTCCTCAAGAAAACATGGCAAACCCTAAAGAGAAAACTCCCATGTGTTTGGTGAATGAGTTAGCCCGTTTCAACAGGATTCAACCTCAATACAAGTTGCTGAATGAGAAAGGGCCAGCACATGCTAAGGTATTGTTAATGAAGGACTGTGATCATTAATGAAAGACCTAAATGTCCTAAAAAGAACTCAAATCACGTCTATCAAAATAGTTCCTCAGATGACCCTTTTAGATCTTCTTAGAAAAGTAAGTGTATTGCTGCCAAAAGCCTAAATCTGTTACAAAAGCTTAGTAAGTAAGGGATAATGTACAGTCATTGTTGCAAAATAAACACTGACAGTATGATCGGGATCTTGTATCATCTTGAAAGCTTTTATTTTGCGATAATTTTTTGCTGACTTGACGTTATTCAATTCAATGGCTACTTGGCAAAAAAATGTATACATGCACTTAAAATATTAATTTGAGTTATTGTATTGTAGAAAACTTTCACTGTGTTGTAGTCTAGAAACCAATAAGCCTAGCTGAATTGTGTGTGCAGATCTTCACGGTGCAGCTGTGCTTGGGCAACCAGGTATGGGAGTCAGAAGGCAGCAGTATCAAAAAGGCTCAGCACTCTGCAGCTACCAAGGCCCTGACAGAGAGTGTTCTCCCCCGGCCTCCTCCCCGCTCACCTAAAGCCGACAGCAACAGCAACCCAGGTACCGATGTGGCACAGGGACACACCCTCTTTCAAAGGGGGTCCAGGGTGGTATAATAGGTCCACCAACTGAAACCACTATGTCCTGGTTTCACAGACAGGGCTTAAACTAAGCCAGCATTAGGCCATAGATCAATTAGGACATTTTTATAAACGTGCCTTGGAAAAAACATTACTGGTGTGCATCTTAAAACTAAAGAAAATAAATCTATCAGTTGAAACAGCTCAGAGTTATATTTTAGTCTGGGGCAAGGCTAAAAAGAACGTTATTTAGTGTATTTGGTGTAATGCAATGTGTTTTTGCGGTTTAAGGTTCCACATACTATACGTTATTGTTTCTCCTCTATGTCCCACCTCTCTAAAACATGTGGATTTTTACACAGCTCATCGCTCTGAGAAGCGAGGTGTGCTCTGATTGGCCAGCTATCCAGTGCATTGTGATTGACTGAACACTTCAAGCATGTGACGGAAATTTTACGCCCCTTACCATAATGTGATGCCGTGTCCCGGCGCTATGACACAAAAACTATAAAATCCCTGATAAACAAGGCATTTGTTGCATCCAGTGGGGACATGATTACTGATTACTGATCTTTTTACACTTTGTAAACATTACTGTTTCTGCATATTTGATCAGAGAAGCAACTCTACTCTACACTGCTCAAAACTCGCTTTTGAATAGTCAGCAGCAAAACCTTTAAATATGAAAACATAGGTACCTACAGACTGAGTCAGAAGCGCCAGACCGTCCTTGCAGTTGGAATTGCCTCACTTTATAGAAACAGGCTTTGTGCAGAACCAGGATAAGGCTATTCTCCAGATTCAGGAAAAAGTCCCTTCGTTAAATGTGCTGAAAACACTCTAATATTTGGGTTGAACTGTTCTGGAACAGTGTTGTGAATACAACTTAACCGTTGATTTCTAGTTGTGTCCTCTTTTGGATGCCGAAACAAAGTAGTTTCGCTTTCACAACGACACACAGTGTTTCCACGACATGGCGCCGACAACAACACTGCAGCGAGAATAGTTCCGCCTTCTTTCTTTGCATAAACATTTTATGAAAATATGAAAATGTTATGAAAATAATGGGTGTTATGAAAATAAACCCACTAGTTTTGACATAGACATGAGACGTGTTTAAATGAGGTGTTTTAGGGGGGTGTGAACAAGTTTTTATATTTTTTATAAAGAATATCTCTTTGGTTTTGAAACTGCAGGGATCTTATCTATGTACTAACAGTGTAACACTCCAAAGAGAAAGGGAAACTTGAAATTGCATCATGTGACTCCAGCATGTAAATTTAATGAATTAAAATTTGCTGAATCAGCAGCCAGTGCAGGACCAAAAAATACAAACATAATAGCCTAATTATAATTATAAACAGAATTCCTCAAATAAAATTAAGTTAGTTAACATAAATCAGTATGATAATCTGCTCAGTTGGAGTCAGGCTCTCCAGGTTTAAAGCACCTCTTGTTAGGCCTGTAATGACAACAACTATTTGTTGTGCAATATATTGCCCCAGAAATAATTGTGAAAGTGATTTTATAGTCGTTTTAAGACCATTTTATGCCACTTAATAATTATAATATAACAGCATAATAATGCAAGAAGGCTGAAACACTTTCAAATGACAGTAAACTTTTAATTCTTAAGAATATTTAGATAATGGAAATTACGTATCAAAATATTACATAACTTAAAAAACTAGAATAAATAGTAAAAAAAAAAAAAAACACAACATTTTCTGTAGTTCTGTCAATAATAATTAATCACATCTAAAATAAAAGTTTTTGTTTGTGTTTTGGATGTGTGTGTACTGTGTGCATTTATAATGTGTATATATAAATACAAAAACATGCATGCATATATTTAATAAAAATATTGTTTATATATGAAATATAATATGTAAAATATTTACATGTAATTTTATATTATATATAAATGTATATAATGTAGAATATAAATACATGTAAATATTTTCAAAATATATACTGTATGTGTGTGTAATTATATAGTATATACATAACAAATACATAGGCTGCGTTCTCGTATTCAGGATTGACAACCGTATTTTCTTTACCGGCGTGAGTCTCGAAATGTCTCGTTCATACAGCAGCTTACAGTTGTGTTTAGAATTCTGTCTGTATGAACGTGCAACAGGAGTCAAGCCTGTACTCCTAACCAGTAACCATAGCGACAGTGACCGAAGTAATATCAAAGATGGCGACATCCACAAAACTGAAAGTTTTATCACTTTTTGACACAAGAGTCCAATTTAGCCGTGGTTTCTTTCTTTAGACCTTCATTAACTGACAGCAGCTTTTAAATTTGGGAGGAGAGCAGAGCATTTGAATTGCGCGGCGCGCGCAGAACACAAAACTGATGGGGGAGCGGCTCCAGTGGAAAACTGACGAGATAAAATTTTCAGGTCACACGCAGCTTATTTCTCTGTCACTGTAAGTTACCGAAAATACACACTACACGATAGACGATAGAGCTGCTCTCTCTTATGGTGAATGACGTGACAGAAAACTGGTTGTCCAGTCCTGTTCCGTTCACACGGCGCCTGTGTTCTGAGAATTCGGAGTCCAGAAAATGTACAGGTGTGAGTTCGGTTATAGAATGTGGCTGTCACACCAGTAAATAGCCGAACTATGTGTGAACGTAACCGTATCAAGGACTTAAAAAACAGGATTGACAACCGTATTCTGCTCCTGTGTGAACGCAGCCATATATTTTGTTGCAAAAATCTAAAACTTTTATTTTGGATGCGATTAATCATTTGACCACTCATTTTCTAACAAAAAGTGCAAAGCAAAAAGTAGAAAAAAAAAAAAAAAAAAGAACTTTTTGACATTTGAAAGACACTTTTATCCAGTGACTAAGTGACTTGCAAGAAGGAATCAAGCATTTGTGAGAGATCACTCAATGTATGCAAAGCCATGGGTAAAAAAATGAAAAAAGGGAAATTAAGGTTAAAAATTATGCAAACTGAAAAGAAAATACAATAAGATTTTCATATTTCTGTCGAAAATATCTGAAAACTTAACATGTACCAGGAAGCTTTACTTAAGGGTATACTGTATGTTACGATTTTGATATACTGTAGGGTCTGTTTAAGTTAAATGAATAATATTTTCCCATTTAAAATCAATGTAAAAAATGTATCCCATATTTTCCCCTCTAGTGTCCCACATAACCGGTAATATAAGAAGCTAGTTTGACATATGCAAAACAATACATTTCCTTCTAAGTGAAAATACTCCTTGACCTTGCTCAACTTTCGAGTTCCGATTTCTCTGAACTTCCAGTGAGTGACAGCAGTAACATTCAGTTAACTAGTTGACTTGCACATGACCAAATTTATTATGTATGCTTTAATAAAAAAAAAAAATCTTACATTCAGCAGGGGTCCAGGGTGAAATTTTAAAGCAACCAATTATAGTTTGATCATTGGTTTGCACTTATTTTTGTGAAGAAAAAGGTTTAAGGACTATAAAAAAGTTTATACAATATGATCCATCTATTTCCTTTTTGCAGGCAGCATCACTCCTACAGTGGAGTTGAATGGCTTGGCCATGAAGCGAGGGGAGCCAGCTATCTACAGACCCCTGGACCCCAAGCCCACTCCCAACTACAGAGCCAATTACAACTTTAGAGGAATGTTCAACCAGAGGTACGTCCTTCAGCCTGTGCATATGTGATTTTTCTTAGCGCCTCAGTGCTGAGAGCTGATATTTTGCTGTAGAATTCCTACCTGGAACTGTTGTGAATGAATGAGTAATTCTAGTATGGTTCTTGAGATGCATTATTTGCCATTGCTGCCACCTAGTGATAGCACACTGGTGTTATATCAAACATAAAAAACACAAAGTGCATTTAAGTGTACTCAGAATAGGGTCTGATTTTAGAGATTAACTACTGTGTTCAATATTTAAAAAAATGTCTATGTGAGCTTTGTTGGCTAAGAGGCAACTTGTGGGAACTTAAAAAGAAGTTTTGCTCATTACCATTAGGTGGCACTATTGCCCTATTTTTTTTCCTCAGGCCTTATGACTTCAGACTTTTGCTTTACTCAAGCATATTTCACACTGGACATCGAAAGGCAACTCAGCACACTAACAGAAACCTAAAAGTAAACACAACTGCTCTTAATACTTAATATTGAAAAGGATTAATATTGACATGTTTGGATAATACTACGATGTGCTTTCTTTTGGAAAAACTGACTTCTTGTTTCTAAATACAGTATATTTTCATATTATTACATTTATATATAATAGTATGTTTTGTTGGTTTTGTGTTCCTCACAGCCAATGACGTCACCATGGAAAATTGTATTTGTATCTAATGTTTTCTTGGTTGTATTTTATTGAACCATGCTAAGTTTTACTCATGGTTTTTGAAGCTAAAGGCATGTCACATGACCTGTCCATGTTACCATCTGTTCCATTGGAGTTGTCCTGCAAAATATTAAATAAGCACACATTTAGCTTAAAATCTACAATGTTTCTGCAGCCTTGGATTTGCTATTTGTTAGTCAGGTTTATTCCAACTAAACCGGCGAGAATGAAAAGACGCACGCTAACACTGACGTGTTCATCAGCTAAAAGGAATGAACAGTGAGAAGCAACGTTGACGCTAATCGGAAAACTACACTACATTACAAGAAGCACATTACACCTTAATCCTGCTGTCATTTGAAGCTTATATTTAGACATTTGCTTTCGACTGAAGCTCAATGGACACTGCGAGAACAAAGACGAGGAGAGAAACCCGAGTCTTGCAATGCTAAGATCTCAACCTGATATCAAAAAGAGTTAAAGGGCCTGCGTGTAGTGATTTTATGGAAAAAAAATGTATATACGTTTCTCCGCTGCACAGCTAGAATTTCTATGATGTAGTCTTTGAAATAGTAATACAACAGGGAGCCAAAGTAAATCGGATCCTCGGTGCGATTACATCATTTTGGTGCGGAGCCTGGCCGGAGACCACCGTGGGGGACTGTTGTAGAAGTTAAGGGTGTTGCATATGAATTATACTCTTAAGTCTTTCGCCCTCTTCACTTTCAACACAGATCCTCTCAGAGGTGTTACGGCCCTTGCATAATTTAAAGACGAGTGTCGCTTAATTACGGCTATCTAATTTATGGTTTTGATAAAATATGGATGTTGTGTCTGTACTGTTCATTATGGAGAAGAATAATGGTGTGGCTGCAGTGAATTGAGGGATTATGAGATTGAGAGCATTGACAGATATATCCAGTGGTGGAGGTAACGAATTACAACTACTCACGTTACTGTAATTAAGTAGTTTTTTTGCATACTTGTACTTTTTTG
>JAUMHE010000082.1:6864847-6888945 GCA_032359235.1 Enteromius mattozi
CCTTAGTTGTAGCATGAGGAGTATTTCTGTATGTTAGCAGGAATGCATCAAGTCTTTGTTGAATCGGAGCTGACCCCCTGGAAGCTTTCAGAGTGTTTTTGAAGTGTTTGGACAAAACGCTCAGCTTGCCCATTACTAGAAGGATGATATGGTGCAGAGCGCATATGTTGCACCCCATTTGACTTCAGAAAGAATGAAAATTTGAAATTTGCTTGTTGTTGTACTGTCCACGATGGCGACTTCAGGCCATTTGGAGTGTGCATCAACTACAATGAAGTACATATGGCCTTCAAATGGACCAGCAAAATCCACATGTAACCTTTCCCAAGGATGAGATGGCCAAATCCATGGGTGAAGTGGTGCAGTACAGGGGGCATTTTGGATACGTTGACACGACTGGCATAATTTGGACTGCGACTCAATCTGTCCATCAATACCTGACCACCAGACGTAGCTATGGGCTAGATGTTTCATCCTTACCACCCCAGGATGGCCTAAGTGTAAATCAGCTTGCACCCGGTGGCAGAGTTTGGGAGGTACAATAACACGACTCCCCCACATTAAACATCCTTGTACCACTGTAATTCAACGAGTCATGAAAGGTGAAAGTCTGTGGGTATATCTTTAGGTTTTGGGAATCGTCCAGATGAAACCATGTCCAACACAGATGACAAAGTGGGGTCTGTTAAGGCAGTGCTTTTCAATCCTGGTCCTTGGGACCCACTGCTCTGCACATTTTGCATGTCTCCCTTATCTGGCACACTCAAGTGAGTTCATGGAGCTCTCTCCTAATGAGCTGATGATCTAAATCAGGTGTGTAAATTAGGGAGACATGCAAAATGTGCAGAGCTGTGGGTCCCCAGGAACAAGTTTGAAAACCACTGCGTTAAGGTGTCACGTTTAATTTCAGCATTACCGACATGCAGGGTGGCTACACGATTGGCATAGAATGGCACATTGACATCCACTGTGTCCATTTTCTCTGTGTGTCACTGGCAATTGTAGACGTGAAAGCCCATCATTGCATTCTGGCTGCTGCCATGGATGGAATGCTCCTGTTAGGACTAAAAATAGCTGTCAACGGTTGATGATCAGTAAGCAGGGTAAACCTTCTTCCATATAAGTACTAATGGAATTTGCAAATTCCAAAAATGATGCTCAGGGCCTCCCGCTCAATCTGACCATAATTTTGTTCCGCTCTGCTGAGTGTCCTGGATGCAAAATCACTCCAGTACCCTTTCTTTTCTTTACAGAGAAGAGTATTAAGTGGATTCAAAACAGACGCCAAATTTGAAATGAAACCGCCATAGTAGTTAATCAAATAATGCAGGAGCTGGGGCTATCCCGAAGGGTAGACGGTTGTAGCAAAATAACCCTTTTTGACTGGATATGGTGAGTAACTTCCTTGACTCCTGTGCCACTGGCATCTGCAAGTAAGCGTTTGACAAATCCAACTTATTGAATAACTGACCACCAGCTAGAGATGCAAAAAGATCTTCTATGTGCGGAACTGTGTAGTGGTCCACACAAATGGCTGGGTTGAGTGTTACTTTAAAATCACCACACAGTCTCACTGAACCATCTTTTTTATCACTGGTACCATAGGCGTGGCCCACTCACTGTACTGTAGTGGTGAAATCACTCCCATCTCTGTTAAACGAGTCGATTCAGTTTCTACTTTTGGTCGAATGGCGTATGGTACCACCCTTGGCTGATAGAATTTTGAAATATGATTAGGCTTTAGAGTAATCTTTGATTCAATTCCTTCCATAGTGCCCAATTCTTTCCCAAAAACATTAGAGTGCCATTTTAACACCATTTCTACAGTGTCTGCAACACCATGCTTGACTGTTTTTATGTCTTACCAGTTAAGTTTTATAGATCTCAGCCATTCTCTACCGAACAATGGTGGGGCATTACTGTTAACCACATACAGTGGCAATCGTGCAGACTGATTATTTAATTTTACTTCTACATTGATGTCCCTCCACTGGTGCTAGTGCTTCTCCTGCATATGTTTTTAAGATAATGTCGGTTGGCTGCAGTGGAATATGCTGCAAGACATTGGCATATTTTCCCCTTGAAATTATTGACACTGCAGCACCCGTATCCAATTCAATATCAGTCATTGTTCCTTCAATTTCTGGAGTTATACAAATGTGTGCAAGTTGCTCACTTTTGGTTATCATATACAGTGACGTTTTTCTTCATTTCACTTTGCTTCCCTCCAGCGTCCATATGATGTACTCGTCTTTTATCATTGTTACTTCGCCTTTTTAAAGGGCTTGAACTTTTTCGTAGGCTTTCTTTCTTTCTCAAAGTCTCTTTTATTTCTGCACATGCGTCCGATGTGCCTTTTTTTCTCTACAGCTTTGTGAAATGTAAGCGCCGCTTCCTTTAGAAGTTGCTTTTGTATTGCTTCATTGCGATACACAATGTTCACAAACAAATCTATCCCTTAGAGCACCTTTCAAATGTGTACCGAAGTCACAATGTTCAGAGAGTTGTTTTAAAACTGCCACGTATTATGCAGCCGTCTCTGCTTCCTCTTGATTTTGTTTGTGGAAACTGCTGCTCTGCTGTTATGAGGGGCTTCGGCGAAAAATGCTCCGTTAAAGTTGTAAAGATCTCCTGATACGTCTTTTTTCCTGGTTTAGCAGGTGCAGTTAAGTTATGTAGAAGACTGTAAGTTTTAGGGACCATAACGCTTAACAGCACTGGAACTCTTTTTTCATCGTCAATATCACTGGCGTTTACAAAGTGTTCAAACCATTCATTATATGTTGTCCACTAATCGGTGGCCTCATCAAAAGCATCAATATGCCCGATGGTCGCCATTCTGTTTGGGGATTACGTTGATTTGGTGTCCCGCTGTATGCTGGGATAGCGGTATCAACAATGTGTACTCTTGTTCATCAGCAAAAGAGGATGCTGGTCAAAATCAGTCTGTACCAGTACAAGGTTGAAGTCAATATTTCCACTCTTCGTCGCCAATTTGTTGTTATATGAATATCAATATATTCTATGCACAAAAGCACAATGGAGGCCAAGTGCACTTAACCACTTGTTCTGCTTTACTTAACAACTGTTAGAAATATATACAGGGCTACACATTGCCACCCTAAGCACAACACAACAATTACAGGATTAACCCCATTCTGAACACTGAATACATAACAGCTTTCTTCCTTAAAAATGTGACAGGTGTGACTAGGTGAAATTTCATAATTCTTGTCACCAGTGTCAATATCACAAAAACTAATGCAAGCCTAAACTCAAACACTGGTAAACAGTATAAGAAACTAATTAAAACAATAGGATACTGTAAAATAAGAAATGCCACATTCATTATATAAAATTATCAAATGTATAAAAACACTGCATATTCTTCTCTTTGTAAATTAAATGGATATTTCTTCTTATTAAATTTACAAAAGTGAGGTCAAGAGCAGTGGGAGATTTTCTCTCTTCTGTTGTTTGATTATGAATGACAGACAGCAGGAATATTAGACTGCTGTCACTTTAAGAACTGCCTGGACTCATTATATTGTTACACGTGTTTACTTTCTCAGTTGTTTGTTTTCACTTAAGACCTAAATTACGTCATTTATGAGGAGACGGTAGATTTTAACACATATAAGTGTGGGTATTTAACCGTTCACAGCCTATAAAGTGGTAAAAATAACTTGTACTTGTTCAGTAGTCCCGCGGTCTATGTGCGCCGTCTTCACGTGTCTATCAGACAGAGCACACACATACTGTATAGTGAAAAGAGTTCTCTCTCATTTCTAAGGCTTAAAATTGTTTGTTTTTAAACTGCAATGCTTAAAACCATGATAGAAACAATAGTTCAAAATCTTAATTAAGTATTAATTAAGATGGCTTGCTGGGAAGTGTATTCTGGAATCACAAATCAGTCTATCAAAAACTTGGAAATGTCAGCTAAATGCTCAGTTAGTATCGGGTTGCTGTATTCTGTATAGGTCAAGTCAAGTTCTTTGGAAAGTAATACTTTGATGATTCATTAAGTCTTAAAGTGATAGTTCACAAAAAAAAATAAAAATAAATAATCATAATTTGCTCACCACTCCATGCATACATTTCAAACCTGTGGAACACAAAAAATGTTTGGTTTTTTTGTTGGTTTGTTTGTTTTAAACAGTGAAAGTCAATGAGTCAAAAGTTTTGGACCCCTGACAAAAACAGATGAAAGTTGTTGTTGTTTTTATATATATATATATATATATATATATATTAATACAGATTTTTTTTGCGCTTGTATGGCTGCAAAATCTGGACAGTTTGTGTGTAATTATACATAATTATAGTACATTACATCAATTTAGATGAATAATAAGATATTAAACAAAATAATAAATAGTATTATTATAACATTTCAGTGTAAATTAGTGGTCAAGAAAAAAAAAATCATGGCTGTCTTAATTTTTAGTGTTCCACCAAAAAAGAAATTCAAACATTTTTGGAATGTTGGTAGGGTGAGTAAATGATGACATAACTGCCATTTTTGGTTGAAAAATCTCTTTTAAATGTCACAGTCTTTCTGATTGTGGCTCAATAGGTGATCTATTTCGCAAATTAGCTTTTCTGTTGAAAGCACATCTTCAAAGTCTTTTTTTTGGTAGTCATTCGCTGTGAGTTATCAATTTGAGTCATTCCCCGTCTCTTTTCATCATCCCTTCACACGCATAAATAAAAGACAACGCTAATGTTTGCCTTCCAGTGGGTTTCTCTCCCTGTCCTCTCACTAGGTGTTCCCAGCTTTGGCTTGTGTTCCTTTCTAATGCAGACCAGACAGGCCTGGCTGGTGTGTGTGCTGATAGATTATTGGGTCTAATGTGGCTCAGAGTGTGTCAGCAACGACTTTCCCACGTTGCACAAAGGGGCCTCCTACGAGCCGGGGCCGCAGACACTCTCCCTGCACCTGTAACTAGAAAACCGACCGCCCCAACATCCTGGCCGGGTCCCATGTTGCACTTGGCATTTCCTCCAAGCGTCTGGGACCACGCTTGACATGCAAGGGCAGGCTCCGCCTCCCTCAGAGGGGCTGTGGTCAGCCGAGCGCAGAACCCCTTGGAATTCTGGGAGAGAAATGCTGAATCACTGTTGGAGCAGACAGGACACACGCAGGATGCTGGCGCAGAGATGTGTCTCCGAACACACATGTGCTGGAATGGTTTTACAACCATTAAAAAACCATAGACAAAACCTCCCACTCAGTTCGAGCAATCAAGGAAGGAATTACCATAAAAAGCCGGTAGACACATTTATGATGCAGAGCTAAAACAACAACAACACAAGCACATGCTGATTTATCATAAGTTAACACTCGTTTGAATGTTGCTTTATTATTTTATTTTAATGCTATTTCTTAAAATGTAACAAAACAAAAATATATCTAATTTGAAGTATTTTTTTCTAATTTGAAGTAGTATTTTGAGTTATTTAAAACAAAGGAAAGTGAAGTATTTAAATTAAATGTTGTTAAAAATAAAATGTAAAAGTACATTTTGAGTGAAGATTTATAGTTTTATTTTATATAATATATATATATATATATATATATATATACAAAATAAAAATTATAAAAGTTTAAACTACTAAAAATGAAATAGAAATAAATTAAAGCTAAATAGAAATATGTATAAAAATATCTAATAAAACTGAAAAAAGCATGCAATAAAATTTCTAAAAAATAAAAATCAAATTAAAAAGGGAACACGTATATTAATCTAAAATCAATTTAATATATACTATAATAAAGAAGTCTGGTTAAAATCAGCCCAATGGTTTCATGCTTTTAATGGTCATTATAACTAATAAAAATTTAAAAAAACACCCAGTAGACAAATTTATGGCACAGAAAGTAATTTAAGTTTAATTATCATTTAACGTAATTTAGACAAATTTTATTTTATTTTCCCCTTGTTTAACATATGCTTTTATTTATTGGATTTTCAGAAGAGATCTGAAATATAAGGTTTGTGCTGAACTAATTATTGCAAAAATTAAATGCAGATATATTTACTGTTTTAGAGACCCGCGTTCTTGATTTATGTGGTTGTACTAGTTACTCAGTCATTGTGGAATTATTATTATATAATTTTATTGGGCAGGAATATGGTTCTGCATTTCATTATCAGGCGTGTAATGCTATCTTTTCTTCTTTCCTGGTGGCTTTGGCATGGGCTTTGATTTTAACATCTCCCAGATGGCTTCAATTGCTATCAAATCTAATATGACGAGCCCTACAATAAAATGGAAGTTCTCTATTAGCTGAAACTAAATAACTGGAACATTTATGGAAAAGTGTATAGATCAAATGACCCTTGGTTTAGGATAATTCAGTACATGGCACATGCCTGTTTCAGTTTCAGACTTTTCTCTGTTCAAGTTTAAATAGTTATGAAAGCTTTCAGCATGCGACTCTAGCAGTATTCTTCCTGGAGGATTTCACCGCAAATTAGCCATGTACAACTTTTGACCTCATTCAACTTTTTATTTATGTATTTATTTAGTGGTACATTTTTACATTTTGTTAAAGTCAGATTTGAATCCATTTTACAATTTTAATGGGATATATGTAAAGTTTATATATATATATATATAATATGCAGATTTTTTGCTTAAGAAACATTTGTTATTTTATAATATTATTTATTATAAATACTGGGGAAAAAACTGTGCTGCTTTAATATGTTCTCTGAATATTATGATAAATTCTTTCACTATTTTTATTTATTTTATTATTTTTATTGTTATTAATTTTATTATTTTATTTTTTTTATGTATAGACATTTAAAAAGCATTTATGTATACTAAAATCATTTTTGTAACATTCTGAATTCTTTTTTTAAAGAAATATATTATGTAAACAAACATTTTTATTTTGGATTTGATTGTATTTATTTATTTTTTCCTTTTTTTGTTTTTTTAAAAAAATCAATCATAGTGAAGCCCCCCCAGTATTTATATTAAATAATATTATAAAATAGCTAATGTTTCTTAAGCACAAAATCAGCATATTATAATGATTTCTGAAAGAACATGTGTAACTGAAGACTGGAGTAATAACTGCTGAATATGCAGCGTTGCCTTCAAGGAATAAATACAATTTTAAAATCACATTACTGTATTTTTGATTACATAAATCCAGCAAATTTCATAACAGGTTGGCATAACAGATTTCTTTTAGTGTACCTACTGTGATTTCTGATTAATAAAATCAAGTCATACCCTACATTTTTTCTGCTTTACTCAGAAATGCATAAAATTACAGAAGTAAAAGGGTTTTGCAAACAGTTGGCTTCAACAGAATGTACCATTTAGTTCCAGCATCTGATTCTAAGTATTTCTAGGAGTCCGACAGATTTTGACCTTGTCCGTGACTGCTGTTGATGTATTTTTAATTCCCCAATTGCTGATAAGAGCTACAACCGTGAGAGTGTGATGATTTTGGAAAGCGGCAGCTACTTTTTAGCACAGTTCGGTCCCCAGACGATGCAGAGGAGTGTGAATGGGTTCTCCTCGACGAGGGAAGGGGGAGAGCTGATGCTGGGTCAGTCGGTACCGTTCCTCATAAAGGACTTAAAGTGCAAACAGACCCTTAAATCTGCCCACTGAACAGCGGCCTGACAGCCCTGCATGGGTGAGCCAAAGTTAAGATAAAGAAAGCTGGATATATGTGAAGCCGCTTTTGTTCTGAGCTCCTTCGCTTGGAGCCAATGGGAGTCATTATTTCACCAACTCATTGTTATGTCATTGACCCCATGGAAGAAGGGCCCTTTAATTTCACCATTTATTACTCTACCAATATTGTTCGGGTTCCGCCTCAGAAATAAATCTGTCTTTTCTCTAGTTGTTTTAAAGCTTTGTACACCACTCCCATCAGCCTTTGTGTCTTTAAACACTTACTTCATTGGAGCTCAGTGACAGCGGAGTGAAGGGGTACATAATAATGTACGATATAGCTGCGTTCGTAGTAGGGTCTCGATACTTAACTAGCTGTCTTAACAACAACCAACTATTCTGTTAGTGAGGTTGACTCGCTTATTTATAGTTTACATTTGTTTAGTAGCGGCACTTTATTTGGAATGTGCTATATTAGCTATAGTCTTTCACATTCGTATTAAATATGTATTGGCCAGTATTATTATCATTTTATTATTATTTTTATTTAGGTTGCCTCTGCTGTCATAAAATGCTCAATTAAAGTAAATTTTTAAAACACTTTTGTAATAACACAGTTAAATGTAATCTTTAATTTCTAAGTAATTCTCCATTTTTCATACTTAATATTCATTTTTACATGCTCTAGACATTGTAAAAAGATCAGTTAAGTCATTTAACTGATTACTATAATATATTTATAACTCATGATTTTTTAAAAAAAGAATGCAGTTGGGTTATTTTGAATAGGTTTAAAAAATATCTTAAACAGAACACAATAATCTAACACAATAAAACACAATAAAATATGATGACATTATAAAACATGATTTTTTAACATGAGTTATCTGTTAACTATTTCTATTAAAAATTGTTACAGTTAATTTACACTTTCTAATGTACACATCTAATTTGTAACTTGAAAAACATTTTTAGTTAAACTTGAGAATGTGTTGATTAAAAATTGTTAAATAAAACATACAAACTAAAAGCATTTTCAGTAGTGGTGTTATATTGTTTAATATTGTTTTTATTTAAAATAATTCATTTAACTTTTTAGTGTTTTATTTACAAAATAGACAGGTAGTATGGAATTTATTATTGATAGAATTTTAATAAAATTTGTATGCACCATATATTGGTTATCAGCAATTACATTAATTATAATTATGATAACTATTTGCTTATCCTTTTAACTGGAATTTTAATATCCTGAAAGTACGGATGGAAAACCCCAATCCTTATTTTGTTGCTTACTTTCCATTATAAGTCATGTTTTTCCCGTCATTCCTTCCAATTAGCAGTCGGCATGTTCAATTCAACTCCTGTTTTTTTTTTCTTTTCTAGTGTCTATCGTTTCCAGTCTAGAGTTTGTGCTGTAATAAAACTGCCAAGTTTCGATAAGATAATCCTCTTATAAATCAAAGGGCTTTTTTTCCTGTTACCTGCCTTTTTCTCTTTCACTCAACCTTTCCTTCTCTGTCTCTTGGCCTTCTCCCAAACCTAGGTACCATTACCCAGTGCCTAAGGTATTTTATGTGCAGCTGACAGTGGGGAACAACGAGTTTATCGGAGAGGGGCGGACTCGTCAAGCTGCCCGACACAATGCAGCCATGAAAGCCCTTCAGGCCCTGAAGAACGAACCCATTCCAGAGAGACCACCTCAGGTAACCTTCACAACTGTCCCACAGAACACACAGACATGCAATAAAAAATTTCAACATTTCATAATACTTTTATTCAGCAAGGATGCCTAAAAATGATAAAAGGTGACAGTAAAGACTTTTATAATGTTACAAGAATTTGTGTTTCAAATAAATACTGTTATTTTGAACCTGAACATACTGGTTCCTGAAAAAAAAAATCTACAAAATATATGAGAGTACTTTCTAAATAATCATGTGTCATTGCAGACTGGGGTAATGACTGCTTCATTTTAAGATTTTCCATTACAGCATAAATTACATTATTAAAATAGAAAACTGTTATTTTAAATTTGAATAATATTTCACATTATTATTGTTTTTATTGTATTCTTAAAATAAATAGGGCAGAAGAAACTTTCAAAAATCTTAATATATATATATATACATATATACATGCATTGTAAATATACACAGTAAACACATATATTATGTAAACAAAATTGTATTTATTTTTTAATATTTTGGGGTACATTTTTCTCCATATAACTAGCCTGAGACCATATTGAAGTTCTTGTTTTAATACATTGAAATAAACGAAGTTTAAAGATTTTAATTTATTGAAAAAAAAACTTTTAACTATTAAATTAAGTGTATTTACATACATCTGTCTAATACAAAATTCTAATTTGTAGTGGATTTTGTTATTAAAATGATATAAAAAATGATGCATTCTCACTGACGGTCTCTGACATTTTATGTGTCAGTTTCCTGTTTTTCATTTTATGAACTTGAAAGCCTATCATGCTCTGCATATTCATAACCTGTTGTCAGGTAAAAGTGATATTCAGGCTGACGATCCAAGTCACGATATTTAAGAAGACATAACTGTCCTGTTTCCTCATCATCTGTCAATGTTCACAACATCTCCTCAGAGCTTTAGTTTCTGTCAGAGCCGTGTTTGCACATAGCTTCGGGCCATCCTTCAAAATACTAATTTCTCCCACCGGAAATCATATTACATTGTGCCCCAAACGGCTGGCATCAAGCAAGGTTATTTAAACCACAGTGGCGCCTCTTATGTTTAGTCTTTTCCCCGTTCTGTCTCCATAATGAGGGCTTTGTCAGACGCTTCTTCCGTGTATTGCTTTACAAATTGATACACACCATACCTGTGCACACCTCAGGGCAAAACCGTGTTCGTCTGCATGTCTCCCCACTCCTGTACCTCGAGGATGAGTATCATGCTCACAAAAACAAACACACACACAATGGGTTTCATTCACACGTATTTGTGCGCACATCTTTAATAGCTTTATTTTTCAAACCACTAACTACGTGTACCGGATCCCTCAATTAGAAGTACATCAATTTAATGACATCAGAATGAGAATATGAGTTGTAGGGGTGTCCTAACTAAGATTTTCATAGTCAAATCAGAATTGTCAAATCTTGCCGATAGTCGACTGATATCATATGTTAAAAATATATTACCAAGATATTTTTGATGAATCCTGACCCTCCCATAGACAGCAAGGATCTTTACACGATCAAGGGCTAGAGATGTAGCTAGGATATCGTTAAAATAATCCATGTGACATTATTATTTGTCAGAGCAGTTGAAGATTTGCACTAATATCAAATATCCACACATGGTAAAATCAACAGAAGCTAGTGTGTATTAATGTTTACGCTATCTGTAAAGAGATTTTTACTGAGGAAATTAACACATAACTTGCTAATTTGTCTAAATTTTAAAGCCTAGCCTACTGCCACATGAAACTACATGCGATTGCATATGAGCTGCTGTGAAAACTGCTTAAAGGGGTCATATGATGCTATTTTAAAGCTCATTGTTTTGTATATTATAACAGAATAATTTGACATGCTTTAATGTTCGAAAAACACATTATTTTTCAAATACTGTACATTATTGTAGCTCCTCTATGCCCTGCTTCTCTTAAACGTGTCATTTTCTACAAAGACCCTTTTTCCATAAAGCTCTGCTCTGATTGGCCAGCTGACACGGTGCATTGTGATTGGATAAAGAGCACAAGCACACATCGGAAATGTAAAGCCCCTTTCCATAATCGTATGCTTTAGCTTTCTAAATAAATGACAGTTCATAATGTCCTTAGTTTTACCATCAATTCAGCCTGAAAGGGGAACAGAGTCACGTGACAGACACGGTGATGATGCTTGTGATGATTTTTTTTTTTTTTTGGCACAAGTTTAAACATTTGGGTTGTGCTGTTCTAGCTGCTCTACTTACAAAAGGCCAAATAAAGTGATTTTGCTTTGGCACAGAAACACACTGTGTCTCTTGACATGGCTGCATCAACACCACGCCTGAAACCACGCCTTCTTTCTTTGCGTTTTGATTCTCTCCAGAACGCAAACTAAAGTATGCTTTGGTGTACATTGCAAAATCAGTTTCACCAAAATGATAGTGAATAAAATAATAATAGGTTTTTACAATCCCGAGCACCCATAGGATCTGTGCCTATGTTCACAGCATCCAAAAATGAAATTAGAACCGGCAGAAATGTTTTGAAATCACTTGAAGTCTATCTGATCAGGAAAAAAAAATGCCTGTGTCAGTTCGAGTCTCGCTGCCAAGATTCTAAAAGTGACATTAATGAATGTTAGTGATTTGCTATTTATAATGTTACAAATTCTTTATAATGTTTGTAATGTTTCAGATTCTTTGCTGTTCTTTTGAACTTTGTTCATTAAAGAATCCTGAATGGATTGTGTTCCACAATGATATTACACACCACAACTGTTTTTAATATTAGAATAGTAAGAAATGTTTATTGTGCAGGAAATCGCCATATTAGAATGATTTCTGAAGGATCATGTGACACTAAAGACTGTAATAATACCTGGCAAAAATACAACTTTCCCTTCACAGAAATAAATTACATTTAAAAAAATATTAAAATACAAAACAGTTATTTTAAATTTTAATAATAATTTACAATATTGTAAATATTCACAATATTTTTTTTTAAATACTAGCTGCGTTTTCTTGATCCTTCATTGAAAATTATACAGGTTTATCAGCATTATAATCAGAATGAGAGCAAATGTATGCATGTACACACCTGTTGCGACCATATGAATAAGGTAATTTCGTCGTTATTAGTGAATACGAGCCTGTGTTTGTGGCTCAGCTGATTTTTATTGTCAAGTACACTGTTTTCCTTCCCCTCAACACGCTCTAAAACTCACAAAGCCAACTGTTTACCATGTGCTAATAGGCAAACGAGCACATGTCAGAGTTGTGGAGGGAATAAACAAGATGGCAATATGTACAGTAAGCACAGCTTTGAATGGTTAGTAAACAGACCTCAGCAAGCTCCTCTGTGTTGTTGAAGACTGAACGTGTTCTGGCTGTAATGGGAACGGTGCTCAGTGACCGCACACTGTAAGCAGGAAATCTCTCAAATGAAGACGTGCTGACAGAAAGGCGGATTTGAGGGGTTTTCAAAGAGAAGGGGATGATTAATCCATCAGAATGTTGATTTTTAATTTACTCTATTTAGCAGATGAGCCCAAATGATGTTTGTAAGACATAATTGTTTTTAAATTAGACATTAATGGCTTCTTATTTTAGATTCTAAAAAACCTGAGGCTCAGCTTGATATATTCAGATGTTGTTGATACAGAAACACATGTGTATTCAAAATAAACAAATCTCTGTGTTAAATTAAAATAAGTTTAGCAAAGACAGACATGAAAATTAAATTCAATTATTTAGTTTTATTTATATATTTTTTAAAGCAGTACATAGTACAAAACATACTTAGACAATACCAAAATTACAAAACATGTAGAACACAAAGTTAGATGTACATGTAGTTATGTAAAGTGTGTGTGTAACAATGGTGTTGACTATGTGTATATCTCTATTATGCATTTCAATATATATGTAGAACAGCCTCTTTGTAGAAGGTCAGAGCAGAATGTTTATAGAGGAAAATGGAGGGGAAAAAGAAAGAAAAGAAAATAGAGAAAGAGAGGGAAAAATGGATAGAATGTATATAATAAACATAATTTATAAATATGTGGTCCAGATTTATTATACATTATTACATTGTAAGCTGATAAAAACATTAACAAAAATAAAATAAAAATGATATTATTTTTATTTATTTATTTATTTTTATAGTTTTTTTTTTTTTTTCTGGTAGCTTTAACCTATACAACTATTTGCAGTTGTATAGCTTCTTTTTTATTATTAATTAATTTATATTATTTTGACATGAAACTGATATTGTAATATATTTTTACTATTATATCTATGATCCCAGTTTGTTATATATTAATTACTAATAATACAAAATATAAATATGATTGTATGATTTTGAAAAAAAAAAAAGTTGTTAGTTTTTTTTATTTGTACACACATTACATGCATACATTTGTATTTTACTGTTATCCTGATACTATGTATAAATCATGGGACAACGGCCATTTGCCAGGTTCAAATAATACCAGAAAATGTTGAAAGGCATGGGAAAACCATGGCATAAATAAAAGTATTAGGACATTTCTGTAGTCAATCAAAGTTTTCCTACTTGCGGTCAGAAAAGTACAGCTGGTAATTACTGTTTTGTGAGTGCCATCTTGATTTTTATTTTTTTTTTAATCCCTTTCAAGTCAACTTAAACAACTGAAAAAGTCATGGGAAATCATTAGTTAGAAACTGAACGGTAGTTGTACAGTATTTGAGGTACATCTGGATGCATTTGCAGTCTGAGGAAGAGCAGAAGGCTAGAAATGCTTCTCAGAATCTGATTCATTTGTACTCTTTTTCCTCTTTTGTGACTTTTAAACTCCAAAGCGCAGTGCTTTTTCTGATATTTTAGCCAAATCTCTGCGCTTTTTGATCAGTACAATACATGACAATATCAAATTTAGCTTGTGACCCGTCAGTTCAGTTTAAGAAGGGCACACAAGCAAGCCTTCACAGTCTGTCACACAAAGTCTCACACTCTCCAGACCACCTGACGGCCTCCATCCCAGACATCATTAACAGGCGTTTGAAGGAAACGCACAATGACATCATGCTGTGCGATCGCTATAAGGACGACACTGAGAACGCTGTATTGAATGTCTGCAAAAAAACACAACTTGATTGAGTGCTCTTAGATCACACACTCCTGTTCATGCTTTGCATGAGAACACACTCTTCGTTCTGAAAAGAAATGTCAGTAGTGTAATGGAGGTGACCAAGATAATATGCTGCAGGGATCATATTAAAAGTCACCCTTTGGAACTTGTGTGAGAGTTCCATTGCAGCTCCTTTTATAGTTGATAAGATATGAATCGGAACTAAGGGAACTGCTCTTGGATCAGTTTAAAAGCTTTTTCTTTTTACAAAACCAAGCCACTTTCTACAGAATCTCAACTGTTTAACAAAACCAGAAGCATCTCTTTTCAGTGGAGGTACATGAGAAACGGTATTCATGCGTTGAAGCAGACCCACCATCAGCTTTGAGATCATACAGTCTGTTCTTAAAGGGATAGTTCACCCAAAATTGAAAATTCTGTCTTTAATTAATCACCCACAGTTCGTTCCAAACCCATAAGACCTTAGTTTATCTTAAGAACACAAATTAAGATATTTTTGATGAAATCCGAGAGCTTTCTGACTCTGCATAGACAGCAATGCAACTGACATGTTTAAGGCCTAGAAAGGCAGTAAGGACATTGTTAAAATAGTCCATGTGACATCAGTGGTTTAACCATATTTATTATAAAGCTACAAAAATAATTTTTGTGTGCGAAAAGTTTAAAATTAGATTTTTTTTACTTTAATGTTGGTGTCTATGCTGGGTTTGGATTTGATTGGAAAGCAATAAATAAAGCCATTGAACACAAAGACAGTATAATTTATGCGTAATTTATATTTATGCAATTTTGAATCTTTGAAAAAATGATTGATTGTTTTGTTTGGTTCAGCATGTCTTTTTATATCAAATCAAACATCATGACTTGAAAAGACCAGTATGCTTTTTTTGTAATAAGCCTTTTTTGTGTTTAACTGTTTTAGTGTTCAGAGGAGAAGAAAGAAACAGAGGAGAACAGTGATGCCAGCAAATCTGAGATCAGCCTGGTCTACGAGATCGCCCTTAAAAGGAACCTGCCTGTTAACTTTGAGGTAAACTAAGATGCTTTAATTGAGAATATAAAGAAATGTAACGCTAATGATGTTTGTTAAATAATTTATAATTTCACAGTTACTCCCAATTCTAGTGACCCTATCCAGCTTATGCAACATTTTCTTTGTACTACAAAACCAGTCTTAAAGAGATAGTCTTAAAGGGTCTTTTACTTACCTTTGAAGCATCCTTGGTGTATTTGACTTTCTTCTTTAAGGCGAGTCCAATTGGAGTTATAATAAAAATTGTCCAGACCCCTCCGAGCCTTTGAATGGGTTTAAATGGGTGATAATCGTTACACTTCGGAAGACATGAAATAACATGCGAGTATTTGTAATAAAATGTCCCTCACATGGCTTTGGGGGGTGAATAAAGTCCTCCTGTAGTTAATCCATGCGTTTTTGTATGATAAATATCCATATTTCAAACTTAATAAGCACTTTTCTCTCACTTCTGCTATTTGTTAAAACCGGAAGCAGTCCCGGCGGATGACGTAAGATGCATTGCGTGATTAGTGATGAGCACGGAAAGAGAACAAAACAAAACGCCAGTCATAAATGAAAATCACAAACCAAGGATTTGTAAAGAAAAGTGTAGAAGGATTTCGATATAAGCCAAGAGGAGACTGGTTTTCCTTTGCTAAAGTAAAAAAAACGTTGTGTCCTTTGAAACTATATTTCCCAGAGGCCCATGCGTGATGCATACATCCTCCGGGACTGCTTCGTTTCCACAGACAGCAGACGTGAGAGAAAAATGCTTAGTAAGTTTGAAATATGGATATTTATCGTAAAAAAACACATGGATTCGCTACAGGAGGACTTTATTCACCCCTGGAGCTGTGTGAGGGACATTTTATGATGAATACGCGCATGTTATTTCACGTCTTCTGAAGTGTAACGGCTATCGCCTGTTTAAACCCATTCAAAGGCTTGGAGGGGTCTGAACTGTTTTTATTATAACTCTGATTGCATTTGTCTGAAAGAAGAAAGTCACATACACACCTAGGATGCTTCAAAGGTGAGTAAAAGACAGACTCATTTTCATTTTTGGGTGAACTATCCCTTTAAGGTGCTGGGGAATATTTGCAGCAATAGCCAAAAATACATTTTATGGGTCAAAATTATCGAGTTTTCTTTTATGCCTAAAATCATTAAGATATTAAGTAAAGATCATGTTCCATGAAGATATTTTGTACGTTTATACAACTTTATTTTGATTAGTAATATGCATTGCTAAGAACTTCATTTGGTCAACTTTAAAGGTGATTTTCTCAAAATGTAGATTTTTTTTCCCCTATCCTATCCTAACAAACCATACATCAATGGAAAACTTGTTTATTCATGGTGTATAAATCTCAATTAAAAAAAAATTCACACTTACGACTGGTTTTGTGGTCCAGGGTCACATACAGGTGCAGGTCATATAATTAGAATATCTTCAAAAAGTTGATTTCTTTCATCGGAGCCCCTTAAGGGACAAGGTGGAGAAAAAAAATCGGGGTGGGTAAAAAAAATTCAAGGTGGAAAGAATTTTTTTTTTTTCAAATCTTTTGCGTTCTCTCGCAAAACTTTTGCATTCTCTCGCAAAATGATTTGCGTTCTCTCGCAAAACTTTCGCGTTCTCTGGCATAACCAGTTTAGCTTAGATAAACACTTTCTGTTTACTTTATGCTTCCAGAGGATTAGACAGCTGCGTAATGGAGCAGTTCTACATCACTAGAGGCGGTGCTACAGAGACCGACAGCGAGAGCGGCACTTTGATGTTATACACCGATCGGTGGCTGCAGCGCCGCTTTAAGTCGAATACATCTATTGTCTGTACAGATGCCAACAAAACCGCGAAGCACTATGCAGATGCCTCGCGAGAGAACAACAGGTGTGTTCGACTTGAAGCAGCGCTACAGCCATATCCGATGCGTTTGACAGCTGATGCTTCCATATGCACCTGTACATGATCGCTCTCCCTTTGATGTCATACACCGATCGGTCGCTGCAGTACCGCTTCTAGTCGAACACACCTAATCCTTTTTCACGTAATATCCTTTTCAGGTGTCTTTCACTGATGTCAAAACTGTGCCTTGAACTAAGCACTGACCGTATTTCTTTATACTTCAGTCCGAATTCAAAGTAAAACTCTATGAATTGAATGTACAGAGCTGTCTGAACCACTGGAAACTCAACTGGTTACGCCAGAGAACGCAAAAGTTTTGCGAGAGAATGCAAAAGTTTTGCGAGAGAATGCAAAAGTTTTGCGAGAGAACGCAAATAGTTTTGCGAGAGAACGCAAAAGATTTGAAAAAAAAAAATTCTTTCCACCTTGAATTTTTTTTTTACCCACCCCGATTTTTTTTCTCCGCCTTGTCCCTTAAGGGGCGCCGTAATTTCACTAATTCCATTCAAGAAGTGAAATTTGTATAATGTATACATTCATTCCACACAAACTGATATATTTCAAGTGTTTATTTCTTTAATTTTGATGATTATAACTGACAACTAATAAAAAACCCCAAATTCAGTATCTCAGAAAATTAGAATATTGTGAAAAGGTTGAGTATTGAAGATGCCTGGTGCCACACTCTAATCAGCTAATTAACTCAAAACACCTGCAAAGGCCTTTAAATGGTCTCTCAGTCTAGTTCTGTTGGCTAAACAATCATGGGGAAGACTGCTGATTTGACAGTTGTCCGAAAGACGACCATTGACACCTTGAACAAGAAGTGTACAAGCAATAAGAAAACTTTCTTATTGTATAAATGCAGGAACATGTAGCATTCCTGATTTTAAACACACAGTATTTCTAGGTTTGCAATGATTTCTTGTAGATTTTTTTTAGATTCTTTTAGATTTTTTAGATTTTTATACAGAAATTTGCATCGATACAGTTTGATAATAAATAAAATATTTCTCTGGGGTCGTTCTCAACTCTTTTTTTTTTTAACTGAAAAGTGTATTCTGGGATTGACTTTTCAGTGTATTATGTATGTTTTGCTGCCGTAGACATGATGAAACTTTTGGAGCAGGCATTGTGTTGGGAGCATGACTGTGATGCCTTAAAATACTGTCTAGATAGTTGTTTCGATGAGTTTTGGAACAGAGCAAGCGTCTCTCTTTAACTATAATGTTTTTCCCCCTAATGTTCAAGTGTTCATTCTAATTTAATCAACATCCAGCAGAATATATTTAGATATCCGTTCATTCGATAAATTGAAAATTACTAGCTTCAAATAAAGAGGATAAAGTGAGAAAGTGATTATATTAAACGCCTGTTTTTGGTCAAGCTCTGTCAGCATCTGCTAAATCTGGTAATTGTAATTGCTTTAAAGCGTTTATTGTGCGGAGGAGGGTGATTTGGACACCTTTCAAAATCAGCACTTCATTAAAGAGCGACGCTTCAAATCAACACAAACCTCAACGCTAAACAGCAGAGGAAGTCTGAGGGGTCTCTGTAGCCTGACTACTATTGCATCCGTGTTTATCTTAAATGATTTTCCACGGCTGTCTCCAACTTCACAATCTGCAATCATCTTTTTGGCTTTGGTCAACCAGAATCTTCCTGACGTGCGTTCTCCACTTGCATGCAATCTGTTACGTCTGGGGACCCCAATCTAACTGCATTTGGATACTGTAGCCCTTTCTTTTTTTCTTCCTTTAAAGTTTTGACTGTAAGTCATCTGTGAGAGCCTGGACTCGTTTCAACCTTGTTAGATCTTTTCAGGAATTTTCTCCCCAGCTATTTGTAGGAATGGAACCGTTTTGTTCCTGATTCTATTAGCACACAAACATGGAATATTACGGAAATAGTTACTGTGTGAGAAAGAAACCATGAAACCATTTCTTGTTCAAAAGTGTGGCACTTAAAGGAATAGTTCAACCAAAAATAAAAATTCTGTCATCATTTACTAACCCCAAAGTAGTTCCAAATCTGTATGAATTTATTTGTTCTGCTGAACACAAAGTGAGATATTTTGAAAAATGTTTGTAACCAGGCTGGATATTTTTTTCCCTACTATGGAAGTCAGTGGTGACCCAAAACCTGAACTATTCGTTTAAATTAAATTTTTTAAATAACTGAAACAGTTAAAATTTTGTCATTATTTACTCACCCTTATTTCATTTCAAACTAATCCATAGTTCCTAGAACTATTTGGAGAAGTACCCGGATGCTCGCGTGTTCGCACAGCAGAGGCGAGGCACGAATTTAGTTCTGATGAAAATTAAATTAGCTCCTACTTCAGAGTAGGGTCTAAAACACCTGGATTTGGGGATCCTCTGCCATACCTCCTTGCAGATCCTCTCCAGTTCTGTCAGGTTGGATGGTAAATGCTGATGGACAGCCATTTTTAGGTCTCTCCAGAGATGCTCAATTGGGTTTAAGTCAGGGCTCTGGCTGGGCCATTCAAGAACAGTCACGGAGTTGTTGTGAAGCTACTCCTTCATTATTTTAGCCGTGTGCTTAGGGTCATTGTCTTGTTGGAAGGTAAACCTTCTGTATTTAAGACTTTAAACAGTTTAAACATTCAGAGCCAGAAGACGCGAATAAGAACTGCGCAGTGAGAAGATTAGCATCTCAAAACTTACTTACAGAACTTACAAATATTACTCTTTGAAGTCTTATGATTGAATGGACAATTTCACACAAAAGTCATGTCATCATGCCCATCTTGGGGAGTATCCTAGCAGAACCTATCAGTGTACATTGTCTTAAAGTGACAGTAACTTTTTAATATCAAAAGACAGCAAAATTACTAACTTATTGAATAGCTATCTTAATAAGAATTCATCTTTAATTTATACAGTCAAATATGCAGTTTTATTTTACATTTGATTACTTTATTCAATTTCTGTACCTAAAAACTAAAAACAACTACTGTTTTTTTGATTTTTGTCTTATCTTATCAGCTGTTTTGTATTGTACTGTTGCTTGTAGTTAGATTATTTGTTCTTATTTCCATAATTTTTTTGTGACAGTATGGTCCTTTTTTCCTAAAAATAGCACTAAACTGTACTAAAACTGTAACTCTGAAAACCCTGACACAAGCCAAATCGTGAGTAATTTTTACTGTTACACCCCTAGACTATAATAATAGTAATCAACATCCTCATCATCATCATCATTATAATTTTTCATAATGGTTATTATAACGAAATGAAAATTAAATAAAGAAATATTACTATTTAATTTTTCTGTGTAAAAAAAAAAAAGTACATTTTTGCAGCATTTACTGTAAACTGAGCTGCTCTGAGACACTGAAAACACTAGATCATGAGCAGCTTGTGTGTAAATAAACACAGTGCTGTGCTTTGCTATGAAATATGCAGTGGCTGTGTGTATTTAATTAAAATGCTGTCCTTTTGGATCTGTAATCATGGTGAGATATATCAAAAGTTTTATTGTCCTGCTCTAAAAAAAACAATTGAAACTTTTTTTGAAAATATCATCTTTTGTGTTTCACTGAAGAAACAGTATCAGGTTTGGAATGACATTAGGGTGAGTAAACGATGACAGAAGCTGTATTTTTGGTTGAACTGTGCCTTTAGGTCAACCAGAACAGTGTCTCTCCTGTCCCAAGGACCACTCTCACCTTCTTGTCGGTGTCAAACGATATCAAACAGATGCCAACTTCAAAGAACAAATACATTAATCACAGTTTCTTGTCATGGATGACGCCTTACAGAGGTACAAGAGTGGAAACTCGTGCCAAGAACCACCCATCTTGTACATAAGTACCTTCCCTCAGGGAATACACATCAACAATCCATACAAAAGAGCTTTTCTTTATTATATCAGTCCTTGCCATTGTCCCACCCTGGCCTGGTATCCTATCTTTTCACCAGGCTGAGGACATGGCGGTCTCACTAATACTGTATCTCCCCTCACATCCATGGAGGAGATGAAGAATGATCAACCTCATGTTACAACGATTCCTTCCTACAACTTGATCTCCGTTGCCAGCCATGCGAGACAGAGAGCAGACAGAGGAACTGGCCACCGTCAGACACAAGAATCAAACACTTGCTGAAACCCCATCACTGCCTGAGGATGCCATATCATCTGTTGCAGACAACACAACCTCGTCTGCCGCCACGAAGGGAGTCGGGCCCCTGTGCCAAGACCTCCTCACAGTCCTCGTTCACCCGATGAGGCTCATTCACTGGCTGGAACTGCTGCCCACCTACCTCAGTGTTATGGAAACTGTGTCAGGAGGCCAGTTATCAGACCTGTTTTGACTTGTTGATGGTGGTGTTTAGAGATACTTTGAAGAATTTTTGTCCATATTGGTCCAAAATATTTCTTTAAAGGAACACGCAACTTTAAAAAGAAAAAAAATATAGGCTCCTTTTCCAACTCTCATACAGTTAAACAGTCAAGTTTTACCTTTTTAAAAATTAATTCAGCCGATCTCCGGATATGGCGGTAGCACTTTTATATGTAGCTTAGCATAGACCATTGAATCTGATTAGACCGTTAGCATCATGCTCAAAAATGACCAGAGTTTCAGTATTTTTCCTATTTTAAACTTGACTCTTCTATAGTTACATTGTGTTCTAAGACCAAACAATGTAACTATAAAAGAGTCAAGTTTTAGTTGTCATTTTTGAGCATGATGCAAACAGTCTAATCAGATTCAATTATCTATGCTAAGCTACAGCTAAAAGTGCTACCGCCAGACATGGAGATCGGCTGAATGGATTTGAAAATGGTAAAACTCAACTGTTTAATTCTAGGGGAGTAAAAATAAGTGTGCCCAAGTGAATTCACTATTTAAAGTAACTGTAATTTGCAACAGATTTGCAACAATGAAGTGTTTCCAATCCTTTCTTTGTTTGACAAAATAGATAGGTTAGCTGTATGCCTCATTTTGGGACTCAGGACTCTCTTTTCAAGTTATTTGAGGCTCTGTTTCTGAGATATTTCTCATCAAGGAGAATTGCAGAGGAGTTGACATCTCATTGGAGTCTTGGTCTCTTTTTCTCTGGGAATTTCTTGTCCGACTATAGCTGAATTTAGTTAGTTGTATAATCAGCGACTGTGAGTAACCAGGCTAAATCTCCACTCTCAGCCCATAGAATAAACCGTGTGGGAGTTCCCTTAATGACGGACTCACAGCTTTAAGCCCTTTTCCTTCCTCCCCACACCTCATCCTCGCAAGAGAGCTGAAAACGACATGCTGATATTTCCAAGAGGGAAGTATAGCAGAATTTCATCACTTCATTATGGAGTGATGCTCACCCAGAGGAATTCTTTCAATTCTTATGTAACATCTAAGTGTGATGATCAAATGAATTCCACATCAAGGCCTAGTAAATATTGGGTTATGCCACTCTGTCAAGTGTGCGGGAAATGCACAGAGCTCTCTTGTGTTCCTCAGTTCCTCGCCATCTTCAGATGAAAGCACAGATTGTTGAGGATCTGGAACTTACAGATGAAGATTAATGATGTTTGTCTATGTTTCCAATCATTCATATCAACTGTCTTGAGCTTTAAAGAGAGAGTTTTCTCAGAAATTACATTTTTGTCATTATTTACTCACCCTCATGTAGTTTGAAACCCGGATGGTTTTATTTCCTCTGTGAAACAGTAAGGGCGACAGTAGGAATTGGGACGGTCAAGATCAAAAAGCACCAGAAAAGTACCCTAAACACAGGCCATATTTATACTTTTATGTATACTGTTTAGTTATATATACTATATAATTATTTTTATTTTGACTTTTGCTTTTATCTGTTTGTTCAGTTATCATGTGACTTCAGAAGACTTGGAATAATGAGTAATTTTGGTACTTTTTCTCTTATTTGGTGACACTTTTTATTGGGTGGCCTTATTTACTATGCATTTTTGTGTTACATGGCTTATAAGTGTGGAACAACAACCAATGGTGGATATTTGTATGATCTATCTTTATGAAGTATTGCATGTTTGAAATGACATGGGCCTCCAGGCTTCATTTATGCAAGCCTTGAAACTTCTAGAAGTTTGACATTGTTTTTGAATCGAATGTGAGAATCTTCATTAGTTTTGTATGGGGATATGGTTCCTCTCAGCTGAGCCTGTTTCACTGGAGTGTCACATGTTTGTATGAATGCCAGAATGGTCATGTGTGTGAAGAGAGGATGTGAGGAGGGAGTCTCTGGAGACGGATAACTTTCAGTTCTGACTGAGCACACAGAGGCCCACCCTCAGCTGTGTATGTGCGTCTGTGTGAAACTCAATCCCCCCAGTGTTGCTCTTAAAGAGCTCAGAGCAGCTCACCTGTTCTGTTCACCGTCTTGATGATGTCACAGGAGGTAAATACGATTACATGTGCATTACATTAAATTCCGGTTTCTCACGATAGTGAGAAATGGATAGTAATAGGAGAATAGTGTATGAACAGTCGGGTTAAATTATAAAATTACCTTTGATTGGTCAGCCATAAAAAAAATGCTCATATATATTAGTGGTGTCAAAATTAGCACGTTAACGCATGCAATTATTTTTTTCAGATTAATGTGTTAAAAATATTTAACGCAATTAACGCAGGTGTGTGGCTAGGATTGGTCACCCCACTCACAACTGCTGCTTCTGTCACTTTTTCTCTTGACAAGAAGTGCATTTATTC
>JAUMHE010000082.1:6892217-6903295 GCA_032359235.1 Enteromius mattozi
GTAATTAGTTACTTTTTTTAGGGAGTAACGCAGTATTGTAATGCATTACTTTTAAAAGTAACTTTCCCCAACACTGTCAGTGACTGTTCTTGAATGGCCCAGCCAGAGCCCTGGCTTAAACCCAATTGAGCATCTCTGGAGAGACCTAAAAATGGCTGTCCAACAATGTTTAGGCTGTATTAGATCAAAAGGGTGCTTCTACTAAATACTGAGCAAAGAGTCTGAATACTTAGGACCATGTGATATTTCAGTTTTTTTTTAATAAATTTGCAAAAATGTCAAAAATTCTGTTTTTTTCTGTCAATATGGGGTGCTGTGTGTACATTAATGAGGACGAAAATGAACGTAAATTATTTTAGCAAAATGGCTGCAATATAACAAAGAGTGAAAAATTTAAGGGGGTCCGAATACTTTCCGAAGTCATACAGGTTTTTTGTGTGAAATCAATTGGAATTAATGTCACATTCAATGAAGATGTTTTTGGTGTTTGGAGTTTGACAAACCCAATCCAAATTTCTTCGCTCACTCAGTCAGTCACTCATTCACACACGCTCATTCACTCTTTTGTCATTCTCCTGACAGGGTTACTGACATGAACATTAACCAGTCGTCCATCTGTCCCTCTGTTTTATCTGTGTCTCTCATCCTCATTCTCATTTGCTTTTTCCTTCTCAATTTCTCTCTCAGACAGGACCAGAGTATGGACAGGGCATGAACCCTATTAGCAGACTGGCTCAGATTCAGCAGGCCAAAAAGGAGAAGGAGCCCGAATATATGCTGCTTTCAGAGAGAGGGATGCCTCGCCGGAGGGAATTCATCATGCAGGTAAGTTTAATAAGAGAGGGAATGAAGAGGTGTAAAGTAAAAGAAAAATTTGAAGGCCGAGAGGGGGAGTGAAGGACAGATGAGTCCTGCAGAAACACTGATAACCTCCCACTGTGCAATCTGTCTTAATCAGAAAGACTGTCACCTCCTCCGGCTCTGATTACCACTGACCTTCAGCTCTGTCAAAGTCAGACAGAGACTCTTTTGACACGCACACACACAGTTGCTCATCCACTCTTGGAAATTTCTTCTCGTTGCAAAAGTTAATGGATAATTAGTCTTAATTTAGATCATTTAGGGGACAACATGTAGGTCCAAGCAAATTTCAAAGCTTAAACATGCTCTGCCTAGCTCAACATGCATGTGCATTTATGCCCTTGACATCTTGCACAAATGATGCAGATACAAGATTTGCATTAAAATTGATTATTGGCTTGTATTTAAATGTAAAAAAAAACAAAAACAGTCAACCCATTATTTTCTGGTTGTTCACTGCATCACATGTGCAATAAGCAGACATCACATCACTGGCTGGTGTCCACTGGTTTATTACAGGTCATTAAAACAACAAAAACTGTATTGCTGGCTGCCCAGTAAAAAAATTAACTTTACCTCATACAGTAAAAATGAAGCCCCCTGTAGCCATAAGAGCGGTGCTTAGTGAACAAAGACACAAAAATACCAGCAGAATTGGCTCAAAATCACCTCAGATTTCCACATACATTTAGAAATCACTCCAACTTGGATCTAATTTTGTTCTCTAGTTTTGGATCAAAGAATAGAATGAATCAAAGATCTGAACTCATGCAACTTAGTTGCACTTGCTATTTGGGCGCTGTGTAGAATAGCATAGTATCAAGTAGAGTAAATTAGTGATGAATTAAGGTATAAAGTGTCATAGATTAGAGTTAAATAGAACAGTATAGATTGTAGTAGTAGTATAGTCTATAGTATAGTAGTGTTGGAATGGTAAAGTAAATAGCGAAGAGTAGATTTGTGTAGAGTAGTACATAGTTGAATGGAGTTGTGTGGACAAGATTGGATGGATTAAGTAGAGTAAACACGATAGAGTTGAGTTGTATGGAGTAGACTGGTGTAGAGCTGTATAGCTGTATAGAGTAAAGGGTTATAGCGTAGGATTTAATAGTTTACAGGATAGAGTAAATTTGTGTAGGGTAGTAAATTTATTTAGAAAATGTAAGTAAATCTGTAAAGTTTAGAGTGGTATAGAGATGTATAGAGTAGAGTGTATAGCATAAGGTTGAAGTAATTGACTCCAGTAGAATAGATAGAATGGATTGAGTAGAGTAAATAGAGTACAGTGGGGTTTTTTTTGTTAATTTGAACAAATTTAAGTAAATTTGTGTAGTTTAGAGATGTATAGAGTTGTGTAGAGATGTATAGAGTAGGGTAGAGGTGTATAGAGTAACATGGAAGTAATAGGCTATGTTCACACTGTAGGCAAATGTGGCCCAAATCCGATTTTTTTTTTTTTTGCTCACATGTGACTCAGATCTGTTTTTCTTATGGCAGCGTGAACCGCACAAACCACATGGAATCTGATCTTTTCATTTTCGATTTGTTCCACTTCCATATGTAGTACTAACTTCGATACAGATTAGTTGTTTTGCAATGCGACCACAGTCTGAACAATCATATCGGAATTCATGCGACTTTTATGTCACTCTAGATCAACATTTTCCATGATTCTGTTCTCATGGGAGTCAATTCAAAGATTTTACATAACCAAAGTTAAGCAATAAAAGATATTTAAAAATATACATTGTTTTGTTTTTCAACTATGTGGATTACTCACACATTTACTCACTGGAATGCGATTGGGTAAATTTTGGACTAGTTTTAAGAAGCAGTTGGGTGGAATTTGTTGTTAAAGGTTGTTGTCAGTAATTACTCACCCTCATGTCATTCCAAACCCGTAAGACCTTCGTTCATCTTTGGATCACAAATGAAGATATTTTTGATGAAATCTGAGAGCTGTCTGAACCTCCATAGACAGCAACACAACTGAAATGTCCCCAGGTCTAGAAACGCAAATACATCCTTAAAACAGTGCACAAAGAAAACAAAAATTACAATTTACTCAACCATTCTTCTTAAGTACTCTCCAAAATGGCAGAAGATGAAACTCAGGGGAGAAGAATAGTTGAGTAAATTGTTATTTTTCTTTTCTTCGCACAAAAGTATTCTCATAACATCCCTAAACTGAAGTTAAGCTACTGATGTCACATGGACTGTTTTACAGATGTATTTACTAATGTCACATTTCTGGACCTGGGAACATTTCAGTTGTGTTGCTCTCTATAGAGGGTCAGATAGCTCTCAGATTTCATCAAAAATATATTCATTTGTGTTTTGAAGATGAACAAAGGTCTTACAGGATTGGAAAAACAGGAGGGTGCATACATTTCAGATCAGAACCATGTTCTTTTCACACTGGAAATCTGGTATTGGCCCCGTTTAAAACAAAAATGTGAACAGCTATACAAAAAAAACAAGAATTGTAATTGAACACTAAGGCTCGCAGTGTGAACACGTCTGAACAGGCACACAGTAGTGTACAATAAATAGGATGGATTGAGTAGAGTAAATTTGTATAGTTTGGAGTTGTATTGGGTGGTGTAGAGATGTACAGAATAGAGTACAGGTTGAGTATCGAGTATTGTAGAATAGATGTGAGCAGATCAGAATAGTATGGTGTGGAGTCGTACATAGTTGAATGTAGTTTTGTAGACTAGATAGTAGTGCTGTCAATTAATCGCGATTAATCGCATCCAAAATAAAAGTTTTTGTTTACGTAATATGAGGATGTACTATGTATTTTTGTTATGCATATATACATATACACACATGCATGTATATATTTAAGTAAAATGTTTACATTTATATGTTAAATATTTATATATTATATAAATATATACATGTAAACATTTTCAAAATATGTGCTGTAGTTGTATTATGTAGAGTAGTTTAGAGATCTATAGATGAAAGATTAGGTTAAATGGGATAGTATTAAAGTAGTACTTTGTTGTGTCGACTGGATAGGTTGAGTATGGTGGATTGGATACTATAGACTAGATTTGTACAGAATAGTGTAGAGTTCTTTGGAGTGGTGTAATTAGGGTGGAGTAGAAAACACTCAGAATTAATAGTCTGATGTAAAGTAGTACAGAGTTAATGGAGTTGTGTAAACTAGATGGGATAGGGTGTATTGGGGTAGAGAAAAAGGATTTTGTAGAGCTAACTTAATTAGCATAAAGTGTAGTAAGTAGTGTAGAATAGAAGGATGGATCAGAATGGAGTGCAAAGAAGGGATGGAAGCTGCAGTATTCCAGCAGCATAAATGGTGCACTGAACACTGCAGTAAAAAAATCAATAAATAAAAAAAAAATCATGTTGAGTCTCATTCTGAATGATCCGTCAGAGGCTCATCCAGCTCTACCACACACATAAACAAGTAACAAGCAGCATCCAAGTTGGAGAAGTTTCCCTTCCCTGTCTCCCGTCCGATAATCCCTCGCTTTAAAGCACTCCGTGCATCTCTGAGCGTGCGGTAACACAGCCTCTAACTGATTCTCCATGCTCCTTTCTCTGTAGCATTAGACTCTGCTTGTGTGTGTTTCTTTTGTGTCGCCCAGTCGCTTCTAAAATTTCCACATTGTTCGCTCTCTGGTCTGTGGGCATCAATACGTGTCTTTTTTCAGGCCCACACCATCTTTCCCCACCTGCTGCTTTGCTCCTAATAAATATGAAAAGATGGTTGTCTGTGTTTAGAGACAAAATGTTTTTATGTTTTAAAATATGTGAGAGTATAGTGCTACCAACTGGGTGTTAGTTTTGCTTTCTGACAGATTCAGACTTTTCTTTCATTTTTTTAAAGAAGTTTTACAGGCAATATAGGCCATTTTTTAATTTTTGATACATTATTGTCTATTATTTTCTTATTTAACAGTCCAACATTGTTTGTTGACAGGTGAAAGTAGGTACCGAGGTGACCACAGGAACCGGACCCAATAAAAAAGTGGCTAAGCGTAATGCTGCTGAGGCCATGCTGCTTCAACTGGGCTACAAGGCATCTACACCATTACAGAACACTCCGGAAAAGGTCAGTTTCAATCAAAATATATACTGTATGTATATTAGGTTGCATATATATGTATGTATGTATGTATGTGTGTGTGTGTATGTGTATATGTATGTATATGTATGTTTTTATAGAAATAAAATAAATGTTTTTATTTCATTATTTTACTACCAGAAAATTACGATGATGATAATCCAAAGTATTTAAGATTTTCTTTTTATTGCATCATAAAAGTATATTTGTAGCATATCAACTTTTAATTGATTTTTTTTTCTTTTTTTTTACATTTTGGTAGCATTTCTATAGTCTCTCTCATTTAGCAAACTAATTGTCTTATTGTCTAACTAATTGTAAATAAGATAAGAAACATTCAGCTAAATAAAAAAATATTTAAATATTTAATTTAATCAAGTTTTTCACTACAACAAAAACAAAACACATCAACGGCTGAAAAATAAATATTAAAAAAGGTATTGGAATGACTGATGGAAATTAGTTTTCTTTTTTTTGTCCTGGTTATTTTAGATTAGGGGTCACCAGAGTGCCCTGCAGAGTTTAGCTTCATCCCTAATCAAACACACTTGAACCTGCTAGGTCTTACTAGGTATACTTGAAACGTCCAGGCAGGTGTGTTGAGGCAACTTGGAGCTAAATTCTGCAGGACACTGGGTTTAGATGAACCACCCAGTGGAAAAAATGCTAAGACTTGCCAAAAATGTAAAACAAAATTACTTTGTAGCACACTGACATTTAAATCAGTGTTTTTACATTAAGGTAACAATTCTGTTAGTTGTCTTTTTTTTTTTAACAAGTTAATTGTCCCATTTTGTCGCCACATTCAGCATGAACAGCGTAGCGGGGGTATTAATGAGAAAGTATACGAATGTATACGTGTGTATCATCATGCCGCTTCCTGTTTCGGTGCGCACAACCTTAATCTTTAAATCTCCCATCTACTTAGTCTTTGCAAGTTAGTGACACTTATGTCGTGATGTCTCAATTTGGTAGCAATTCTCCTTTTCTAATGGAAACAAGGGAAAGCGACTTGTCTGACACGCTTGAAAAGGGGTTTGCTAAACCGGCCCTCTTTTTCTCTCTCTCCATTTCTTCCCACTCCTCTATTATCTTAACATTGGCCACAGATGGATAACAAAGGCTGGAATGGACAAAGGGCTGCTTTTCCTGAAACAACGACCAACAGTAAGTGTTTTTCTCTTCGTCTGTGTTCCCCAGTGTAGGTGATGCCGGGCCGTTTAATCTATCTGACTGATTAATAAGAAACCGAGTCGGCTCAATCACAAACTCGCTTCTATGGAGAGCCTGTGAATTCCTCCTATTCACGCAGACTTATGTGCTTTCCCAGGGGGTCTGTGAGACCACAGTATTACACAGTCACACACACATTAACCACCCAAAAACTATTCCAGAGCACAACCGTGGTCTCCCAGACGGGTTTGCACACACACAAACATATCCATTTTCATCTTTGGATCTCTTTTAGGACTGAAGTTTCGAGAAAATAAGGTCTTCATTAGGTCTTCAAATGATCCCACTGTGTCAAAGAACTTTTAATGGGTGCTGTTTACATTTCCCACAAAATCACATAGTGATGCAAGTCATTGAACTATGCTATAATGACCATTAATATCCGTTTTAGTGAGATTATGTACTAAATAGCATACATTTACCAATTATCCTAATAGCTTATACACTATGCATGCACTTACCTTAAATGTAATAACCATTTTTAATGACATGTTAAAAGTCCATACAGTTCAGTTATTAAAAGATTTTTTTTATTATTATTTTATAGTTTTATTTTATAGTGTACCCAAAATTTACTAAAGGAAAAGTGTCAAAAATTTACTTGGCACCAGGCCTTCAAAGATGTAAATGAGTTTGTTCATGGGCCAAGGCTCATTTAAAATGGACTGTTTTAAAGTGGAAAAGTGTTCTATGGTCAGATGAGTACAAATATGATATTCTTGTTGGAAATCATGGATGTTGCGTCCTTTGGGCTAAAGAGGAAGGAGACCTTCCAGCGTGTTATCAGCGTTTAGTTTTAAAAGCCATCATCTCTGATGATATGGGGGTGGAAATGTGCATACAGTATGGGCAGCTTGCATGTTTTGGAAGGAACTATGAAAGCTGAAGGGTATATAAAGGTTTTAGAGCAACATATGCTCCCCCCCTCTATTTCAGGGAAGGCTTTGTTTATTTTAGCAGGACAATGCAAAACCACATATTGGAGCTATTACAACAGCATGGCTTCGTAGAAGAAGAGTCTGGGTGCTGAACTGGCCTGCCTGCAGTCCAGAACTTTCACCTATAGAGAACATTTGGCATATTGTTAAACGAAAAATCCATCCAACATTAACACAAACACTTCAGCAGCTGGAAGCCTATATCAGGCAAGAATGGGACCAAATTCCAACACCAAAACTCCAGAAACTCATATCCCCGATGCCCAGGCCAAGGTGGGGCTGCTCTGCTTCATGAGCACTTAACAGCTGCTGATGCCCTGGAGCTCACATCTTCAAAAAAGTTATCTTTTCAAATTGACGTTATCTTTATTAACAAACTGCATATTTGAGTTCTAAACAAGTACATTCTCCCCTAAAACTCTTAAAGCTATATTCCGTGAAAAAAAAAAAAAAGTATTATTTTCAAAATTATAGTTTGCCTTAACACTCCTTATTAGAAATACTGCAGGTGGAGTGATACAAACAGCGAAACGGTTGGAATTCTGATATCGCTTGAATATAGCATTCCTCTCAGCCATTCAAATTCGGGGAGCATAACAAACTGGTGTACAATTAGCATTACATCACTTGCTCAAAAAGTGGCTCCTCTGCAGTGAATCTGTGCTGTCAGAATGAAGGTAATCACAGTGACCCACAAATTAAAAACTGATTTATTTGTTTAATAAAAACAAAATAAATTTTAACTGTTTATGTTTGCTATGCATATTTCTCACCTGATTCAGATGAGACAACTTGTTTTTTACTGGAGAAAGCAATGTTATGGATAGAGTTTGTTGCTGTAAACAGTTTGAAGTTAAACCTATCTTGCTCTCTTTCTGACGGCACCCATTTACTGCAGAGGATCCATTGGTGAGTAAGCAATGTAATGCTGAATTTCTCCAAGTCTGTTCAGATGGAGAAACAAAGTCATCTACATACTGGATGACCTAACAATAATTGTTCTTTATTGTCTATTATAATTAGTTTCATTATTTACTATACAGTAAGCAGTTCTATACGTATCTGTAACTGATGATGTTAGTGTTGCTAGTGATATAACTATTAACAATTGATGGAGATCTGATTTCGAGGAAGAACCAAATTTCTCACAACATCGGCCCATGATTCCCAGCTCTGAGAAATGATGCAACTGGCAACGTTCCTGCATAGCCTGCCTGCAAACAAACATAGCACATCACTGTCTGTGTTTATGATCTTTTCCAATATATGTTAACATCCTAAGTAATTCAAATCACTGTCTTATGCAATCACAAGCTCCTTTGATGTGGTTAGAAGTTGTGTAATGAATGAAAATCATAGCAGTCAATTCACACGTACGATATTTGTAAATAAAATAATTTTAGACAGATGGAGAAAACAAACAGAATTAAGACATACACAGAGTGTCTGTCAATTGAGCATCTCTGTAAACAGCTTTGTGATTATAATGGCAGTGATCTAGTTTTGGTTTGCGTCAGTCTTGCCAGACTGAGTTGTAGTTGTTGTTGTGAACTTGTGGACATTATTACACCCCTGGCCTCTGGCATTTTTGGGTCCTGATTAAATTTTTCCAGACCAGTCTTTTTTTTTTCTGCTGTGGAAATATGCAGATCTGGCACTACTTTACACTTAGGTTTAGGATTATATAAAAATTGAATGATAAAAACAATTTGTTACCGTTTCTGCAACCTTCATTACTGTTTGGGCTGTTTTAGCATTTGATAATAATGATTTAAATTGTTTTTTAGCATTCAATTTCATATAATCCTAAACTTAAGTGTACAGTAGTGCCAGATCTGCATATTTCCACAGCAGAAAAAAAAAGACTGGTCTGAGTGACATGACCAGCATCCTCGTGTAAACAGCTTCAGTGGATTGTCAGTGACCACATTGTGTAATCAAGCAGTTTTGTTGCTTGATTTGAAGCAGTGTTTGACAACTGTTTTGGATGAATCTATGAAAACAACAGCTTCTCTAAATCATCTCTAAATCAGGTCACTTGTGGTCTAATGTTGGAGCATATTTGACCCAACTATGTAGTGACATTCCTGGAACTTGCACACATGCTGACGAAAGCTCTTGGCTGATGGAAAAACCTTTATTATAGTGCTTGCGGCAAGCAGTTCATTTTCTTTTTTACAATTCTACAGTTAATTCAGCTTGAAGCATTTAACATACTAAACAAACTACATTCAAATGTTTTGTAAATAATTTCTGCTGTCTGTCCTTAAAAGCCTTAAGTTTTTAAAAAAGAAATGTAAGTTTAAAATTAGGAGAGAGTTCAAGTTGGCTTTACTTAAAATATGCTATTGAGAATTTCTCCTTGACCTACATCATTGTAGTATTTGGTAACTAAATGTTGCATAAATTAAAATTTTGGGTTCAGTTCAAGTTGAACTCAATCAGTACAAAAATCATTTTCCTTTTGTCTCTCTTTTTATTATAAACAGTACAAATATGAATTCTAGTGAGGTTGCATAAATGTTGATTGGGCTTAGATTTAATCATGTACATAGGACCCACATGAATCCATCAAGTTAAACAAACACAATTATTTAGTGTAATTTCAACATCATGGAATGAAGTCATTTTTAAGTGACTCAATTAGGTAGCCTCAAAATAATTTTATATGGTTCCCTGACATGATTGATTAATGCAGTTTCATACACTGAATGATGTAGTTACTATGTATCTAACAAGCTAGCTATCAGTAGCATAAACCCTCCTTGAGCAAGTCAGTAATAACTGTGCTGTACTGGTCCACAGCATAAGCTAATGCTCCACAATAGTAACCTAGTGTAATTTATATGCTTTTAATTATGCCAACATATAACATTAAACACTATCAAGTCTTCCCTTTTCTCAAATTGCTCAAAACACATACAGTAACACTTCATTTCATTTGTTACTCTCCTCATTAAGTTCCAAGTAAAGCATCCAACTACAGTTTCAGCAATACTTTTTTAACATTCACCCTTAATAACTAAATCTAGCAGAAAGGAGATTTTTGTTTCAATATGTTAATTGAAAGCAACAAATTTTTTATTTTTTTTTTGCAAAGTTCATAAATAATATGATTGAAGATATGGAAAACATACATGACACTGGACCACAAAACGAGTCATAAGTTGCACAGGTATATTTGTAGCAATAGCCAAAACTACATGATAAGGGGTCAAAATAATAGATTTTTCTTTTAAGCCATAAACCATTAGGATATTAAGTAAAGCTCATGTTCCATGAAGATATTTGTTAAAATTCTTATGGTAAATATATCAAAACTTAATTTTTGATTAGTTATATGCATTGCTAGAAACTTCATCTGGACAACTTTAAAGGTGATTTTCTCATTATTTTATTTATTTATTTATTTTTTGCACCCTTAGTGCCATACATCAATGAAAAGATTATTTATTCAGTTTTCAGATGTTGTCTCAATTTAAAAATATTTACCCTTATGACTTAACTCATGTCGTTCCAACCCTGTAAAAGCTTTGTTCGTCTACAAAACACATTATTTTGGATGAAAATCAAGAGGGTTGTGACTGTCCCAAAGAATTAACACTGTCAAGGCCCAGAAAAGTATTTAAAACATTATCAGAATAGTCCATATTGTGGAATACAGAATACAAAAAGTACTCTTGTCGTTTTATAAAATACAGATTGAACCACTGGCAGATGGACGATTCTGATGATGACTTTCATACATTTCTGGACATTGACAGTGTGTATTACTTGGCAGTCAATGGGACAGTCACAAGCCTCCCAGTTTTCATCCAAAATATGTTTTGTATAATTTATATGAAAAATAAAGGGAACACTAAAATAACACATCCTAGGTCTGAATGAATGAAATATTCTTATTAAATACTTTGTTCTTTACGTAGTTGAATGTGCTGACAACAAAA
>JAUMHE010000082.1:6918219-6931176 GCA_032359235.1 Enteromius mattozi
GAGTGCCTCAGAACTACTGTTTATTAAGTCATGAATATTTACCTTTAAGTCATGGAAAAGTCATGGAAATGTAATAGAAAAAATGTGTACGAACCCTGTCTATAGATCGCTCTATCATTCCGTTGTTCTATCTATCCCTCTGTCCATCTATCCGTCTGTCTGTCTGTCTGTCTGTCTGTCTGTCTGTCCGTCTATCCATCTGTCTATCCGTCCATATGTCTGTCTGTCTATCTCTCTGTTGTTCTATTGATCTATAGATCGCTCTGTCATTCCGTTGTTCTATCTGTCCCTCTGTCCATCTATCCATCTGTCTGTCTATCTATCTGTCTTATCTATCAATCTATTTTCTATCGTTCTATCATTCTATCTATCATTCTATATATCATTACCCTTAATGTATGCAGTTTTTCATTTAGAAAAATGTAAAATGAAGTGACATGTATTTTAAAAACATATTAAAAAAACTCACTCAAGCATTCCAAATTATGAAAATGTATTAATTTAAAATAACTATAACAGCAGTTGGCTGATGTCAGCTGGGTTCATATTTTGTATCTAAAACAGTGACATTCAGACATTGTCAGTGTGACTTAAGTGCCCAGAGGTTTTGGGTTTCTTCGCATTTGTTATGTTAAATGAGTTCCAGATACAGTTGATTTTAAAGAAATGATTTGTTCAGCAGGCTGGTATTTCATCACCTTTTTCCCACAGCTTTTCAAGCCAGTTACAGCATTCCGATTCGTTGATTGCTTTGGAATACAAAACTGATATTGGGAAAATGTCAAACCGACTGACACATTTGTGCTGACAGATCTGAAAGCATCACGCAGTGTGCTGTCAATAAGAGGTGTTCATTATGAAGATTCATTGGGGAGAACATGTTGTGCACAGATATTTTATTGCATTGTTTGTTTGCAGAGTTTCCTTGGATATATCTGACTATCCGCAGCCAGTTACTTACTAGCACAGTTTCAGAATTCAGGCAATCAGAACACGCACAGCCATTATCCCCATTGTTAGTGATAAGCGTGGTTTAGTGACAGACCAGACCATGTTTGATTAGGTTTTCTTTTTTCATTTTTCTTGCAGTAATTATAAAACAAAAAGAGCCCTAGGATCTGGGTTGGCTAGTATTCATGAGGTGGCTTATTGTGTAGTGTCATCCATGCAGAAAAGCGGTTGCTTACATTATCTAATCTAAACATAGGACGCTCTTTTGTTCTGCCCTTCAAAGCTCCACTCTCTAATAAAGCCTGTTCTATAACCAGTAATAGGGATTTCTGTTGTGGGGACACAGCCGCCAGAGCAAAATGAAGGCAATATAGGCCATGGACTTGTTGTTGCCAAAAGCACTGGTGCATGACCGACTGTTAGGGAGCCTTTCTTTTCCAGATTCCTTAGTACAGTGGCATCCAGCCACAAAAGGAGTCAGAACAATGAACCCAGGGTGGTTCTGGATTGTGACACTTTTTGGCCCAAGTTGCTCCTCTGCCCCACAGTTTGCGGTCAGTTCTTCTAACCATATTCCACTTCAGCAAGAATGAGAGCACTGAGCACTTTCTTTATCACTGTGTAGTTTGTGGTAGCCGGGGACTGGTTGTCATACTTTTTTCTTCCTTGAATATTTTTTGGAGAGGGCTTATTTTTGAAAGATTTCTGTGTAAGGAATCACAGACCTTTTGTGACAACATGCCCCAGCATTAGAATGTGTCGTCGTTTTTGATGCAGTGTTTTGTAATGTGCAAAAATAAGAAACCGTTCTGCCATACGAAGGCAAAACACAAAACAACTTCACATTTTTTCTGAAAGGATTTGTGACCAAAATCATTTCTCTTTTCTACAACAGATGAGTTTGTCTTAATTTCTCGTATCTAATATAAAATTAATCAAAATTAAGTAGTTTTTGTACAGTTCATTTGTTGGCATATGTTGCCTCGATTAGACAGAACGTTTTTTGCATTGAGAGGTGCCTTTTTGAATTGACCTCTGAGCATCTCCGAATTTTCGGTGTCTGTCACGGGTTACCCAGAGTTGTATTTTTTAAGGTTTCTGCTAATATGACAGTTTACTTAACAGCAAAAACCAAAGATTTTAGAGCACTCGCACATAGAATCCTTTGATTAGACTGACAGGACAGCTGATTTGGTGGTTGCCTAGCAACATGCCTATTACTTTTGGTGCGCGTCACATTTTCAGACCTAAAAACGTGTTTGGTGTGATCGGGGCCTAAAGCCCAAGACACACTGCATAATTTTCGGCTGTCCCGAACAAAAAACTGGCATCGTGAAACAATCGTGGTGAATCAGAAATCACTGCGATTGTTCCATGATGCCAGTCTTTCGCCTGGGATACCCAAAAATCGTGCAATGGGTGTCTCGGGCTTTAGGCAGCGCTATTTTGGCCTACAAATAAATATAAGAAGTTTAAGAAATATAAGAAATTAATTTTATAAATGTATATATCTATATTATTTATTTCATATATTGTAGTTAAAAAAACAAAATATTTAATAGATTAAACTACATATTTGAATCCAACATGCTAATCTACTGCTAGAGAACACATTTTTGTACAATAATTGGACGATAATCATTACTATGTAAAAAGCAAACTGTCATGCTATCAATTAAGACTATGAGATTAACAGGTGGTAGGTGGACATGCGTGATCAGGGTTAAGGAATCAGTCTCACATGTATATGGATGGTGTTTGCAATGCATGTGGGTTGAGGCACGTGTTCCTGGGATGTTCAGATGGACTGTCTTATCTCACTAACTGTGTAGCCAGTGGGAATGTGATGGGGTCCGTTGATAACTCTTTCCTGGAGATTACCAGCATACTGTCATTCAAGCGAAGCACACAAGTACACAAGAGAAGAGTCCTATCAGTGTGTAACATGTTTTTAATCCATCAAACTTAATCTGTCTTCTTGATTTACATTCCTAAACCAGCCACGGTACATTTTGTATGGTATATCTCACAGGATTTTGATTGGATGTGAGCCGTGTGATGTTTCCCCATAGCAGTCCCAGGTCACTTCTTGACACGTACTCATTGGTAGAATTGACAGAGTCCTGCAGAGAGCTGTATAGAGTTGCTCCTGCACTCTCCTGGCTCCTGCAGAGCCTGTCAGTTCTCAGGGCCCAGGACCCTGCTCTTTCTCACTGCCGATGAAGGCCTCAAGCCCCCAAGCCCCCATAGCCTGACGCCCCTCCTGCCCCGATCCTTGGCTCTCCATGTGCATTCCTGGAGGGCCTGGGCGTCTTAGATATACAGCTGAGCGCCCCCGCCGACCCCGTGCCAGCTACGCAATGCCATCTGCCCAACATATGTTTGCATTCACTCGTCTGCCTTGAGCAACAACGAACTGACTGGAGGCCAGAATACATACTTAGCCGCACGTCTTTTTTGGTTGATGTCTTTTTTGAATGCAATTGATTCTTTTAATCGTTTTTTGTGTCATTGTTAGTGCAGTTGTGAAAATAGTACTTCAAAAGTTGCTTGAACTGGTCCAGCATGTTGATCCCAGAGTTTTTGATTCCAGGAATGGCGTGTCCATTTTTGGCTTGTTAGGGTCTTTAAATTGTCCATGTTCTACAGAGCTGAAGTAACATAAGTGTCAGCCCACAGCGGCAACAAACATGTCAAAGCGGGGAGCTCACAGAGCCCTGCACGAGGTGTTGCTTATACAACATGGAGGCCCTGAAATCGAATGTGACAGGGCAAATTTGGCTGCTGCTGCGTGTGCACGCTGTGCTCAGCTGGCTGCTCTTTTCCCAAGAGCCTTTGCATCCAGCCTTCAAGCTGAGGCCTGGGAATAGTTCAACCTCATACATCAGGGGAGATCTGAAGTTGGCAGTTTCTGAAGTTCTCAAATGAAGACTAAGAGCTGACCGGCAGAGGCCAGAAGTTCTCGAAACTCAACTACGGGTTGGCTGCTTTCTGTTTTTAGTCCTATAGAAAAAGTATAATAGCCGTTTGGCAGACGAGAGTTGGCCTAGTCAGAATGGATATTTCACCCAAAATGAATTTTCTGCCCTCAACTTGCTCAAATCAGAAGATGTTTTTAAGCAGTGTTTCAGCTGTTTTTGTCAATACAGTGAGATTCAGTGAGGTTTTCACTGTTGGACCCCATTGAATAAAGAATGCAACATCAATAGTTCACCCAAAAATAAAAATTTTGTCCCTATTTGCTCACCCTCATGTTGTTCCAAACCTGTATGAGTTTCTTTCTTATGTTGAACATAGAAGATGATATTTTGAAGAATGCTGGTAATCAAACAGTTGATGGTCTTCCATAGGACTTTCATAGTATTTCTTTCCTTACTATGGGAGTCAGTGGTAACCAACAACTCTTTGGTTCTTCAAAATATCTTCTTTTGTGTTGAACTTTGTGTTACTTTCTGCTACAACAGAAAGTACATTCTTTTGTGTCCCGTGGAATAAGCTTCCTTTTTCTCTGAAGTTTCAGCCAGATTGTTACACTTCAGTGTGCGGGAAACATAAAAAGCAAGAAAACCTCTGAAAGGCTTTTTTTCTTTTTAACTGTAAAGACAATTTCTCCTGGGGTCCCATCTTCGCATTGACTTCCTAACAGAACTGAGACATTGTTCTCGAGCAATTAATTGTAGCCCTTGGATCTTGTATGTTTCATTATGTGCTTGTTTGTTTGCAACAGGAAGCCCGTTCATGGTGAGAATGCGTTCCACTTGTTGGGAAATGGCTCTTTCATTATGACAAGCGAGGAGAAAGTGATTGTGCGACAATTCGGACACCTGTTGAGAGGATGGGCAGTTATTGACAGGCCTGATTCATGGCCGAGAGGCTGCTGTGTCCATCTTCAGAAGATCTCCCGCCGAGTGCTGGGCCGTTTGAAGTCTCCTCCAGCCCAGGGCTGGAGACGTTAGTACAGCAGGCAGCCTCTGTCAGGGGTCTCGGCATGTTACTCAACTCGGCAGCTGTTCTCGTCTTCTCTCTTTGACACGGATTAAGCCTTGCATAATGTCTCTGTCGCCTATGACGGCACCTGTAGGAAATCTGTTTACGTAAAAGCACAACCAAAAGGGTCTTACCTAATCTACATTGTTTGGAGGAGGATTATTTTTCAAAGAGGATTATTTTTCCAAGGCTGATTGTGTTTTTAAAGTCCACTACGCAAAGACCTGTTAATTGAATTGCGTGATGAGGGAAAAGTTGACATTAGATTAAAAAATGCTTCAAAAAATTATGCTAAGTGTTTATAGCTGATCTTATGTTAAGAATTGGCTCAAACTGTATTGAAAAGGCTTAGGGCAAATTTAGCTAAATTCAAAGCTAAAGTATAACAGACATGGATTAGGTTATCCAACACATTCGAATATAGAAATGATTTTTGGCTCAAGAGGTGCGTTACACTACTGCAAAATAATAATATTGTTTCATATTGTATTTAAAATGACTTCAGCACTGATACACTAAAGCTAGGTCTTCTAAAAATATACACTACTGTACGGTTTTTTATCACTTCTTTTGACATTAGTTGCTTATATTCACCTAGATTGTGTTTATTTGATCAAAATACAGTAAAACAATAATATTGTGAAATATTATTACAATTTAATTTATTTCTGTGGTGGCAATGCTGAATTTACAGCAGCATTACTCCAATCTTCAATGTAACATCATTCAGAAATCATTCTAATATTTTATTTGGTGCTCAAAAAAATGTCTTGTTATTATTATCAATGTTGAATGTTGCTGCATAATATTTCTGTGGAAACCATGATGAATTATGTTGTAAATACAAAGTTCAAAAGAATTGCATTTATTTGAAATATAGATCTTTTGTAACATTATAAATGTCTTTACGGTCACTTATGATTAATTTAGTTCATCCTTGCTGAAAGAAAGAGCTAAGTATGGTAATGGTAAATATAACAAGAAATTGTATACTTTTATAATAATAAGAGCTATTTTATGCTTATTCCATGATTGTTGCTATATGCAAATGCCTATAGATTGGAATAAAGTGGGCATCTACATTTATACACACAAAATCTGCAAGGCTTTAAAAAACACAGGCTAGAAGTTTGTGGAGTTGGTATTGTGTTGGAGCCCTTGTCATGTGGTTTCCCCCAGAACGTTTCCTGCAGTTTCTTGCCTAATAGAAGCAGCTAGATTTTTACTGACCTTACACTGGTCACACTGAAAGACTCGTGTGTGGAATCACATGAGCTTGTAATATTGGGTGGGTGCGCTTTTGAGAGAAATGACAATAGCAGTAAATTAAACAGTTTTCTCCTCTTTTATTCTAGTCAGACCCTCTTTTTAGTAAACACTCAGTCTTCCCTTTGGACTCGTTTAAGATGTTTAGTGTCATTTAACATCTCTTCTGCTTCTGGACATTCATCATCAGCCGCTCGGGTCGAATGTCAGCTCTTATCACCGCTCGCGACGTGTAGGTTAGAAAACGAATAATGATAACGCAAGGTCGCGGTTTAGTGATACCAGTCCCTCCATCCCCCAAAGCCCACCATTTTAGAGGAGACTTTTCCCCATGTTTGGAGCCCCTGCTTTCAGCAGGAGGTAGCGGGTCGATCAGCACCCATTTGTCAAGCGGTCCCACACTGCGCCGAGACCCCATTAGCCCGTCTTTGAACGTCGCTGTCTCAAACCGTCCCATCGAGACCCCCCTGACGGCCCATCGCACCAGCAGCCGCGGGCTTTGGTGAGAAAACAAAGCCGTTCCATTCCACCATCACTCACCCTCGCATGTCTGTCATCTGTTTTTCTTAGGAAACGACTTTCAAAGTTGGCTGCATTAGAATGCGGGGGACCTCAAACGAAGCGTCAAGAGATGATAGGGCGAAGGGGAGGGAGAAACGTCTTTTCTTCTTCCCTCAATGACCCCCCTCCAATGCCCATCCCTCAACAAGCTTTGAATCGGGCTGCCAGAGGATACGATTGTCGGGCCACTAATCTAAACATGAACTTGCACATTAAGGGCAACTTGTTGATACCTAAAGAGGCCTCTCCAAACACAAAGGGTTTGATAATAGGACATTAGCACCTTGACGGACTCTTAAGTGCCAGACTCATCAGAGTTAACTACCCACGGTGCCACATTCGTGCTTCCCACTCGGTTTTTTTTCAAAGCCACAAGATTTTAATCTGAGTTTCACTTTGAGTTTGGTTTCACACACATGTTTGCTCTGGTGTTGAGTTGTGCAATGAGCATAATTCGGTTGGTTTGGCTGCGATTCACCAAGAAGAAATGAGCAGATTTGTGTCAGGTTTTACAGGCATTACCATTTAAATAATGCTCATTTAAAACATTTATGCAGGCTTGAATCCAAGCAAGCTCACGCACTAAATGCCAAAAGGCTCCTTTTTTTAGATTTTTATTGAATTAGCCCATATTTATCTCATTTATTTTCAAAATAAGTTTGTCATGCCCGTAGTCTTGCGAGGAATGTTTGTTGGATTTTGTCAGCTCACGTCAAAACTGGTTTTCGTTTTCGGTTTGTTAATCTTTGTTAAAAAGCTTTTGTTTATTCTTCGAGGAGCGAAACAAAACAAAGGGTTAGTAGCAGAGTGAGAACATATGTTTGCCTTATCTACAAGTTCATTGCATATGTGGGTGTTAGTGGTAAAATAATTATTTCAGACCACGACACCTCCATTGAGTTCTTTTGACACGAAGCTGCTGTTTTTTCACACCCTTGCCCTCATGTGCTAAGTGCTACGTTCATTAGCACCTTGGTGCTAACGGAGCACAGTGTTTTGCCAATGGCCGTTGATTAGTGTTATTTGGGGAGGTGTGTGAATTTACTGTTTGCCCAAACTGAAGAGTGAGCAGTGATTATCAGTTAATCAATTCAAGTCTAAATCAAGTTCTGTGTGGTTCCTTTGAAATGGATAGATGGGTCGTATTTTACTCCAAAATTAAATAAAAGAAATTAAATTAGATTTCTTTCATGAAAGAAATTAAAGAAAGGTCATATTTTGACAAAGAAAATGAAGCCATCTTAAACCATTCTTAAATATATTTATACATTTTTATTATTACATATATACTAGTGCTGTCAAACGATCAATCTTTTTTGTTTACATAATATATGTTTGTATAGTCTGTTTGTTTATTGTCAATTATTATATATATATATATATATATGTGTGTGTGTGTGTATGTATATATACAGTATATATATAAAATACGATACAAACACAGGAATGTAAGTATTTAAAAATATATGTTATGTTTATATGTTAACTATAATTATATATAACATGAGAATAGAAATATCTCAATGTACAAAATGTAAATATAATTATACATACATATTTTACTCCATGTTTATATTTATATTATTTATATTTTGGATGTGATTACTCATTTGACAGCACTAATATAAATATAAAATAAATTGTATTATTTTTTTTTTCTTTCTTTCTTTCTTTCTAAAATTAAAAAAAAAAATTTGCTGCTCAAGATATTTTAATATTATTAATTTCAAAACCAGATTGCTTTTGTGTTTAGTGTCACTTTTGAACAATTTAAAGCACTTATGCTAAATAAATATATATATATATACACATACATATACACACATACATATACGGAATAGTATTTGTTGTTCAGCCTTTAACATTTTTATTTGAGTAAAAAAAAGTTAATTATTGAGTAAAAAAAAACATTATTTCTTTCAATTTTTAAATGAACTTTGAGCAGAACTGTGTCGTAACATGCTTGCCTAAGTTATTCTTTTGTAAGTATTTTTCCCATATGAATCCCTTTCTCATGGTTGCTTATATAACTGCAGAAGTCAGCACTCTTCTGTATTCTGAAGGTTAGAGGAAGGAGAGCTTTATAAAACTGCGTTTACAAGCCCTTGGGAATGACTGGGTTTCACATACAGCCCAGTCTATAGGCCTGAAATAGTCTCTTGATTCCAGTTTACTCACAGCAGCACCGAAAGACTCATTCAGGAGCAAACTAACACTGACATTTGGAGATTCCTTTCCTGAAACAAACCCTATCCTTTGTCTGCTTTCTTAGTTACGCTTTAGTGCAAAAACCAGGGATTGAGATCCTCTCTTTACTTGATATGTGACACGCGTCTTGCGGTTAAGAGCTGCTCTACATTAATCATTGCTGAATGCTTCTCATGAGAGCAAACTTTCAGTGGGTAATTGTAAGCATATACAAGACAATGATACTTCTTGTTGTGTAATTAACCACAAGTAGTAGGAAACACTATCCTAAGATGTGTTGATTTATTCATTTAAAAATAATTTTTTGACAACCTGTAATTAAGGGATGTCCTTCCCCAAATTATAGACTATTACTTATGCTCATCATCTTCGGTGACAGCTTCAGTCTCTGCGTAAGAAGATACATAAAAAAAACAAAACAAAACATAAAAACAGTGAAAAATATGTTTCTGTTTAAATATACTTTACAATATAATTTAGCCCTGTGATGGTAAGCCTGAATATTAATCAGCCATTACTACAGTCCTAAGTGTCACATGGTCCCAGTTTTTTTTTAAATAAATTTACCATATACTTGCTAAATAAAATTATTAATTTCTTTTTTTTTGTATTGTTACAAAATATTTATATTTTGAATAAACGCTGTACTTTTTAATTTTTTATAACTCAAAGAGTCCTGAAAGAGTGTCACAAGGTTCCAGCATTAATCAGCATATTAGAATAATTCATAAAGGTTCATGTGACACTGAAGACTGGCTAATGAAAACTAAGGCTTGCCACCGCAGTAATAAATTATATTTTAAAGTATATTAAAACAGAAAACTGTTATTTTAAATTGTAATACAATTTCACAACATTAAGATTTTTATGCAGCCTTAAAAAAACTTGACAAAACTGTATTTAAACTTCTCACCCAGGCTTCATTTATTTGATAAAAAATATTATAATATATCATTACAGTTTAAAATAATAATATAATAATATGTTTCCTATTTAAGTTTATTTTTAAGTGTAGAAATTACTCCAAAAAATCATTTCTCCAATCTTCAGAGTCACATGATCCTTCAGAAATCATTCTGATATGTTGATTTGCTGCTTGAGAAACATTAATTATTAGTATAATTAATATTGAAAACAGTTGTGCTGCTTACATGAGCGGCCACATGTATTTGTAAGGGAACATCTAGATGTGTCCTGTAGCCCTGAGGGTGAGGATTGTGGATTTCTAAGCAGGGGTTCATTAGTCGCCCAATCAATTATAAGCACCTTAATCAGACTTATCTTATGGAAATGAGAGGAGCAATTTGAGATTGTTTTTCTGTCTGTCTGGGGACCCCCTCTCATCTTTCAGACATCATGAAACGCCCGTGAACAACGAGTGCACCAGGGGTTAACGCGGATTACGACCGAGATGTCACACACTCCTGCTGCTAAAGCAAACAACAGGCTTTTTGCGTGTGTGTCTGGTATGTTTTGGGACAGGGATCTTGATGAGTTGCCCTAATGTTGTCAGGATCCACATATGTGTGTGAGTGAATAAAGAGAATGCTTTTCTTTTATTTCAGTATTTCCTTATTTACAGAGATTATTAGAGATGTGGGCTTTTTGTCACTGGTATTTTGGAAATGTACATGCGTTCAGAGATACATGACAGGTTTTATATGTCAGATCAGTTACCCTTTGTATTTTCTGATTGGAGGAGGAAACTCTCTCTGCGTGGTCCTATCACATCTTCCTTTACTCTCATGTGCATAGATTAGTCCAGAGGAGAGTGCAGCCGAATCATACAGCTAAATTGATGATGGTGTTGTCAGTGTCCTCATGACATTTGTTTTTCAGTTTTAGAAACTGAAAGCGAAGGTTGATATATGCAGATGTATGATAAATTTGATCTGACAGAATATTAAAAATCGTAATATGCTGTTTTTTTGTTTATAATGCTTGATCAAATAAATGGTTTTCTTTTGACATTTCTTTTTATCAAAAATCTTTGATTCGAGAATGATAAGAAGAAGAAATGTTTCTTAAGCATCAGATCAGCATATAAGAATGATGTCTGAAGGATCATGTGACACTGAAGACTGAAGTAATGATACTGAACATTTACCTTTGCCATCACAGGAATAATTATATTTTAAATAGAAAACTAATATTGAACTAATATTTCACAACATTAATGGTTTACTGTATTTTTGATCAAATAAACGCAGCTTTTTAAGCATAAAAGACTTCTAAAAAATATTTACTGTATTTTTAATAAAATAAATGCAGCTTTTCGAGCATGAAAGTTGTTTTTAAAAAAATATTTGAAAAATTGTACCGACCTCAAACCTGTATGGCCTCCCAAGAATAGAAAATCACTTTTTTTTTTACCCCCCATATATTGAAAGTTATGACTTTTCCAGTAAAATATATATTTTAAACATGTATTTATTTTTCATAAGTGTCATGTATGACTTTTGGACTATATTAAAAAAACTATAGGGGAAGTGCAGATTATGTGATTACATTTTACAGTTATTTTCAATTTTAATATGACTTTTGCATATGACTTTTGCGATATATTACAGTGGAGGGGCCGATTACATTTTACATTTACATTTTAATTGTATCTGTTATACATTTTTTATTACATTTTGTTGAAATTTGTTTCTGTTTATGCAAACTTTGCTTCAGAGGTCTTGCAATATGCATCATAGTCATATGGACCACTTTTATGAAACTTTATTTGACACCCGACAGCCCTAGTCCTCATTCCTTGAAAAAAAGAGCAGCAAGGAACATTCTTCAACATTTCATCTTTTGTATTCGGCAGCAGAAAGTAGCAAATCTAAAACGACTAGTACAAGTAAATGATAGCAACATGAACAGAATAAACGTAGTGTTATCTGATCATTTAGATAAACATAAATCATTTGTGATTGCAGTTTTGTAACTGCATCTCATAATACTGCAGCATTATACAGAAAATATTCATACAGACAAGTACTTGATTTCTGGAACAGGACGTAAACCTTGAATAAAATAGCTCTGCTTAACATCAAGGCTTCTTATCAAAAAGTAGGCACGTCGTAAATATATTCCTCTCAGACATCTTAAGATTCCCTCTTTTTTTTCATGAAGTCCCTGTAACTTTGGAGTCCAGACGTGTAACCTTGCAAGTATAACGGGATGAGACTTTGAAATGAGATTTGCAGGATGAAAAGACAGTGCATTGATTTATAAGATACCAGTGGGCAAGAAAATGTTTTCCGAGGCTGCAGAAGGCCACAAGGTCTGCCATTAATCCCCTGACCTCTGATAGGACCAAAGAAGAAAGAAAGACAGGCGAAAGCGGAGAGGGAGAGAAGACAGGAATGGCTGGCTCTTTTGTTTGAGGCGCTTTGTCCATCTTTTACGACTCCCCTCTTAGTTTTACTATCTACGATCTAATTAGCTCCATCCTAATCATGTGTTAAATTGCATTACCTGGTGTTTACTGTCTGTTTGCCATGTTGTAAAAACGTGTGAGGGTGCCTGTAAACTCAGATCGCAATGAATTTGATGACTTTCCCCTCCTTTTAAAGAGCTTCTGGTACGGGAGTCGCAGGACTTCAGGAAGAAATGTAACCTGCAGTGTTGGAGTTTAAAGAACTGTGCCCTGCCCAGAGCATTCTGGGAATGTGTTATCTATTGTGAATGTTTTTGACTCAGTCAGTACATATTATTGCTTATATAATTATACAATAATAACTTTAAAAACAAGATAACCCGAAAAGTTAATTTAACTTCATTTGTGTCCCACAGTTTGTATCCCATCCTGTCACCACAGGATTTTTCTCACGTAAAAAAAAAAAACAAAAACTAAATTCCTCAATTTGTGACATAATTTTTTTTTAAAAAGTATATAATTAATTTAAAAAAAAACAGCAAGTCAAAATTAAGTGACTTTTTGCTTAGAACAAACAAACAAAAATCTGCCAATTACCCCAATAGAAGATTATT
>JAUMHE010000082.1:6941406-6968412 GCA_032359235.1 Enteromius mattozi
TGTGTGTGCATGTGCATAAACGTGTGTGTTTGTTTGTTTGTGTGTGTGTCTGTTTTTTCTATTTACTGAATGCATTTTCAATAATTCATGTAATTATTTACAGGTGAAATAATATGATATCTGAATGTATTTTGCTTGAAAATGCAGTAATTTAATAAAAATGCACTACTTTCATAAAAATGCATTTTTCTCAGTTTTTTGTCCAAAATGTATTTCTGATTAAACCTATCTGCATTCAAGTGATGATAAAACATGAACACATAAAGATAGAATAAAATGTTTGTTTGTTTGTTTGTTTTTTGTTTAAAAAGGCTAGGTTCTTTATTTTGATATGCAATATGTACATATATGCATAGCAGAAAATATTCTGTAGGCCGTCAAATTTAGGTGAAAATCATCAAAAATGCTGGCGGTGGCTGGCAACTTTTTTAAAGAGTTAAAGGCCCGTTCCACCAAGAATGATAACTATAACAATAACAACATTATATTGTTGGAATTACTTTCAGAACTTTTTTTTGCTCATGAATTATAAAAACATTGACAGCCAACCGAATCCATCCAAGTTTAAAAAGCTTGAGCATAACTAAAGTAAACAGAGCTTTATCATACATTGATATGGATGCAAACATAGTTATCTTTATAGTAATCTTGTTGTAAAGAGACCTTAAATGATGACAGAATCGTCATATTTCGATGAACTATCCCTTTAAACCGCAATAAAAAGTTTCCCTCCGTCTCCCCTCTTTAGCGGTTGTAATAATTGTTTAGTCTAGGATGAGAAATGTCACAACCTCACCGCCGTGAGTCATCCATAAATTTTAATTCTTCCATTTAGCTCTGATCCTGCGGCATTAGCATTTTGACGAGAAAGCAGCTCTGACTCTTTTGATGTCAACAGCCTGTAAAGTTGTGTAATAAATAAAACAAAGAGCAGGATTTGTGTTTCCATTCACTCACATGAGCTTTGAGTGGCTCAGAAACCCATCTGTTGGACAGTCGGGAAAAGCCCACCGGTATTGGAGGCTGATCTTGAGCAAAAGAGATTGTGTCTGTGTGTACACCTGCAGAGTGTTTGATTGCGTTTCAGATTGTGGGGCTGTTTATAGTGCTGCCAAAGACGCAGTGAGCGGTTCCTCATCGTCAGTGGTTAATGGACGACTAAATGGGCTGTGTCTTCAGCAGCATGTCTCATAGAGATGAGGTGGCAGAGAAAACAAATGATGAAATGCCGATCAAAGGCCAGCAGGGGGCCAGGACTGATGCTCTTGGAGTGGACCGTGGTTGAGCTTCGGTGGGAAGCTGTGCTGGACCATGGGAAAAACCCACCGGTCGACCAGATGAGAGCTTAAGCCTGGGCTTCATCTCTCCCCAGTAAAAACATGACATGATCAGGTCTAATAACATACAATGCGACGCCCATATCACAAATGTTCCCTCTTGAACTGAATGTTCTCACATTCAAGAACACTTTCGCTGGCTGAAACTGTGGCTTAGTGGTTGGCAAAAGAGAGATTGATCCATGGTGCTCATGTGGGAATGCAAGTTTGAATCCCGTGCTGTGAATTAAAAGCAGTGAGTGGATTCATAAATGCCTCTGATTGACTGTTGCGATCCGATCTCCAGAGAGTAAACTATAACGCACTGGATAGTGTGTCATATCTGCAATGAAATGCCATTATTACAGCTTTAACTGAGGGTGCTATTGATTTAGTTTGAGGGTGCTTAGCACCGTAGAACCGGGCCTGCTACAGTCCAGCTTAACCAGATGTTCATTCTTAGTGCTGCATCTCAAGTTTTTAAATGAGCTTTATTATAGAGTCACATCACTAATACAACTAACCCTATAAATCCATACTTTGTTATATTTCATACACAGATTTATAAGGTCTCTAGATTATCTACATGATCAAAAAAAACTTGTAAGCAATCTACTGCATACTACATACCCTCTAATTGGTTTAAACTTGTTTTAGTAGTAAAAGAACTTTTAGCTGTTTTTATTATTATTATTATTATTATTGTGAAAACATAAGAGAGAACTTTTATATAGTTAGTAATATTCCAAGATCAACACTTACTAGACTGCATTAGACTGATAAAACATGAACACATAAAGATAGAATTTTTTATTTTTTATTTTTTGCTTAAAAGCGGAGGCTTGGTTCTTTATTTTGATATATAATGTGTTCATATATACATAGCAGAAAATATTCTGAAGCCCGTCAAATTTAGGTGAAAATCATCAAAAATGTTGGTGGTGACTGGCAACTTTTTAAAAAAAAAACGCTGGCGGGGAAAGAGTTAAATATTATAGTAAAATGTGAGAATCAAATATGATACATCAGATTTTTGAGGAATCCTATATGTTACATGATCAATGATTAATCCTCATAATATTGAATTGCATTATATGTTTTGCCCCAAAATAAAAAACAAAGACATTTTGTAAGGAGATATAGTGACAACCAATGTTTCTATGTATTTTTTTGCAAGTAGCCTGCTAAAACTGATCAAGTATCTCATTTATGTATATTACAAGCTATCTGAATTTTACCTTACTTTTTACCATAAAAATGTCAGAAACTGCCCCAAATTGCATGTTTTTCAATTATTGCTCAGTTTGAGTCTCTAAATAAAAGTTAGAGCTCCATATTATCCTACATGTTATATGATCATTTAAACCCTGATATATCAAACATGATAAAACTTTTAAAGATTTTTTATATATTATTTTGTCTAGAAGTCAAATAAATTTTGTATTTCTTATGTCAGTATTTAAAGGGTTATAATGCAATTTTTATATGTAAAAAAAGTTACATTATATTTAGCCATTTAGCATATAGTATACAATATTAAATCCCAAAGTGAATTAATTAAGAATCATTTAGCGAATTGGCTGTTAAAACAACATTGTTCATGCAAATAAACAACTGCATAAGTTGTCACAATTCAATCTTAGTGTACCCCCCCTCAGCGTCTTTGCTACAGGGACCGATTGAATGTAGCTAATGCTTGCTTTCTACGCTCCATATCCATGAGTGATAGGCTGTCAGATTCTCTCTACTTCAGCTTGAAGCCTTCCATGTTATCCTTGTTGGATGCCCCCCTGTAAGAGCCAGGTTGATAGAGGTGCTTGGCCCCGTCGATCCATCACCCCCCTCTCTGTCCGCAAATTGGCCTCAGAGGCATGGAGCTCATCTCTTGAGGAAAGCGCCACTGTTTAGCCAAGGCAGTGAAGGAAATGAAAATGCAATCAGGGAAACCATTAAAGCAGCTTAGAAAAATGACTCCTCACTGTCCTTTGACAAAGTCCTCCGTTTGTCTTCCTCCGCCGCCTTTTAGTCCGCTCTGATATATTTAGCTTTGACACATTCCACATTCCGCCTTTTTTCCGTTCGTTTGAATCCAACAGTGAGCTGATGAATGCGTCCCGTAAAGTAGCGCATGTCGAGATTTATCGATTGAGCTTCTCTGAGTGGTGGCGTGTTATCTAAAACAGGGAGGGGAGTCGTGTGGGGGTGTCACCTGGGGTCCCAGGACGAGCGCTACTTGTGATCTGAGGTTCTCAACGACAGAGATTGACCACTTCCAGGTTGGGGGGTTAGACTAAACATATTTCAGCCCATAAGTGATTTGGCCTATCTCATTAGAAAAATAATGATGTAATTGACTGTTGTTACAATAGATAGTCAGATATTTATCTTTGAACCCTCTGTTTGGTGATGGGCGGCCAGGCCTTTATCACAAGCCTGTCTCCCCCGGCTTGATTCATGGTCTTTGTCTGGCAGCGCAAAAGCAGATGCTGCTTATTTACTCAGAGACTGTAATTGCACACACACAACACCGGTAATTACCCTTTTGATTGCAATTTATTGGCCACAGGAGAGGATGAGTTATATGCTTTGTACCGTAGAGGCATCTGCATCCGAATCCATCAAAAGTCCAAGCTTGCGTTTACATCTCAAGCCTCGGAATGCGTCGGAGGGCTTAGAAGCGAGGCTTTTTAAATGTACCGTAAATGCCAGAGCGAACTTTAGTCGCGAAGAACGTTTTTGATTCAATTTAGAGACATGTTTTGGTTTTGATTTATTAGGCACTTTGAATTTACGTTTTGGGATGGTGTCGTTTTCATTCCCCCCTCCATTCTGTGCGTTTACCGGGAAAACTCAGAGCGCCTTTAAATTATCGTCTGGAATATTGAACAATTTCCTGGCTGAATAATGTCCTCCTTTTTGAGCCTTATACACGCTTGTCATCAATCACCAAAACAAATTTAATTTAACCCTGATTTATTATCGGTCCAAACGCCTCTGGGAATTTACATGCAACAGACTTCAGCTGTACAGTGTGTCCCATTATAGATAAGAGTTGGTTTACCAAAGATTTCCAGACTTTATAAGACCTTCCACAAGTAAAATCCACACAAAGAGTTTCATAAATGGATGAATATGTGTGTGGTGTACAGCCCTGGCCGTGGCAAAATGACTTCACTTTTCACCGTTCACAGTGATTTGACTCTCATCCCTGCAGATGTGATGGCATAAACTCACTTACGTGGCTCGTTGTCATGTTTTGCACTCATTTCCTGTGCTTTGGCCAGCTCAACTCCATTTTCACATTAGCACATGATGGACCATTCTTTAAGATGTTAAGTCAGCGTCTGGGTTTTTGTCAAGGTTCTGTAAGGTGGTTGGATTTGTTTCAGGCTTGTCTTAATTATTGACTGTGAGGTTTTCCGACTGTTAGCAGTGAGCCTGAAAAACAGCCATTTAAGACACTGAAAAATGTATGGACATCACTGCAGAGAAGGACTTTTCAGGGAACACATTTAAAGAAAATAATAATAAAGATAAAATAAGTAAGATTTATGTTTGTTTTTATTCATTCTAATAAAAAATGTATACCAGAAATTAGAAATTAATACTTTTACACATCGACAATGGATTTATCAAAAGGGACAGTAAAGACTTTTACACACTTTACAAAATAAATCTATTTTAAATAAATAGGAATAAACTATATCACTGAATCATAAAAAATGTAATTATTTCCACAAAAATATTAAGCAGCACAGCTGTTTTCAGCATTGATAGGAATTGATAAGAAATGTTTTTTGAGGAAAATTATTTCTGATGAATCATGTGACACTAAAAACTGGAGTAATGATGCTCCAGGAATAAATTACTTTAATAAAAAAAAGACGACAAATTTTAGAGAGTTGGGGTTATTTATAGGGTTATTTTTATCTGTAAAAATATTTTCACAATATTTTTGTTTTACTGTATGTTTTATCACATAAATGCAGCCATGATGTGCGTGAGAGATTTCTCTCAAAATAAATAAACAATAAAATATATAAATAAATACATGTAATAACCTCAGGCTATTGAGCAGCAGTAAATATATGTTTTAAATGAAGAAAAATATTTGGACATCTCTTTACACGTGAAGTAAATCGTTTACAGATACTACTTGATTTGATATTTTGCATTTAATTTAAAATCATTTTAGACTATTTTAAGTGTAAATTAAACAAAGGTTTTTTGTGAGCACTATGTACATCCTTCATAGTATGAGTTATGACTGATCTAAGATCACATGATGCATAACACTTATGTCTGAGATGGACACATACATAAAGATACTGAGACAATTAGCTGACGTTATTTGATCCGGCCAAATACTGATTAATCAGGGAGAGGAATGCACACACATCTGTGTGTGTGTGCTGTCCACGCCTCTCTTGAGTGGGCTGGGGTGCTGGGGGGTTTGGGTTCAGAGGGAATAGGCTGTCAGCTGTGAGAAATATGTCATGGTTGTTGCGTCCCATGCAGCACATCTGGTGCTCATTGGCAGGATGCTGAAGAGAGCATCAGCCCCGACAACCAGGTGGATCTGCCAATTCTCAACCCACTTCTGTCACTGCGAGGGTCTCCTGCACCCCTCCTCGCAACACTCTCACCATTCTTGTTTTCTTTCGCTGTGCGTCCCTCCAGAGCCATGACTCTCGGTCGTAGTCATTTCATTCGGTCATGATGAAAGGGCTTCAGGGATTGTGACAGACATGTTCTATAAGACTTCCTAACATCCGGTCGAGGAGAGCAGCATCTGCCTGTAACATCTGACTGCCGACTCACATACTGTACAGTCCTGCAGGATACACTTCCTTTTTATAAATGATACTTTTATGGCCTGTGTGTGCTTAATGGAGTCAGGCAAAACTCTGTTAACCGAATGAAAAAAAGAATTTAAGGCTTAATTTACCCTTCACTGCTTTCATGATGCCATGGAAGAATTTTTTTTTCGTCCAAATGGTTCCATAAAGAACCTTTAACATCTGACGAACCTTTCTGTATCACAAAAGAAAAGTTTACTAAACTGTAATTCAAATGCTGTCTAAGAGAGGAATTTAATTAAGTCTAACGATTGGAACAGACCATTGAAATTACATTAATAATATTGACAAATTATTCTGATTTATATTCACTGTATCTATCTATCTATCTATCTATCTGTCTATCTGTCTGTCTATATATCCACATACACACACATAAATAAATAAATATATATATATATAAAATCCAATGTGTAAGTGCCATTTTAAAAAAAAAAAAGATGATTAAGGATGATTTCTATAAAAAATGAAACGTACCCAGTTTATGTAAGTTTACGTTTGTAAACTTTGCGGTTTAGTGGAAGTCTCTCCTTGACTGTTCTGTCTTTGGACTCGATGACTTTCCAGAGCAAAACAGGATATCAGTTGCACCTGAGTTATCAGACATTATTATTTCAGCACACTGTGACCGCACATTTGATTTATTGCTAATTTTTTTCATATCGGCCCATAACGTGGCCGATTGGCAGCATAAACCCACTCATTGGCCGGAGGAAATGCAAGCCTGAAAACGTTGACCTAATAACATTAGATAAACATTAGATAAACACAGAGCTGGAAGGAGCCAAACAAAACAGAGGGAGCAGAAAGCGTCCTGTCGGTCTCGGGTTTCTGATAGTAAGTGTTATTTAAAAAGCAGCTGATGTGGGTTATGTTGTCTCACTCAAAGCCATCTGTTTCCTTACCTCACACAGGCTGCTCTTAGTGCCTTGAAACAGCTGTCAGAACAAGGACTGGACCCGGTGGATGGACCAATCAAGGTAGAAAATGGATCATGTGACATGTATGTACAAACAGAGCCGTAAGTATACCACAACACCTCCATTTCAGAAAAAGATCCAGAAGAAATCCGTTATGTTTCAATGACGTTATATCTAAATGACAAAAGCACTCCGAGGCAATCTGGGTAGCCATTGCCTTTTATATAAACTGTTAGGAGATTCTCAAGATGATTTAATGAAATGGACATGATTTATACTTTTTTCCATTTAAATATTTACAGATCATCATGTTAGCGGCCTTGAAATGCTTCCCATGTGTTGTTCCGAGCAGAGTTAGCTTAATTTAAGCCAATATATTGGCCCGATTCTTGCATAAACCAGAATTAATTCAATGTTTTGAATGCTGTCCTAAGATTTATGATGTAATATCAGTTCATTACATAAGTAAATAACAGTTTATTTAAAAACAACCGCCACAGTATGAGTATACAGCACTGGTTTAATGATTGATTGATTGAGATCATTGTCACAGGTTGTGTAATCAGGTTGGGAAGATGAAATGAATCTACTTTGCTCATGAATATTCATGTTGCGATTTGACAGTCATATTTGATTTGCATAAGGGAATACCTTAAGCGTCTGTTCACATCAACAGTTTTACAGTCGTCGTTTTACGTAACCAGTTAGTGTTTTTTGCAGCTAAACAAAACAAAACTCTTAAAGGGAGGGGAAATGAAAAATGAAATATCTGTCATGAATTACTCACCTTTATGGCTTTCCAAACCTGAAAATTAGGCCTTCGTTCATCTTCTGAACACAAATTTAAGATATAGACAGCAACACAACTACTACTTTAAAGTTCAAGGAGGGTACTAAGGGCATCGTTAAAATAGTCCATTTGACAACAATTCTCACTTGAGTTACCGTCTTCTTCCATTACACTGTGACGCACAAAAAGGATTCTCATAGCTTTATAAAATTACGGTTGAACCACTGATGTCACGTGGACTATTTTAACAATGTACTTCCTACCTTTCTGAAACTTTAAAGTGGTAGTTGTGTTGTTGTCTATGCAGGGTCAGAAAATTTTCTTAAAATTAAAAAAGGTCTTATAAGGTTTAGTACGACATGAGGGAGAGTAATTAATGACCCAATTAGAATTTTTGGATGAACTGTCCCTTTAAAAGTATTTTATAGTATAGTATTTTAGTCCCAGGAGAACAAACCAAAAAAATAAAAAATAAATAAATCAGCATTAATGAAAAACATAGTGTATATGAAACTGTTGCTAACCAGTTGGACACTAACTTTTTTAAAATTAATTCTAACACTGCCTGATAAGACAATATGCTCATAGTAAATTATATAAAGATGTAATCTGATGTGCAGTGTTCATGAGCTGCTCGTGATAATAGTGTTTTCAGCGTCTCTGCTTAGTTCACAGTACATTTCGCTCTACACAAACTCCATCTCTGTAAGCAATGTGAGTTTGAGTCACTTCTAACATGCATTTGAAACTGCGACGCACGCCAAACATCTTCCCAAGTTTGTAATGAGAATGCTTTAGAAATCTGTTGTCAATAAAAGAGAAGCATTTCAAAAGAGAAGTTTCCCTGTGGTTTTCCACAAAAATAAAAACTTAACGTTTGAAATCAAAGAAAGATTTATGGTTGTTTTTTTGTTTGAAAGCGAAGAAAAGAACAACCATAAATACTAGTATAGTAATTGTACTTTTAAATAATAATATAGTTCAAATATTGTTATGAAATACTTTAGTTAAATAGTATCAAAGTGATTATTTATTGTTCTATTTTTTTATCATTTGATTTAATAATGATAATAATAATACATTTACATTTAGTCATTTAGCAGACGCCTTTATCCAAAGCTAAGGACAATAGAAGCAATCAGAACCAACAAAAGAGCAACAACATGCAACTATATATATATATATATATATATATATAGATAGATAGATAGATATATATATATATAGTTTAATAGTAATAATATAAAAATTAGACATGTTTCACCAATTTCTTCTGCCTGTTTTTGAATGAAATGCACGTACTGTTACATGGATGGTAAAAATATTTTTTCAAGCCAGATATGGCAAAATGTTATTTTTAGACCCTGGGTGTATCAGTATTTTTGGCCATTCAGATGTGCTCAAGTTAACTATAGCCTGTTGGAATATATGAGCCGTTCACGATTTCTCCAAACTTCCTTTTTCAGTTGAAAACATGTCAACACAGAAAAGAGAACTACTTGTCAGAAAAATAACTACTCATTCTATGCTTTCACTGCTTTGTGTTGCTACTTCTTGTGTTATTGCCTCCTTAAGATGAATCACTTGTGTTCATTTTTGGATAAAAACATGCGCGTAAGTGGATAAATGTAATCATCAAGCCATTTTATGTGATCTTTAGTTAGTACACACTGCTCACACACACACACAGTATAGTAAATATCAGTGACAGGTGGAGTTCCTTTCTGATTTTGAGCTGCAGAGACAGACAAGATTTGTCCTTTAAATGTCAATGTCTGAAACCTGTCAGCTCACTCCACTTAATGACTAAAAGGATTACACACACACACACACTGGCTGAGCTTATCACTTTGACAGAAACACACGCACACAATATGGATTTTCCTGCAGTGGAAACCCTCTGGCCACTCCACTCCGTGTCTTTGCATGATCTTTATCCTCTTGTAATCAGAGGGGTTGCTGTGGGAAAAATGAATCTCTGTCATATCCGTGATGAACAGAGCGCTGGAGAATGAAATATGAGAATGGAAATGATAAACACACCAGAACGGAAATCTCACCAACCCGTTCAAGAATATTTTCATAGTAGGTGTGCCGTAGGAAAAGGTTAAAGAAATGTTTATTTACAGTGGCTTCGGCTTCTCAGTGCAGTCATGAGCTAGAACAGAACAAAGAGGAGAAACTCCCCTGTTCGACCGCTCATATAGGTCACAATTCCAGGGGCTGATGAGAAGCAAATACTTCAGTTAAAATCATTAAGATCCAGTTATCTGTACATCACTGCATTACTTTGTCATTTATATGTACGTTGTTGTTTAAAAGTTAATTTGATTAAACTGTAATATTGTGCAATAATATTACAATTCAAAATAAATGTGTTCTATGTTCATAGAATGTTCATAAAATTGTATGCATATCTGTGATGCAAAGCTGAATTTTCAGCATCATTACTTCAGTCTTGATTGATTCTTCAGAAATGATTCTAATTCGCAGATTTTGTGCTCAAGAAATATTTAAAAAAATTGTATGAGTACCAATACTCAAATTAATTGTGATTAAAAGTTCTTTACTACCACTTTTGATCAATTTAATGTATGCTTGCTAAAAAAATCAAATAAATTCTTTAAAAAAAAAACTGACCCCTAACTTTTGAACAGTAGAAATTATAATTAAATATTAATGTATAACATAATTGTATAGATATTGATAGAACCACACAACCTGTTTCTTAAGAAATTATTTTAATGTATGTTATTTTATCATTCTTATTTTTTATTATTTGTATTTTTACTATAGATTATTATGTATAGTTCTGAATTTTTATATATTAAATTTATATTATTTTGTATTATTTACTTTGTATTTTGTATTTTCTTTATCTATATTTCTTTTATTATTTAATTACATATATATATTATATTTAGTTTGTTATTATCTAATTATTACTTTATGTATTTCTTTAGTTCAGTGGTTGATCATAATTAATCTTCATTTGTACCTGTTTATCTTACAGACAAGCGAAACGTCTGGCCGAGCGGACGGACAGCAAACCGACTAACTCAGGCACCACTGCTCAGGACTGCAAGGATTCAAAGGCCGTCGTCTAGGAGCTGAACCCACCCTTACGTTCCCCCTAAAGCCCCCACGACCGCCGCTGCATCCTTCTACACGTGTCAACATGCAATATGGTGGATGTGTCCCATGATATAAAATGACAAAAAATGCATTCTTTGAGTCTATGTGAAGACAACACTATCTTAACACAACATTTATTTACTCTAGAGTTAACTAAAAAGAGCAAGCAAGTGAACTTAAAAAAAAAAAGATAAAAATGTAATGCATGGTAATGTTTGAAAATTAAGGGAAATTTCCCCATTTGATAGATGTTTGAATATTATTTTCACCTTGCCTCCAAGTGATGGATTTAAACAGGCTTATGTCATGCCATTAGTATACAGAAAGAAAAAAAAAACATTATTGGGGAAAACAAAGTTGTGTATCTTATTTGGGGGGTTATTATTATTTTCCTTTTCTCTTTAATCTATGAATAATAATGCTTGAGTATTTAAAGATTAACCAATGCCAGTGCTGTGAAGTCGTAGTTGTTGTCTTCATATATAGTCACCCAGCTTACCGTGTATGCTGACATAAAGCATTCATCTATCTATATGGATGTATATGACTTGTAGAATATCATACGCAGAAGAAAAGAAAAAACGTATAATACGAGTGCAAACCAATGGATAAAACTGACGCTAGAGGTCAACAGCACAGGATCGCCTACGATACAGCTGATCCACAGTATCTGGTTGAACAAACAACCCTCTTGCCTTCTATAATGTTCCTTGAAATTAGAATTTCTTCTCGACAGAAACACAAGAGGCCCCGATTAGCGATCTACAGGTATGCCTCTTTAGTCCTGTTTGATGATTGTTTTCTTCTCCCTTCAGTTTTGTCCAGCACATCTACACCTATGTTGTGTGTTGTATTGACTCGATACATCAACTGAGTGCTTTTAATGACTGCATTCTAGAGGAAAGAGAGGCTGTGATCAATAGAGACATGCTGTCTTTTGAAAACGATCGAGTCATAGTACAATTTTCTGAAGCTGGTAACTCGCTGGAAGAGCGTTTTTCTCTCCCTGAAGTTAAACAGTGTAATAACAGACATGTCAGTTAGGAGTATGCAGTAAAATCACATCAGTTCATGTTGAAACTATTGGTGTCTGTTGTCTTCTTCCCCGTTTGTTTTTCTATGCTTTTCATTTGCTATATCCTGAATTTCTAAATATCTTCAGGTTTAAACCTGTATGAGTTTAGATAGAAGATATTAAAAGATATTTTGAAGATTGTTGCCAAGCAAACAATTGACGGTAGCCATTGATTTTTTTTTTTCACGCTATAGAAGTCATTGGCTACTGCCAGCTGTTTAGTTACCAGCTTTATTCAAATATCTTTTGTGCTTAACAGAAGAAACACACTCATGCATGTTAGGAACATGAGTAAATGATGACAGAATTTTCATTTTTGAGTGAACTCTCCCTTTAAGATCAGGTTCTTTGTAGCTACACAACCATATTTTTATATTTTCGTGCCAACACATGGGTGTGAATTAAAAACCACAGGCGATTTGCTCAAACATATGGCGTAGTGCTGTGTCATACCTAAAGGGACTTTTATGGCTCAGTAACACATGAACAATCATCCGTGAGTCTTTTAGCCATTGCGACACAGCAGTCTAAAAATAGCTCCTTACTATGAGTCCATTCAGTATCACCAAGGAAACAGTCATTCATTCATAGTTAGAGGAATGAATGATCCTTGCCATACAAGCTTACCAATTGGGAAAGTAAGTCTGTTACTAAACGTCGGTTCAAAATTTCACTGAAATCTGCAAGAACAAGTCTTCGCCCATGTAATTTAGCAAATGTATTTGCAATGCCCTAAAAACTCCCAGAACACTGTAGCAAACGAACAGCAACATGCCAAAAAAAACACTGTAATGTGTTAAAAACACTCAGTACATCTTAGCTAAACAATAGTAATGTGCTAAAAACTCTTAGAACACCTTAGCAAATATATAGCAAAGTTACAAAAATGTTCAGAACACCTTAACAAGTGTTGTTTACCAGTATCAGGTATATAGTATACTTACGACATGTACAGCAACATTTTAAAAACACTCAGATGACCTTAGCAAATGTTTAGCAACCCCTTAACACCTTAGCAATATGCTAAAATGCAGTGTGCTAATTAAGAATTGCAAGGTGTTAAAAACACCCAGAACATCTTAACAAAACAATAGCAATGGGCTACTCTTAGCAAATGTATAGCAAGGTGCTAAAAACACTCAAAACACATTAGCAAGTAGGCTATAGAGCCAAACAGCACTTATCAAATGTGTAGCAACATGCTAAAAACATTAAGCGTTAGCAAATGTTTAGCCTAAAACCACACAGAACACCTAAGCAAATGAACTATTCTAAACTCAAACACCTTAGCAAAAGAATAGCAAAGTGCTAAAGACAAATACTAGAGAAATAGCTCATAAAAATAACTATATGATAAAAATTAATCATGGTATTATTACAGTAATGTTTTTTGCTGTATTGATTACGATTTGTATGACCACAGTTTTACCATGGTAAACTATCTGTGGTTACCGTGGTTTAACTATAGTAACTGTGGTTTTGGGTTTTATTTGTAGTTAAACCATGGTTAATTGTCATTAGAACACATTTGCACACAACATCCTAGCATTATAAAAATGTGTTTTACACAAGTAAGCTGTGATTTCTTAAGAAAAGGAAAATATCTAGTTTCTTTTTGATTGCTAGTTCTTATGCAGGGATGTCCTGTGGGTAATGAAGAAACTGGAAACTGATTAATTTTGCTGTCTCGTACACCAGTGTAAGGGCTTTTGTTGTCAATTATAGATAGCTGCAAAATGTGGAATTCAGATTGGAGGAGGAGGGACTCAATATGAAGGCTGATGGATTGACTTGTTGCCTGGCTTTGTAAATGACCTCATTCTCCCATTTGTTAAATACCTATAAGCATTTAGCACATTACTATTAGTTTTATGTGCCACTATCCCTGACATATATCTTTTTTTTACCATGAATAATTATGGATGAGTTTAAATGTCATCCTTCAAGTATGGAAAGCTACTAAAATCTTCGCCAATGACAATTGCTCTGTCCCGTTTGACTTATATAATGTTGTTAACTGTGGCCTTTTTTGCTACAGGGCAACAGAGTTCATTGATTTTTCCACCAGAATTAAGTGTTATCGACCTTTTAAAGCTAAATTAGCGCGTTTGTTACTCTGCTGAGTGACAATGAAACGTCAAATGAAATCCTGTATTGGCAAGGAAGCATTTCATCTTGTGTTTTCAAAGCTTTGAATTTCTGGCGCTGTGAAGCTTAATTATTTTCTTAGTGGGGAGTTGCTTCAGTTAACTGATCCTATCTTGACAATTCCCATAGCTGCGGGAGTTCTGATGTGTCAATATTTCTCTGTCTCTGTATTACACTAATCTCTTAGTATGGACCATCAGTCAGGCCAATTAGCCAGACTTAAACACCTCCAGTGCTGGCTACTGACGTCAGTCGCTTTGAGAACAGTGCTTTTTAACACTTGAAAACCATTGGCTGACCAAAGAGCTGTATGTCTGTGGTGCCTGTTGCTATGGGTTTCTGAATGAATGACCTATGATAAGGCGACAAGATTTCTAAAATAGAAGCATTTCCTAGTTCTGTGGTCTCGATATAATTGAAATCTCAGTTGTGTTATCTATCAATTACAAAATGGGGACAAGACATTTATGTTAGTATTTACCCAAAACAATTAAATACCAAAAATAAACTATTTTAATGATTATTATGTTTGCCGGTCCCAAACTAGTTTTAATACAATTCATCAGTATTATATTAGATAAAAAATTATAACTTCCCAAAATCTGTTCTGTTCACCAAGGTGGCATGGGTTGATCAAAAATACAATAATATTGTGAAATATTATTACCATTTAAAATAACTTTGTGCTATTTGAACTTATTTTAAAATGTAATTCCTGTGATGGAACAGCTGAATTTTCAGAAGCCAGAATCCAGATCCTTCAGAAATGAAGTCATTTTAATTTTAAGGTTAAAAAAAAAAAAAGAATTACACCAAAGACATGTTAAACTGATCAAAAACAGTGCAGTTAAATGCAAATGCTTAAATGGACCTATGAGAAATAAGAAAAAAATTGTAAACTATGTGTTCTCATTTATAAAACATGCATATGCACATATTTAATCTTATAGAGTATATGTAATTCTAAAATCCATGCCAGTGTTGAATTCTTGCAGCTTTCATTCTCACGTAAAGGATTTAGATGTTGACTGGTGCTCTATTATATGTTAATGGAATTAATTAGGTGCCACTCACAAAACAGAGATATGAAACCATTCAGCTGGGCACAATTTCAAGTTGATTTGTAATTTATAAACTTCACTTCTGAAAGAAAGGTGTGTGCGCACAGGTTTTTTGTGTATAGTTCATTCTCTGAATCACACGTATAATGTGTTAAAATGATTGTAACATCAAATGTAGGACAGTTTCTATGTAATATTTCATAAATTAAGCTTTATCGTGTTCAGAATGGCGCGCCCTATTATTCACTCAACATTTACTATGAAATGGGTTTTCTGAAACTCTGCACCCACTCAACATGTAATAGGTCTGTCATATTTGGAAAATAACTCATAAGTAATTCACCGTTTTTTGACATTGCTAACCTTTCAAAATTGCATTTCTGTTTACTGCATCACTCCGAGCAGATTCATCTCTTATAAAACTCTCTCAAGTTGTATGAGGAATTGTCATTCACAAGCTTAGCAATTCTTGTGATGCATTTCCCTTGAAGTAAACTCACTTCACAATCACTTTAATAACTAAAGATAACAAGAATTTTGACTTGAATGGAACATGAGCCAAACAAATCTAGTGCTTACTCCCCCAAAGTCCCTCCCATATGCTGTGTGATGGACAATACTGTACCCTGTCTGTGAGTACAGTAGGTGTAGTTCTTTTCTATGAGCTTTCACTTCCAGTATGTCATGTCACTTGCTCCGGTGCAAGTTATTATAGGGATACACTCAGGAATTTGTTTACTAGAAAAAATAGAAAATCCTAAAACCTAAGCTGTCTGCGCCAAGTTCTGTGCTCAGGAATTTCTGGCATTTGCTGTTGCTGAGAGTCATGCTTATAAAGAGACACTGAGGTTATGATTAATACACAAAAACCAATAAATAATCTAAATCATTTTATTAATTTAAGTTAGGTAGAGACAATAAACATTGGAACCATGTTGTGTGCTCTTCTATAGAGCACTCTTTAGGAAAGTTACAAAAAGAGTATTTATGTCATACTGTTAACAAATGGCAAAAATGAAGAGGTAGAGATTTTAGGCTCATCACAGTCGGTGAAGGACGCCTATTGGAATGTAGTTTAAACTCATGTGTTCTGTCCTTTTTTTTTTGCCTAAACGTACATCTGTGAAAACATTTCAATGGTCCAGGTTTGAATACACAAAAAGGAAAAACATTAAATGAACAAATGTGTGTACAACAAAAATGCAACATATTCATATTGTTATTGACTGAAATTGGTAGCTGAATTTGAAATGTGAATGACTCATTTAAAAAAAAAAACGCATAATGAATCCATTATTAAAAAAAGGTCTGTAACCAAAAAAACTATTTTTTTCAGTTAATTCACAAATTCAAAGTAGGCCGAGTAAAACTAAATATAATGTTCAGTGAACGGAAAAACAAGCCATCCCTTCCAACTGACGAACTCTCATACATTTCCATATACAAAATACCATAAGTCTGTAGATTATAGAGTAAAAACACACTCCCTTCCCACAGCAGCTGGAACCAGCGTTTTACCCACTTGTACTTCTCATGGGGTCAACAAAGAGAAATGTGGGGGAAACAATGCAAAATATTTCTTATAAAACACCACATGGTTCATAAACAGACACTTGATCTCCTGCCGCTGCCTTTAAATGGATCGGATTGGGGAACGAAGTGGCATGGAGCCACGCTGAACTGTGTAGATAATGTTGGCAGTGTAGAGGAAAGTAAATACAGTGCATGTCTACACACAAACAAAACCAAAAAAAGTGACAAGAATTTACTGTTCATACAGTAACATACTGTATAGTTTCACAAAGACGCTAGATAATGCTGGTGACTACATTACGTAAATAGTTAATTACTGAATAGCTCATGTATGATTTCAAAACTATTGACACAGTATATAGATGAATGGTTTCATTAAACAAACCTTAAAAAAGACACAAAACATAAATCAACATAAACAAATAAATCCTTAGTGTAGTACACAGCTTTCTTTGTTCCAGAGGAACAATATGGTAAACCTTTGCATCTGCCAAATGCAAGTGCACCAGTCTAAACGCAGTCTTTTCACTTCCTTCTGCCCTCTCAGTGGTCTTCTCCTCATGCGGGTTAGAAATGTACCCTTGTGGGTTAGAAACGGCGCCCTCTAGATCCCGTTCTTGGCCTCGTTGTTGTTCATCGCCTCTTTCCTCTGAGCCAGGAAGGGGTACATGCACTTATCCGCACCCAGGAACCGGTACATGCACACGATTGCTTCGAAGGGCAAAATGCTGTAAAACAAATGGGAGAACGTTACTTACGATTGTTCCGACCACCTGGAGGCACTTCAAAGTTCTGTTTTAGGACGGTTTTAATTCACCTTTTCATAAAGTTGACCATGTATACAATGCGAGGCGTGCAGATCATGGGCTGGTCTGTCAGGATGGCCCTCATGGCCTGTTTCACACAGAACTCTGGTCTCAATGGAGGGAGAAATGGCTCGATCTCTTTCCTGACCCGCCCAGGAAGGGAGAGAAGGAGAAAACATGATGATTAAGGGTCGTCTTTGTTTAATAAAGTCAGCCCAAAGTGCTTCGCCAGTCAGAGCAAGTCATTATTGAGTGGAAACAGATCCAGCATGCACCTTCTATTCAAGTCGAAGCCCCTATTGTGCTCATGAAAACCCAAGCTGACAGTGACATGAGAGGCCACAAGCAAAGCTACCCTGTCTGTTGTTAAGCAATGTCTACTCGAACTAGATACGCATTGTGTCGTTCGCTCTTTTAGTGGCCATCTGAAACCTAATCGTGACATTTGGACGGCTCTTTTCTTACCTTATTCTACATCCTCTGAACATGCCCGTGTCCACCAGGTAAGGACACACCAGCGTCATCTTGATACCGTCCTTCTCTGAAGCCTTGATTTCGTGGCTCAGGGACTCATGGAAGCCGATGGCACCGAACTTGCTAGCGCAGTAATCCTGAAACCGAGAGGAAACGCAGTTTAGTCAAGCTTCCCGAGGCGGTTTTCTTCTAATAGCACGGGATCTACAGTTTCATTAGCATTCTTCTGTCGTGTATGGAGTATAGGTAGAGCAGAGCGGGAAGGTTTTGATGTGGTTCGCGGTGGATGGGATCTTCAGAATGGAGTGGGCAAACACAGATGCGTGTAGATAAACACTCTGAAATAAAGGGCCTCACAGCGGCTTGAGTCACTCCAATAATGCAAACCATAAAAAGTCACATTCAAGGAAACATAATAGGTCAGACAGTGTGACAGGGCTTTTGGGACCCTTTGAAGTGAGAGTAAAGATGAAGGCTTGTAAAATAGAAGTGCACGTACAGCTAACAAAACAAAAAAGGTAACGTTTTCCCAAAAGACTGCTGGGAAAATGACACCAGTTTGGACAGCAGTGAACGAAGAGGATTGTACATGTACTAGAGATCCCTCAGACACACAGGCTGCTTTAATGGATTAAAAGTAACTCTTTAGGTGCAGGAATCTGTTAAACAAGTCAGTTTTTTCTTTAAAGGCCAATATATGCATTGAATATTAGTTCAAAAACTTGTCACTGAAAACGCAGATTTCAAAAAGCACAGATGTACGTACTATTACATATTGGGGTTTATAAAAGTGTGTAATATTCACAGTGTATATATATATATATATATATATATTTTACTAGTAACAATACAAACACATATATGATGTATATATATATATATATACCAACACATACAGCATATATTTTGAAAATATTTATATTCATATAAATTATATCATATAAATATATTTAAAATGTAAAATTTTTCTAAAATATACACTAGTCATCATTTGAAACCTTTAATCAAAGTTGTCTTAAAACCTAAAACCAAAATCCGTTCTTGTCTTAGGACAACTTTGATTAACTTTTTTTGATCCATTTCAAATGCTGACTGCTATATATGTGCATGTGTGTGTATTTATATATACATAATAAATATACACCGTACACACACGTATATTAGGTATACAAAAACATAATTTTGGATGTGATTAATTGCGATTAATCGTTTGACAGCACTAATATTAACCCCAGTGAATCATGGGGAATTTGTCTCTGCAGCAGGTAGGCCCAGTGAAACCATTAAGCGTTTTTTGGCATAAACGTGCTCCTTAATTGCGTGCTCTGCGCCGCACCGAATTTCCATGCCATAGCAAGTCAACATGCTGGGACTCTCCAAACACACTCTCTTTTTCAGTCTGCCAATAGATTTATGTGATGGATGCAATGCACTAACCTCCACACCAGCTGTGCTGAAAAGGCCCAGTGAACTGGCAACTGTCACAATGTGGCCATGGTTCATCTCTAGCATCTTGGGAAGAAATGCCTTGGTGGTCTGGAAGAGGAAGAGAGAGAGAGAAGGGGGGGGAACAAAGACAGTTATTTTGCTGATGCTGTACGTCTCTGCCAAAGCCCTTTGATCCGTTTTTTTTCCCTCCTACCCGACTAATAATTCACTGAGACTAAACACTCATCTCCCTCATCCTGCTGGGGGAGTTTAGAAACACAATTCCATTACAGTCTTAAAGGCCATTTACAGGGAGCTTGCACTTAGGAGATTAATTTATGTACGGCTCAATTTGTTTTAGTAGATCGAAAAGTTTTCATTTCTGACACGGAGGTGTAACTTTTGAAAAGCAAACTACTTGAATGGATGAAGTATCGCTCCAGATCTTCTGGTGGTTTGGAATTGGTCTGAAATGGCTTATTAAAATGGTGAAAAGACCACTTGCAAGTTCACAACAAGTGGTTTGTCTGTGGTTTCCTCTTTTCCCACAACGAGTTGGTCCCAAGAGCGGCATCTCAGTATCAAGCACACAAAGCCCAAGCGGTGTACTCACTCACTACTGTCACCATAATACGGCTCAAGACCACAACACCACCGCTGTAGGTCAACAAAGACAGAAAACAAACACCACCTTTTTAGCCTGGATCAAGCATTAGCATTAAAATGATCAAAGGAATAGTTCATCTGAAAAATCATCTTTCATGAGTCAAGGAGTTGTAAACCAGATCAGAATTTATCTTTTAGGTAAACCATACTGAGAACCAGCAAACAGATTTAAAATGTAGAAAATGAACACAACAACCTGACTTGTAGTTAGTGTGTACTAACTAAACACTGATGGACTAGATTTGCTAACTTTTTTCAGCTGCTCTGACATCCTGTCTGGCTGTTATTGACTGTTTCTTTCATGCAATGAATCAGTGTCATCGTCCACTTTCGCTTGATCCTGGCTGGACAAAAGAGTGAATAAAAAAAACACACACACACACCACACATGCCTCATCTTCCATTCTCTTCAGACCCAGGGGAAGTGAGGGGGTGGACACAATAATTATGAAAAACATGACCGGCGTCATCCATTTACAGCTTTCTAAGAGAAGACTTGCTGTACAAGCCCCACAGAATGGCCTGTGGCTTTATAGTCAATCCTCAACGGAACACGAAACATGCTATGAAAAAGAAAAAACTTGTGAGAGCCAAAAACAACAGAGCCCCTTCCAGAGGCCTTCAATGATATCACCATTTATAAACAAGCCCAGCAGAAATGGAAGTTGGCCACACTTGAGAATGGTACCATCTTGCACGATTTTGTGCATGGTTCGCACCTCTGCCAGCCGTCTTAACGCGTCAGCTTGACATGTTGAAATATGGCACTGGAATCTCTCAAATTCACTTCCACTGACTTCACTTCCATGAGGCAGGCCAGTCGTGCGATTGAGCGCTGCAGGCCACATGCTACGCATTTAATTCCTGACATTAACAGTAAACTGTGTATTTTTCCAGCGCATTAAGTGTAAAATTGCTCTTAATATTCATCTCATTGTGTTGGGGGGGTTCCTTCAAGGGAGCAGACTTGGATCAGTTTGAAGCTGTACTCGTGCCTTGCATGCCAAACTGATGGTAAGTATGCGTGCAAATGAAGCATTAGGATAGATTGAGCCTGTGGTGCACATATGCTAACATCTTTCAAACACTGCAATCTACAGTATTAAAATTTGATTTGAAAAGTTTGGACTATGTGCTGCTTTCAATGAGACAGTCTAGCATGATAAAAAACAGAAAGTCACGATTCACGCAATCGAAACTCTGCTCTTGCATCATGTGGTGAAGTACGTGCTTCTGCTGCAGAACTTGAAGCCTTTCAAATAGCTCAGTGTAATCAAAAGCATCAAAGAAAATGTGATGTACAGAGATAGAGACATTTGTTAACATGGGAAGGCATTACATTACTATTTAAGTCATACCATTCAATCTACATTTAGCTGGTACATTAGCATATCACTCGCTGTTAATGTTGGGTTTGATTTTGGTAAAGTAACAGGGCTGATAACCAATCCAGTATTACCAATTAAAGCAGCATTACCCACCCAACGGCACTTCTCGACAAATATCAAACTCAACATTGCAAGTCTATATTACTAATGCTGAGTTTGACTGGTAAAGCAGGTTTTGGTCATGTGACTTGTCTGGTAATCAAATCAACCCAATATTACGAATTAAACACTGCCAGTCTATCTTTATGACAGAAATTGAGTTTGACTGGTCAATTCACTAAGCAGGTAATGTTTTGTTTGATTTTGGTCAAGTAACTGGGCTGGTACTATTAAACCAACAATACCCATCCAGCTTCAGTACTTGACCAAAATCAAACCCAACATTTCCCTATCTTCTTAGCAGGTTGACCAACCAAACTCAATATTTGTTAAGCATGTAATATAGTTTTTGACTTTGGTCAAGTAATTTTGGTTTAACTGGTAATGCAACATTACCAAATAAACCAAAATTACCTTACCAGCTACACTTGACCAAAATAAAACCCAACATTACCATTCTAGCTACTTGACTGATGTTAAGTTTGACTAGTCAAGCAGCTGGAAATGTTGGGTTCGATTTTGCTTGACCAAATTAAACCCAACATTACCAGCTCAGGCCCTTGACCATTAGTCTATCAACCCGTAACCTCTAAACTAGCACAAATGAGCAGAAATGGCTAAGAGTCTTTGTAAATACCCAATCTGCTATGGAATGAGGGGGCCGCCACTGATGTGGGCATGGCCTTGCTGACCTCTCAGACACAAAATGTGTGAAACCGAACAGAAGTTCATGTCTTAATTCATAGCTTCCGTAATTGCTTCTCAGCGCCTGAGTTTACGCTAAATTAACTTCCAACAGCAGAGAGCTTCCTTGGCCCTTGCAGTGGTTCTATGCCTGTTGTGCTCTCTAATTGATACAAGCTCAAGTGCATTGCTCCTCACAAAGCTCTTCACAGCTGCTGTGTCAGACTGGATTAGTGCTAATGTTTGACCAATAGGAATATGCACAAATATTGTCACACAGAAAAGCCCAGATGGCCGTTAATTAAAAGAAAGTGGACCGACCCGATGAAATGTAGCAAAGCATTGGCCAGATTGATGTACAGCCCTCAGACTGAAAGCCCAGAGAAAATGAAGTGGGGGCTAATTGATATGCTGTTACTGTATTGCCAATGTCTCATTAAAATGGGGGACGGGATCTATGGAATCAAAATGAACACTGAAGCGGTTTAACCGAACTCAGATCATCCAAATTAAGCCAATGGTCGATCTTGTTGGCCAAGAGCTCTGCAAATATAAGCCGCCCCAAGTCAAATAACGAGTACAGGTGCATCGGCCTTGAGCAAGACCATCTAAAACTACTCAAGTAAGACCCTTCTGCCTGGCTGCTCCCTTTCTCCTGGTCTAGCAGGAATGCGGGCTGGAGAACTTGGCTCCTGTCGTTTGGCATCTTGTCAAGCTGATCCCTAGACAAGAAAGCAATTGTCACATAAGTGGGTCAGGCAGCAGCTCCCCATTACCAGAAAGCTTGTGTACAAGACTCTTTCCCTTGATGCTTTTCTCTAGGGACAGCCCTGAGTCTTTTGCTTCAGCCACGCTCACTTAGCAACTAGGAGGATTTCACGGACACCACTGCGCACAGGTGTGGAATGCACTGCTCGCATATCGCCCATTATGGGGTCACCATCAGAGAGGAAGAAGGTTCAGCACTCCAAAATCTGACTAGGCACTAAATCTGGTCATTTGCATCACTTAAACTTTTACTTTGCCAAGTACCAGTCAGTCCACCATAGCGCTACTCCGACGGGCTAATCGATCTGAAAGGGCTTAGCGGAGAACTCACTGGTCTTGGGACTCAAATGCAGCTGTAAGTATGGAAAGAGCGAAGTGCCTCAGTCTGGAAGAACACTGCTCTGAGATAATGGCCTCACTTCCTGTTGGCCCCTCTAGTTTTGTTGCATTCCCACCATACTATCCAACAAAATAAAGATGATGTCCATCTGGAGTTTACCCTTCCTGCCTTATGAGTTTCGAAACACAGCGGACCATTGAAATCAAGGCACTGAACCGGCTGCCAGGTCATGTTTGAGACTCTTTAAGAGGATGATATGAACCTGTTGTGAAGACAGACTTCAGAAACTTCACTATGGCCAGAGGAAAGAAAAAATGTGATAAAATTAAGGATTTGGAAGACAATAACTTTAACTTGGAAAAATACCAAAACAGTTAATGGAATAAACAAATATCTGAGCATGTTGTACACAATCAGTATTATTAAAATATAAACTATGCATTTACATTTTTTTAAAAAGGCCACACAACTTTTTTTGTATATTTTTGAAAATTGCAATTAATTAAAAATAGATACATAGAAAAATATTTTTTGTAAAAGTTTGCCCAACCAAGCTTGAAAAACACTTTTTAAAAAGCCAATTAAGATAAAAAATATATATACATATTAATAATAAATAGATAAATGAATGACCACCAGGGCCATCATCTGAGAGGATCTGGAGTCCTAAGTGCAAAAATAGCCCACTTATTGGGTCCATGGGAGGACCCGTAAAAATGTTTGTCCCGGGCCCTTTAATTTAAGTAGCAGGGCTAAACGCTCTCAATGCATAATTAAAATATCATTTATGTACAAAACACACCAACACAGTTAATTTGTAAATGGGAAGACAAAAGAAGAAGGGGAAAAAAAGGAAGTCTTGCAGTGTTACGAACCACATGCAAGCAGCAACCAATTAAGAGAACATGTTTGTGTAAGAAAGAAAGAGGAAAAGCAGTGTTGGTGCATTTCTATTCAGCTGGCTTGTGGCTTTAATGACCACATCCTCCACTCGGTATTCCTGGCCTGTCCTTAATGATTAAGCTCTGCTTTCATCTTAAACCCCCACAAGGAACCATGCGCTGCATAAAGCTTAAGCAAACACAACCAAAACCTTAATGAGAATCCCAACTCTAACAAGTGCATCTGCTAAAGCACCACTGTGGCTTACACTGAACAACTTTACAAGTTAAAAAAAAGGAAAATGTGGATAGCAAAGAACATGGTGTACACTTAAGCTCAGTTTGTGGCCAAGCATTTTCATGCTTCATTAGAAGGACATTAATTCACATATCTGCCACTGTAAAAAAAATAATGTAATGTGATATCATAACACCCTAAGTCCAAGTAAAAAGCTATTAGTATTTATTAATATGTTTATTTTCCAGGAAGTCTGGAATGATGTCAACCCTCACCTCTCTAAAAAACATTAACCATTCTTTTTTACAAATCATTAAAAAGCAGTGCAGGAAAAAAACATCCACAATCCACCTCAACGTGACTTTAGTGGCATGATTTAAAACAAACCCATTACAGCTCATCCCATAAGGTGGTCTCAGTAAGACAGTGCAAACTACAGACAGGCCGTTTACGCATTTACTGGCAAGAGGTTAATTAGTGAGGCCAAGTGAGAATGGACTTGTCCAAATGGTACTTCCCCAGGCAGGATGTGCTCTTCAATGGGCTTTAAATTAACAAACCAAAGCAGAGCAGATTGTTCCTGGTGATCTTACTAAAACCCCCTGCTGGAGTTCTCTTGCTCAGAGCTTGTTTATATCTGCAGATCGAGGAGCTTTGGAGAGGACTATGTTGAAACGGCAGGGGGCATGTTAATAAAACCTCTCTGAGTGGAAGTATGGTTTTAAGATCAGTTCTGATGTTATAACTCACAGGGACTGACCTGATGAAGTCAGGGAGGGTAATCTGAGCCTAGATCAGCTCCTGTACTGATATTCTTACTGAACACATGCCAGATCCTCATAATCTCACAGCCTGTGGATGTCTACTTCGGCAGAACATCCAGACTGAGCCATAAATATTCATTCTGGCTGCCACAAACAAAGGAATGAATAAAAACAAATGGATAACATAGAAAGGGCAAGACAGATAAGACTGGAGTGATTACCAGAGGAATATGCAACAGTTATTGGGGTGTTTTAGGTGTTGGGGGGGTGGCCCATCTCAGACGACAGACACATTTGTCTGCGCTCAACGACACCAGACGGATTTAACGACTGAGCTTCTAAGTGCTTGCTGTAATTGATTTTGAAAGAATAAACATTGAGTGTATAAGTCAAAATTTCAAACTTCCCTCTGGCTTATTATGAACACGCGTGGAGCAGAAAAGTTTTGCGTTCCAACTTGGCTCAAGTGCAAATACCAGAAACGAGAAATGAGTATGTGCTGAACAGATGGGCGCATGGACAGTGGCATCATGTGATATAGCATAATCACTAAAAGAGGGCATTTCACTGCGTTTTCCAACTTAAAAATAGCTCTATACTTCCATTATGTTGACATTGTGTTGCATATTGACTGGCTACACTGTTACATCAGATATTACTGTATATACAGTACAGTTGAGTAGTTACAGAGTTAAACGAGACTCACCCAGAAGTGTGCATGGCAGTTCACCACCATGGTCCTCTCGATAAGTTCATCAGGGCACTCCAGCAGGTGGTGGCCGGACACAACACCAGCGTTGTTGATCAACAATTCCACTTCACCGACATCCCTGCGCACTTTCTCTGCTGTGGAATACACACTCTCCCTCTTGCCCACATCAACCACGTATGTATACACCTGCGGCTGGAACGGAGGGACCTCTTCTACGCCACCAACAGCTCCTTTGGAAAAACACATTAGATCATTATCTGAGATGTAGAAAACCGCAAAACTCTAGCTTTATTTGATTGTTTCATTGATTCAGAGTTTTAAAATAAATGAAAAACCTCAACCTTCTGAGAAATGTGAGCAGTTAAAAGCAAATAGAAGTAAATAATCTATAAAGAAAAAAAGATTAAATCTCTCACACTGACATAGCTTGCAAATTTTAATAGGTTTTGGCCATGTGACCATCATCAGGTAAACAGTGCATAAAGGATGCATGACCAAAACACACTAAATTTAGCGAGCTATAGCAGTGAGAGGGATTTTTGGTTTTGTTTTGTTAAAATAACTGAGTTAGTTTGAATCTAGTTTACACTATAGGTATTTGGTAAAAACTCTCCCATGGAGTCAATTAAGATAAGACTACAGCTTAATTTATACAGATAGACCTATAATCGGTCGGACAATATCTAATGAATAACCCATGTTTTTACATAAAACATAAAACAATGGTGTCACAGGTAAACAAACTTATTAGATTATAGCAGTGTTTGCATAATTACACTTTTAAAGTCATTCATTCTCTTGTGAGAAACAAGTAGCATTTTAAAATAACAATTAAAAAACAGTAAAATAATTTTGACAACCTGGAGTGCAACTTAATTGCAATAATAACAGTAATAATTAATTTATTTTTTATACTTTTAT
>JAUMHE010000082.1:6968512-6989296 GCA_032359235.1 Enteromius mattozi
AAATAATTTTGACAACCTGGAGTGCAACTTAATTGCAATAATAACAGTAATAATTAATTTATTTTTTATACTTTTATAATAATTATTAAAAGTAATTTCTTCTTTTTTTTTTAAATCAGTGTAGAAAATGTTGTTACATGTGTTGTGGTCATGTGTTGTTATTATTTAGTTATTATTGCCAAAAATGGAAAAAAACAAAAATCACTTTTGCATTCTAGTTATTGGACATTTAAACAAAAAGAAATTGTATGAGTCGTCTCTTCTTTATACAACAATCATTCAAGGACTATACACAAAACAAAATTACTAAATACCTACAACGACATGAAGCTAACTAGCCTAAACACAATAAACCAATACATTTTAAATAGGATAAACATGCAAGTTCTGGTAAATATGAAATCATCCCATTTACCCTCTTTTGTCATCGAGTTGTCATCTTGCTCTCTGTAGATCTGTCGCACCATCTCCGCAGTTTCCTCATTGCTGTGGCTGTTGATGTCCCACAGCACCAGTGTAGCCCGGCGCCGGGCGAACTCCTTCGCGAAGAGCCGCCCGAGTCCGCCGCCCGCCCCGGTGATCACGCACACCTGTCCCGCTACGCTCTTCTCCTTCGGCCGTACGAGCCACTTGAGTCCGGCCATCACGATAGCCCAGAGAACTTTGAGCATGACCACGAAAAACTCCACGACAATGTTCATCATCATGTTTAATGCCGCGCTGTGACTTTGTTTTAAATAAAGAGGAACGTCTCACAATGTCCAGTTACACCTAAATGACTAATCAGCCTGAGTTTTGCTGTTGTGCTGCTACCATTAGCATATAATTTATTCCTTAACTATGCGCCTATTTAAGGTTATTATGGGGTGAACATCCAATTAACCCCAACTGTCATACAACTACTAATCTACATATATTATAAAAACCTACACACAAATCAACAATATAACGCATCAAACTTTCAGAACACGAGCATCACAAATAAAAGCAATGATTTAACGCTTCAACACAGACGAATCTCCCCGCCAGCGACCTATCGTATCCCGGCACGGATGCGCGCAATAGCTGCCTGTGCGCCGCTGCTCTGTAAGCGAGACTCTCCTGACTGATCTGCTGCTCGCTCTCTATTTAACCAGCCCCTCTCCACAGGACCCTACAGAGTGATTGGCCCAGATGCCTGATAGAAATTTACATCTATTTAGCTCAGCTGTGGACGTTTGGGAAAACTGAGTGGATGTGTTATAACACAGTCTGACTAATAAATAGTTGTGGTAGTATTTTTAATGCTTAGGCGGATGTTTCATTGAATATGTTATATCAGTGCATATAATTGGTTTTTAGCTTGTAAAATGTTAGAATTTTTTTCAGTGGTAAACACTGAAAAGGAGAAATACAATAAGCTATAAAGCTAAAAATGTGGGCTTTTAATCGGCTATTTACAGCCATACAAAATGTAGATGTTTACATAACATACAAAGCCAGACATAAAAAGAATATAGTATAAAAAATAGCAACAAGTACAAAAAGAGTGCATCTGAAAAATTAAACATGTTAAACCTCTTAATTAGTTTATTCTGAAAATTCCACTATACAGCCTTTTCACATCACATTTTGTAATAGGGATATCAAGATCTATATGGAAATCAACCAAAGTACAAACAAACAGAATCCTAAAACCGTGAAGACTTTGCTTGTTTGCTCTCATGTAATACAACTTTTTTTTTTGCCAGTACACTGTTACCAGATGGCAATGGAGAAAAGAGTCAGAGCTCTCTTTAAGAATGGATCTGAGCTCTCTAAGACATCCTTCTCAGGATATGCTCCATAACTCATGGCTAGTAATGATCTGCACTGTCTTCATCGCCCTCTGCAGTTCTTTGTGTTTAGATACAGAGCAGTTTCTGAAGCTTCTGCAACCATCAGCTAGACCACAGCAAATAGTGGAGATTCTCAATAGATCAATTGATGTGACTGAATGTTTGATCGCCGTGTTGTTGACAATCTTCTCCTTTGTCTTGTTAATGCTCTGGGAGAAGTTATTGTCGTGGCACTAAACCGCTAGAACTTCAACCTCTCTAGAAAAACTCATTCCACATTTTTCCAAAACTGCCTGAAAGAGATCAAATGCAAGTGCTGCTTAGGTGAGACACTCATTTATCTGACAGAAAGGAATTAACAGTAGCCTGTTACCAGAATTTGAGGGTTTCTAGCGACATTTTACAAGAACTATAATCATTGAATCTGTGACTTGCATGAAATGCATGCAAACATTCCACCAACAGCTCACGTTATAAACAAGATTTGATTAACTGAGAAAACAGTGGATCAAAAGATTGAATTTAAGCACTTTAGTGTAAAAAAATCTTAAAATCAGTCTTATATGATAATTGCATGTGTTATTAGAAGTTATTAGTCTTATCCATAGTTATACTCCATTATATTTCCAGAATCAGTTTTTCGAGATTAAGATTCAGAACAGCTAGGCTACATATTCCTTATATAATTTAGATTGCCATGCACATCTTAAATTCTTATTAATGGGATTCAGTCATATTGTAGGTTTATGCCATCAGTTTATGTTTTAAACATTTGTTCAGCCACATGTTAATGAATGAGCCGAGGCAGATCCGTGTTCCTACCATCATTTTTTAGGGGGACAGATGCATGTATATTTAAAAAAAAAAAAAAAAAAAAACCTTTACAAGGTCGCCACCTTCTGGATGGACGATTAGAAGTGCTTGTTTATTCGTGTTTTAAAAATGTTACGCAGTAGGCTACAGTGAACAAAGAAGTAAACAAAATAACAGCGGTACTGTTTCAGCATGTAAAATTCATTAATGAATATAAGCTATTTAATGTGCAATAACAATTCAATACGCAATTAAAATAATTCAAACCAACAAACTGCGTTAAGTTATTTTACATAAGCACGTTTTCCCTTTTCGTTAATTTTTATAGGCAAAATCAAATAACATTTTGCGTTTTTCCTGTCTGCTATGTCACGTGGTTTTGGTAGTAGTAACTATGGAAACGTCAACGCAATGGACTATCATCTTCCGTTTTTTACTTTTATTCACCGCCGGATTAAAAAATGGCCGTAACTTGTAGTGTTCAGCTTTTTAAACTGCCTAAAATGACATTATAGTTCGACTTACATCTAAAAGTGGAGATGAAGCCTTATACCGGCGTCGTTAGACCTAAACTGATGTCACTGCCAACTGAAGCTCATCTGATAATACAAGACAAGACCAGTCCTCCAGTGTCTGGATGCTCCACGGCGGCTGAATCCAGACCGAATATCTTCTCAGCAAGACAGAAACATCCATGCAGTCCGAGCGGTGAGGATACTGTGTGCCTTACATACATGTTATTCATTTTTCAGTGGCTCTCCAGCAAGACACATACGATTTCTGTGAGTTACATTCAATGCTGAAGAGTTTCCTACAATGAACGGTGTCATATGTTTCATTAACATGTACATTTAATGTTTAATAGTTGTAGATTCAAGGGATCTAATGCCTCACAGTGTCAGCTCTATTACTGAAGGGTGAGTATACTAACAAAATAATAACAACGTAATGTTTTTTAAGACAAGCTGACATTGTGTGTGTGTGTGTTCACAAAAAAACTTCCACAGAAATATGCAAACACTGAGGTAATAAGTCACTAAAGTTGCCGTGTGTATTTATACAGAAACACTATGTAATGGCAGCATGAATTAAACCACTATAAGATATTATTTTACATTTTTTGTGTGTCTTTCCAACTTCACAGGCCTCTGCTTCCATTATTAGCCAAACATCGCTCAACAGTCACCAAACGTACCTCACAAAACCACGTGTCTGACAGTGATATTTCTGACAGACATTTCTTATTTGATAAACGGTGGAAAAATGGAACTTACGTCACTAATGGTATTGAAGGTATTTATCGCTCTTTCCAGTTATATTTATTTCCATTTATTGTATCATTATTACTATACAAATGGGGGGAAAGGCAAAGAAAGTATCTTAATGCCATCTGTATTCAGATTATGACACTGTCACATCATTATTTGATCACATGGAACAAATGTGTAATTGGTAGTTTCAGCCAATAGATGGCGCTCACAACCTTTCACACGAATATGTTTGCAGCACGTAATTTTCAGTAGAGTAATTTAGGTAGGGATTATTTATAGATATTTCTTTAGCTTTCTCTGGAAACCTTAGAGCATAAATATGTTTGATTTTCCCAAACAGATGATGTCCAGATGAACCACAACCATACAAATCCACTCTCTCAGGAGTTCCATGTTAATCGCTCTCATAATTTAACCAAATTTGCCCACCGCAAAGAACTCTGCCCGCGTGACCCGAGACCACTCATTTGCGGGTGAGTTCTTCAAGACTGTTGAAATACTGCAGTATTTACTAATATTCTCTACATCATAATTTCTCTACGTCAATTTCAGGGCTGATTATCTGACCTCATTTCCATCAGTTCTGTTACCAGCCACTAGCCCATCCATCAGTGGACCACTCTGTTTATCACAAAACTATAAAAACAGGTAAACTTTTGTTGTTGTTAACTATACATAATGTGTTTATTATAAACTTATTTTACTCTCTCCTGTCTTATTCTCTGCATTTCAGATTAAGGATGAAAAACAGAGTGCACAATCTCTTCTCTGATGGCGCTAACAACAAAAGTGAGCTTTTAAGCATAAATCTAACATTTAAATGCTGCGGTCTAGATAGAACCTTGTGATAACCCGTACATTTAGCACATGTCAGTTAGGTGTTTGCTTAATGTTTACCAGGTGAGATCTCTCGCTTCACTCCTTTTACAGATTCAGAACGCACACGTTGATTAATTTCACATGTGCTTGTATTGTGCATGAGCTCACAAACATAAAATACACACATTTAACTCACTTAATGCTTAAGTACACACACGTCCCTCCCGCCAGACTGTAGGCCATTATTGAAATTCCCATTCTTTTGTATGAGGTGAGAAAAGCATTACCTGTGTAAACCTGAATAAGCAAACTGTTCTCTTGTCTAACCAGCCTGTGGGCCGGTGATTGTTTTTCAGGCCATTCGTACCCTGATCCACACCTGGGTGCCTCGGCCTCTTTTGTTCAGAGGCTCACAGAGATTTCCTCTCTGGAAGCAGAGACAGTCCGGCAGGAGAGGATGAAGAAACTCAAAAAGATCAATAGGCAGGACTCTTAATCGGAGTCCAGTAGCCAAAGAGGATACACTTGACTCCTGAAATCACAACTGTGCCAAGATGGAGTAAATAAAGTCAAGAGAGGTACAGAGTCTAGTAGCACAGCCACTAGATTATAACTGAAATAAAATGAAAACAATGACTGTAGCATTTACATTTCTGATATAAAACTATCAGGGATTGTTAAATTTAAAGTGTATTCGCCAAGAATAACTGCCTTAGCATTGCCTTAAACTACAGTGGTGATGAAATTAAAGCACTCATATATGTTATGTTATGTTGCATATATAAAACAACTTTATGCTTTGTGTACTGCCTTCAACTTTTAAGTGATCATATCCAAAAACATATTTTTGTCAAAGAAAAAACGTGCTTCAGTGGTATCTAAAAGTTAAGAACTGCATTATTAAATGGTATGAAACTCTAAGTGTATTATATTTTTGATTGATAGTTTTGATAATTTCATATATCAACCAGTAGCATTCACAGACATATGGCTGTTGTATGTTTTTAGCTGATTATAGAGTGTACAGTGCATTACAGATACAGCAGTATTTTAATGCAGGTGGGAGGCTGCATCTTTGTGCAGGTTGTTCTGGAGAGCGTGGGAGAGCTCCATTCTACACCAAAGTGTCTTTTGTCGAAAGGAAAAGGGCCAGGTTGATTCGGTTCAAGACTAGGTTGGCACATTCTGGGCAGAGAGAAGAGAGATAATGTCTTTTTGGCTTCAAGACTTCATTTCAGAAACCACCTGCAATGAGCAGCAGATTCTTATTATTATTATTAATGATAATAGTAATAGTAATAATTATAAGAAATGATATATGATATACAGTATAAAAATGTATATTTGTAAAAAAATATATATATATTATTAGTAATCAATAAATGCATGAAATTACTTATTTTTCGTAAATTATTATTATTGTTGTTGAATGATATAAAGATAAAGAATGATAAAATATTTTTGGATTTTCAGCTTTTATTATTACTATAAATAGTTAATTAAATTTATGTTACGTTTAAATAAAATCACATTACATTTTGCGAATTTAACTTAATATAATAATTAACTTAATAATTACATTTACTTTTTTTAAATCATCATCAACAGCATCGTTATGAAACATTTATGTTTGTTTATTGTTTATATTATTTATGGGTGATGTTTATATATTTATTTATTTATTATTAAAACCAATAATACTAATTAATATAATCATTAATTAATAACTTATAACTAATAATGATTTAAAGTTTTATAAAATAATCATTAATACTACTACTATTAATCAATAATGCTTAATATAAATTAATTAAATTATTTATTAGAGGTTTTTTATTAATATAAATAATCATTTTTCTACTCAACATTTTAATTTTTATTTTAATCAACAAGACCGAATGTTTCTGTCTAGAGAGGTGCAGATATATGAAAATGTGAAGTGTTTTTGAAACATGAGAAGTGTGAGTGTATTTGAAACATTTTGTTATGAGCCAAAATGAGCAAGTTGCACTCTTCATGGTTTTTTTTTTTTGTTTTTTATTTTTTTGTGAGTAAAGCTTTAGTCAATCAAAATGACCCAGAACAAACAGTAAACAAAGAGTCCTTTAATAAAACATTGCCAAAGACCTGCCCACAAGAGGTTTATCATTTCAGCTCAGCTCGTTTGAACTCCAAATCAGGCTGATTTGTTACTTGTCGTCAATGTTACTTGTCGTCAAGTGGTTATGTGCTGTGGTTAAATGCTAAATGGATGAACTTTATGACATTTGGATGAGGAGTGAAATGAACAAATCTACTGATATGCCACTATATCTGGCCTTTGTGGTTCATAAAATGACCACCAGTGACATGAGGTTTGTGTGCACTGAAAAGGAATGCGACCTAGTCAGGTTAATGGTAATGATATACTTCAGTAAGTTCACTCACAGAGAGTAGACAGTGTCTTCCTCTATCTTCATGAATCTGAGAATGGACACGGTACCCAAGCCAAACCTAAACACAGCCAAATCCACAAGGCCCAGATTTGGCAAGAGTTTTGAAGGTTAGCTCGATAGAACGGTTAGAGCGAACAACAGAAGTCCAGTTCAAAGAATGACTTTGATATCAGGTGACATTAATATGTCCAGTATAAAACATAAGAGACCTTTTAGAGTGACTTTACTATGCTTCTCAGATAACTCAGTGAGACATAAAATGTCAAACTAAAGCTGCTTTCTTTCTTTTTAAAGTCAACAAATCAAAACTGACCTTTACTTTTTACTTTCTTAAGACTTGGATTTGGTCATATTGTGAAGGATTCACTGCTGCAAAAAGTCTTCTTTCATCAAGATGTAATAACTTGCTCTGCCTCTAAAATGGCTTTCAATTTTGGTTTTACATCACAGGTCCTCTTATTTTTCAACCCTTTCAACCTGCACCTTTCATACACAGACTACTTTTCACAATTCAAGTTGGATAAAATCAGGTCCTGGCCCACAAGTTGTTTTTTTTGTTTTTTTTATATATATATCTTGTTTTACACAGAAATAACTCATATTTCATGTTGTATTGTATATTCAATAGGTTGTGAATGACAGTTCATCATTTAAATAATATTAATAGTTTGAAATAAATTTGCTTCTTACATAGTATCTGTTCTTAAACTCAAACAAAATGATTAAAGGCCATTAGAAGTCTGAATCTGCATATGAAATACAATTATGTATTCTGAATCCAAGACTTGCATTAATCTTGCACTTATAGTACGGGTGATATGTGGAAAAAAATGTTCACTTTTTCATAAAAGCATGAAACCTGGTACACTTGTATAGTTTGCGGCCCTAAACATTTTCAGAAATGGAGCCATCGCAAAAAACCTTGTGGTTGCTATGGCGACTATTTTATTTTCCACCATAACCAAATGATGTATTTTGGATCATATCTCCTGAACCAAACATGATAACACAGAAAAGGTAATGTGTACCCCCAAGGATTACAATGATAACATATAGAACAACATAAACTGATCAGGTGAAGACATAATGGTGAAATCAGCTATGTAAGAAGAAAATAACATTATCTGACCTTCACAGTATCACAGCATTTAGAAAAGTCCATATTATGGGTATTTTTTCCTAAATAATACATTAAAAGATACTTCCATATATTGTATTCAAGAATACTTTCATATATTGGTTATGGTGGAAAGTAAAATGGTTTCAAGTTTCATGTTTTTATAAAAAAAATTAACAATACGCCTAAATTTTTGCACATTTCATCTGGACTATTATCAAAGATATGCATTTAATCACAGTTTTACTCCTGCTGCTTCACGGCCAAAATCTAATTCTTTATTGGATGAAATAACAATACTAGTTTGGACATACTGACACTGACCCACTATACTTTTGGTCTGGCTCAGCTTTACAACCTTCCCTCATGTGCTAATGATGAGTAACACCTCACTGGAACTCTAGATTCTGAAGAAACCGGTTTCACAGTCTACAGACTCGAGACAGCAGAGGTCACTGGGTTAATAATATGTCTTTAAAAATGTCTGAACCTATGTTTTTCTGAATGTCTTCTATCATAGAGTACAGTTTTCCTCTCTCTCTGGTTCAGCTTTACAAACAGACTCTCTGTTCTGTCTATTGTCAACAATGAGAGCACACCTGCACCTTAGACAAACAGAAGCGGGTGTCTGCATGGATGCTCTCTACATAACCAAGAGCTGAGTCACTCTATCAACAAGCCATCAGACTGTAACAGATGGAAACTGAGTGAAGAGGAAGTTCTGGAAACATGAACTACTGCTCCTTCATTATAGATAATGTGATATTATAACATCACATTAAAAGGTACATGTAGAGATGATAAAATGCCATGGAAACTTGAGAGAGATTTTTAAAATGTATTTATGATGTAACACTTTAAAAATAAATCTGAATGAAAATGAAAAAAAATATTTTAATGTATTAATCTAATATGGAAAAAATATTTCCTGCAAATGAATAAAAAAAGAAAATATTTACCAAAAAGTATGTTAAAAATTTGTTTTGGATTTAGTACAGTGACAGCTAATTCAAATAAAAACTATATAATTCTAAAATTAGCATCTTAAAAATACCCTTATTAATATTTTACTCAAATAGGCTATGTGCAGAAGGATGTGTGTCCTGTCATCTCTGTTACTCTGCTCAGTCCTGTGACTATTTTCTAATGTCTCTTTGAAAAAATATAGATATTTCTTAATTGACGTCAAAAAAAGAGGGTGAAAAGAAGGACTAACATGTTTCTCATATTTGTGAAAACTACCATAGTTCCAATTAAACTATATAGTATTGTTTGTGTCTGTAACAAGTTTGACCAAAAATCTAAAACATAAGGTAGAAAAATAGTGATAAAATAATAAATCGCATAGCCTGATTTTTAATTTCTTTGCAATTTCTTGCCATTTTAATGTGTCTTAATTTCATGAATGTCTTGACTGAACTTGTTTTATTTTTTTACATTTTGGGAAAAGTGGAAAAAATTTAATTTGTAACAATATCCCACAAAATGTGCGTTTTTACTGTATTTTTAATCAAATGACTGTAACCTTGGTGAGCATAAGAGACTTATTTTTAAAACCACAGCAGTGTAGACGAAAATGTATTAGCAGGCGTAAGATTTTTGCAAATTGATTATCATACTTAGGGGTGCTCTGACACCAGTGCTATGAGGCTGGTTTGATTTACTGTTTATTTGCATTGTTTGTTATCCACATTGGCAGTCTGTATCCAGGACGGTTTTCTCAGGGGGCTGTGGTATGCATAACACTGACATGACCCCACATAGCTCTCCTTCACTTATACACCATAAACACTCTTACACACACAATGCAGTTCAACATGCTTAATGCGGAAAGTCCATTCAGACATGCAGATGAATAAACCTGTTTGTCAAACTCTACAGGCTGTTTCAAAGGACAGTCAGGAAATCAGCCACATTTGATGCAAAAATTTATTTTTGCTGCACTTTAGTTTCAATGTATCTAAAATAAAAGATTTCTTAAAGTGTTACTCCATCCCAAGATGAAAATGTTGTCGTTCCAAACACGTAAAAGCTTTGTTTGTCTTCAGAACGCAATTTAAGGTATTTTAGATGAAAATATGAAAATGGCTGATGAAATGGCTGATGCTAGACAAGCTTGATACAAATGTCTTAAATGTTTACTTTCAGATTCAGTTCCCGCGATTCTTTCATTTTCTACTGAGTGATGATGTAATTTTCCGCGGCTTGATGATGATGTTAAAGAGTGTTACTCTCACTTGAATTGGCTCCCTTGTTTCAGTGAACAATCAAAGCAGTGGAGTTTGCCGACAGCCACAACAGATCTCCTAGAGGTTAATTCTCACTAATATCCCGTCTTTGCCTTGATCTTGCTCTCTGTGCATGAGCAGCCCCTCATTCCTCTCACGATTAGGCCGAGTTCCCTGCGGAGGGACAGCGCTCTCAGCCACTCTCAGCCAAGCATAGACAAAAAATATGCTATCAGCATCCACATTAATGAATTTCTGAAAATTCTAGTTCCACTTTTCTTGTGGTTTGACTTTGCAGACTTGTTTATATGTGAACTTTGCAGTGTGTTGTAAATAAACCCACACATAGATCCCAACTTTGACTGAGTTATGGACGTGTACCGATTAGATAATACTAATTCAATAACCTAATTCTCTCACCTAATCACATTTTCATCAGTCCAAAGAGGAAACGTCCCAGACATACTGCAGTTAATTACCAAACATAACATGAAGGCTCTCTGTGGGAGTTTGCACAGCAGAGGTGGATGAGCTCATGAACTGTCTGCTTTTGTGGAGTCGATATGAAGTTGTGACAGGAACCGGGCCGTATGCTGCCCCAGGCTCTGTAGACTGGAGCAAGGCCAAATATTCACATTCCTCCCACTGTTTCCCTGCTGTACAAGCTTCAGAAACAGACTGGGCACTGATTTGAGATCAGTTTGATGTGGTACAACAGGGCATAGCAGCCAAAAGAGCAGTATACTGTAGAGAGAGAGAGCTTTCACACACCCTTCACTCAAACAACATTTCCCCACCTCTCTTTTTCTCTACCTCGTCCACTTTTGTGTGCTAGAACAAGGGCAGAGAAGCTCCAGACGGATTTTACAGACACATAAGGGGTGGACATTCAATTCCTCCGCTCTGATTGCCACAGAATAGCTCTTTCTTTCAGCCAAAGCTGTGTCTTTTTTTCCCCTCTGGACAAACAGAAGAGTTGTTTGGTCACAGGAATTCCAGGTCACAAGGATTCCTCCAGCAAGCATGACTTCACCTGTGACAGATTCATTTCCTCTCCAGGAATGAGACCTGTGGCACTGACTTCAAGAGACATCGAAGACAGTAACAGGGACTTTTGTCAATTTAAGGGTTCGTTTTGGATATGATGGGGTTGTTGTCAGTGGACCGGAGTGCCCTTTTGGTGGTGGCTGCTCTCTTTTTTGGGATGAACCAATTTGCTGAAGGGGGATGCTCATTAAGGTGCTGTCAAGGCACAGATTTCACCTGTGTCACTACTGACTGGAGGATGGACCGTGTTTATGGGACATGTTATTGTGATGAGAGGTGTTTAAAGACTAAAGACTGCTGCTTTGACTATCCAACAGAATGTCCAGGTATGTGGTACAGTAATATTTTGACGGATGACTGGGCATTTTTTTTTAGTACATATTTACCAGCACATATTTTAAATAGTATATAAAATGATCAGTTATTGTGATTAATTTATTATGAGTAATGAAAGGCTTTATGTACAGCGTTTTACCGCTCCAAAAGCTGCACCTAGTGGCAAAGAATATTTTTGCATTTTCATTCAGACCAACATGAAAAGACTAACAAGTGGGCGGGCAATATGCTAACGTTTTATATTGACATCAACAAGAAACGCCTAGGGATTCGCTTTTAAAAAACGCCTCCTTTCAATATTTCAGTCAACTCTTTCTTTTGAGAGACAATAACTTTATACATGGTGCACTTTCAGATTTAAAACTTTGCATGGTGTTTTCATGCACTTAGAGCTGTGTTACACGCTACATGAAATGTCATTTTCAAAAATTCATAATAGGTGCACTTTAAATAGTGCTATGGTGGGAATGTAGTCTTTCAGTGAAATGAGTGCACTAAGCAAAATAAGAAAATCTGCTGAAAATGTACTCATCCTCAGGCAATCCGAGATGTAGATGCAGTTTCTTCATTGGAACAGATTTGGAGAAATGTATAACTCTTAAACAACAGTGAATCCTTTCCAGTGAATGGGTGTCGTAAGAATAACACATCACAATAATCCACAAGTTCTCCACACAACCCTGTGAAGTGTTTGTAATAAACAAATTAATTCAAAGTCATCTACCCATAATATTTATTTCTCCAGTGAAAAAGTTGGCTCATCTGAATCAGGAGACAAATCTGCACAGATTACGCACCTTGAAAAACAAATATGCCAGCGGATTTTAATGTGCGTGTTATGATCCAGCTGGAAGTGCCAGCATGGACCATGGGATGGCACTTCAGCGCTATATGTACTCTTTGTGTGTTTGTCTCCGTTTCTATACCTGGACTCTCATTGTGAACTAATTGTCTCCACCTACCTTGTTTGTTGTCATGACTGCCTATTGTTTCTCCGCCCCTTTGTCTTGTATTTAAGCACCTGTCTTCCGTTGTGAATTCGCTCGTCATTGTTGGATGTATCCCGTGTGTAATCCCTTTGTACAGCCATCCGTGTTTCCCTGTGTTTTCCCCGTTTGGATTTATCGTTGTCGACCCATGCCACGTTTCCTGGATTATTCTAATGTCTCTGCCCTCTTGGATTAAGTTTGCCGCTCGTCTGACCATTGCCTCCCTGTATTGGATTATTCTCTGTCTCTGTGTTTGTAATAAATAAGTCTGCTGATGGATCCGGACGCCTCCCGTCTCCTCCTTCGTGACAGTGAGAGGACAACAGAGACTTTTCACTGGAGGAAATGTTATTAGACTATGGATTTTGGCCAGAACTGATAGTTTACAGTTACAATGCCTTCAAAAAATTCAAAAACATGATTAAATCACATTGATTGAATGACATGTGGAGCAATTTATATTTTAGGATAATATTTGTTTCATACAAAAGCAGTCAACATCAAAGAATTCATGCTGTAGCAATGCATGAGCTGTCAAATACAAAAATACAGAATTCAGTTCTGTCATACAGATCTGACAGGGCAGTGTCTATTTTTACACTGAACTGTCAAATCTACACTGACTCATTGTTAATGTAGTGCCATTCAAAAAGTAGTGTAGGCCTTATGACGTTGTCATTTTAATTTTTTTATAATACTAATATTTCTACGAGACAAGCATTATATTAATATTTATATGCCAGGTTCTCAGCCTTTTTGACTCAGTCTTCCACTGCCTACCACAATATTTATATATGTTATACATGTGTAATATATAGGCCGGTTTCACAGACAGGGCTTAGCCTTTAAACCAGATCGTTTAAATGACTTTTTTGTTGTTGTTGTTGTTTAATATTACATTTTTTAAATGTGCTTACCTCAAATATAATACATTTAAGGTAGCCCAAAATATTTTTCAACAGTTTTTCAAATGGATTGGATGTTTGTTAAGTCCTTAGATGTTAACCACCCTGGTCTGAAATGCTGGTTACTGTAGATCTATGAACAACGTGCTGATCTTGTTGCTGTTTGTCACCTTTGGTTGTGTTTGTAGCTCAGCCGTGTGTTGTGAGTGAGTGGAGTCACTGGAGTGGGTGCGCTCAGCCCTGCCAGCCCTCTTTCCGGGTCCGGAGACGCAGCGTTGAGAGACTGCCCCAAAACAGCGGACAGGCCTGTCCAAGGCTACAGGAGCAGGCGGGATGCATGGAGTATCAGGACCACCACGGACAGTTTTGTGCTTCTGTGCAAGGTATGAATCTGAATATTCATAGGCTATATATTAAGCCCAAATGCACAGTAGATGTTCAATAGTGTAATCATTTTAAAGTTTTCTGACCAACTTAAGTAAGACTATCTATAATTGTACTTTGTATTATACTAATTCAATTCTACTGTCTTTGTATAATGGTTAAAGTGTGCTTATGAATGTAAAGACAACAATTATGGTAAACTAAAATACACTTTAAAATTGTGTATCATGTATTTATTACACTTGCAATTACATAATGATTAAATTGCAATTTAAGGTTACACTGTAATCCTATGTCACTGTATTTGTGATGTTTGGCTTAGGGTTTCTTGCATGTATTTATGCATCATTTATTGTTATTATAAGCAGATGTAACATGTAACATGGACACCTTAAAATAAAGTGTTACCCAATTTATCAAAACAGTGCTTTAGTAGGTGGGTTAGTAAACACATTGAAGCTAGTGTACTTCTTTGAAGCATGACAAAAGTCGTAGAAAACTATGATTTAAAATGTACTAATAAAACTAAAGTTTATTTAATTATACATTTTTGATAAATAAACTTATATTTGGATTATGTTGGGTTAATTCCAGGAGCAGCATTTATAACAACAATGGAGTACAGCAAAGGCAGAAAACATGATTTGTATGGGGCCCCAAAGGATGCTGGGTATGTATCACCGTAGATTAAACAAGCACAAAGACACTGTTCATGATGTGAATTTGGGATGAGAAGCCTGTTTACTCATTTCAACAAATAGTTCATTACTTTAAGCCTCAAAAACAGACTGCCACAATATTTAACTTCATGTAATTGCAATTTTATATCTTGTGTGTCTTGAGTTTATATTTTGTATTTGTGAATCGGAACAGTGCTATAACCTCATCATGTGATTAATTCTTACTAACTTTTAAGTCACTTGATGATGGCCTTCGCTCCACAGGTTCTGTATGGAGTTCAAGATGGAGTCTCTGACAGTGCAGTGCATGGTGGAGAACAGACCCTACACACGCTGGATGCAGTACTTGAGGGAGGGCTACACTGTCTGTGTGGCCTGCCAACCTCCGGCGATGAACAACCACAGTCAGAGCTGCCAAGGAGATGGTAACCTAGCTGAAAGGTAGTGTACCTGTAATGATTGTGGCTTGAGCGTTTCTATCCCTGTGCAAATAAACTCTTTAATCCAGACAACAGGCAGGGTCAAAAGAACAGGCGAACAGGTGTAGAGGAGATTAGACAGAGACGTGGTCGATTATACAAAGTAAAGGGTCGAGACAGGCAGCAAACAATCAAGCAATGGCAGAATGGGCAGAGGTCAGAGAAACAGGAAAACAAAACAGATCTGAAAAACGCTTAGTAGACAGCCTGGGCAAATCAATGCTTCACAATTGTCAGTGTGTGAATGTGACAGTTAAATACTGAGTGTGAGTGGGTGTGGTGATGATCAGCAAAATGTGAACAGGTGTGATTGTGCAGTGCATGTTGGGATATTGAGTCCATATAAACCAAGGGTGGTGAGGTGAAGCAAGTGCCCTCTAGTGGAGCTTGAGGGCACTCATGACAGTACCCATAATGCAGCAGTGTTTTATTTTTAGAGAAATAACACCGATTCTGATGCAGCAACAATACTCATCTTCTGAGTTCATGGTTTCATGCTAAAAGAGAATTTAAGAGATTTTGCAAGACTCTTGTACCATACTAATCTGTGTCCTTCACCATTGTGAATGGATGACCTCTGACCTTTCTAGTGCTTGCTATTTCAGTGTAGTAGTTGAGGCATATGGATGTTACTTGATTTTTATGAAACCAACAGGTTTCAAATTAAAACTGTATTAAAAAACTTTTCATGCCTTTATTGCTTCTGCATACATTTTTTTATTTTTCAATAAAATAACATTTTGTAACTGGCTTCTGATGGTCGACTCTTGTCTCAGCAGGGATGATCTTCTTCACTGGCAGGCGGTGGGAAGCCCTCGCTGCAGAGGAACATGGAGGAAAGTACAGAGACTACAGCACTGCTCCTGTCCACAAGTGCACAGCTTCATTTTCATTTAAACACACCTAGGATGCTTCTTCCTTGTTAAAATCCACAAATGAACTATATGTCCTATTATATAATTCAAAAAAACAATCACACTTTCACATACATTTATTAAAAGCTCTTTAGTTTTTACAGTTGTATTGTTTCAACCTTTTTTCCCCTGTGAAAGATCTCTAGGAACAGATTTAAAGGCAAAAAAGCTCACATTTACCTCACTTGCATCCTCTACTGGACAAATTAGGGTTTTACAGTTTAAAGAAACAACAACAGAAAGCTTGTAAAGCAGTTTTTCCAGCAGCCATATTTCTGCTAAATAGTTTTTACTTTTAAATTTACAAAACGGCTCTCCCGAATTCCAAACTAACTTGTGTAATTACATGTATAACAACAGAATTATTCATTGAACTCTGAAACATGAGTAATAATGTGTTACGTAAACTTTACTGACAAAAAAAAAAAAAAAAAACTTTTAAAAGGTGACTGAAAACAGCTTAAATACTGAAAACTTAAATTCTAAAGCGGTAAAAGCAGAAGCAGCCAGCAGCTCAATAGTCTTTTATTTTCTTCAGGACTCTCCATCTGTCCTTAAGATTGACACCAGTGCGGTTGTCAAAGTCATAGTCATTCAGGATCATTCTCCATTTGCCTTCACCGTGCTTCTTCACACCTTCTTTCAGCTTACTGTCTTCTTCTGCAGTCCATTTCTGAAAGGAACAATCATTAAGGCTGTTATTACATGTACAAATTCATGTAATACATGCACACACACACACACACACACACACAGTGAAGATGTTCACATTCAGAGTAACTCACCCTCCTGGGTTGGCTTGTCACAGTAACATTGCTTTGTAAATCTGAACAGACACTACTTCTTCTAGAAATTTCTGTGGATGAAACAGCATTGATTAATAATTAAGAGATTTATATTAGGAACCTCATGTTCGTAGAGTTGTTCTAAACATGTATGATGTTATTTCTGTGGAATACAACAGAATTTTAACAAAGTCTATAGGACACATTTTTAACAATGCGCGGTTATAAGAATAGAGAAGATCTACAGTATGTGAAGTTCTATGTATTTTTCTCATGGAAAAACACGAGAGTGAGAACATTTTTAGTTGACTATCATTTTAACAACTTACAAAATGATACATAATGATTCAGTAAAATGAAAACGTACTGTAAATGGAGGTTCTTTTGCGCGTGGTTTGCCCTTTCTTGGCAGTTTCAGGTTTCCATAAGTCATGAATTCGCTTTGAAAAAAGTCTCCTTTTGGGTCTGTAAGAAATCAAGTCATGTGAGAGAATAATTTTAAGGTATTGTAATTGAGGCCAGCTTCACCTGAGAATTATTAATCACTGATGATTAATGTCAGGTGTTAGTCATTATGGTGACCGTTAATGTCCATGTATTTTAAGTCTATGTTGCTGTTGAAAGGACTTTCAAGGTGCTCACCTGATATTTAGCACCAGTGAATCCACCTGTTCCTCATCTCTGTGTGGAAACACCAAATAAATTATTTATATTTAAATGTTTTATTCAGGTAAAATGCATATAAAAAAGACATTTATTTTAGAAATATAAATCTATTACATTTATAAATGACCAAAACCAATTAATTAAATTAAATAAACACAAATAAAAAGTGAATCTTATTAACAGACAACTGCAGTTTAAAATGTTGTGAATGAGAGAGATGGCTTTACTCTTCTGGTTTGTTTGACTCTGTGCTGGATGGAGTCCTTTCACTTCCATCCTGTTCAGATGAGGTTTTCTCTGATCTCTCATTACGGGCTTGAACCACTTTTAATGCTGCCTACAACAAACATATGCCAAAAACAAAACAAAAAGTAGACGCACTTCATTGCATTGTAATATGCTGCAAAATACACAATCTATAAATTACACAGAAATCCATTAGTGGCAAGCAAATCAGTTTTACGGACAATTTATTTGCAATACTGAACCCGATATTGCGTAGCTTGTCAGTGATCCACAGCTCTGTGTACTAACTGCCACTCCATTTGAAAACAGGTGATGGAGATGTAACGCTAATAAAAGAACGGGCTTTGCTGATGAGATGTGCATGAATATACCATGTGATATATTGCCCAGCCCTAATTGAGGGTGAAGCTAATTGCACTATTTTCATACCACACCCTCAAGAAAACACCACGATTCTAAGAGATCATTTTCCAAATACGGTAAGCGTGCATTGGAACCACATTCAGCAAAGATTAGAACTTTCCCACAGTATGCAGCAAAACAAATCAGAGCACATCTTGAGGTGGATTTGTTTTTGGGTAAGCATAACAAGAAAGTCCTCTTACTTCGAATAAGAAAACGGAGGAACATTCTTGGCTGAATGCATTGAGGAATGTGTCAATGTTCTCCAACAACTGGTCGAAAGTAAAGTTCATCAGGAGCTGGTCATATGCATCCTTCTTACTCACAATGGTGGTCAGCTTTCCTTGTAGCTTCTGTTAGGAAAAAAATTGTTAATTTGCTGCACTGTATGAAAACACATGTTAAACTGCAAAAGGTAAATAATAATAATAATTAAAAAAAAAGCAGCAGCAACAACAACAAAAACCGCACCGCTGGTAACTCAGTCTCTTTTTCCAGCCACTGCAGGGTTTCCTTTGCCAACTTTGAATGTCCTTTCTTCACACACACAGCGACAGACTTGGACACAAAATGAAAACCGAATTTTCAGGACTGAATTCCACTCAAACTCTACAATATGAAGCATCCGTCACTCTCAAACATATATACCTGAACAATCAGCAGAGTCTTGATCTTAGCATGCAAGTCTGAATCAGACACTTGCTTTAGCGACTCCCAAATCGGCAACGCTGACATCAAGGGAGTGGTTCGAGAAACGTGATCATAACGGACTTCTGAAATACACAACACCAGACAGATTTTGACACGTCAGAAAAGGTCACTGAATCCTTTGTTTACATTTGTCTTTGTATCTTAAAAAATGAATCCTAGATGAGGCTTCATCAACATTGTAAAAGACTTTATAGTATAAGAATGAGTAAACAAATCAAAAAGGTTCTTCAATACAGTGTGTTTGTGAATTTATAGCCGTTATCAGGTTCACAGTGTTTTACAAGGCTAGTTTGGTAACACTTTATAATAACTACACGCTATGAATCATTATGAATCATACTGAATGCTTTATAACAACCTGACTTAATCCTGAATTACATCAGGAACATGTGTTAATAAAGCATTTAGTCATTGAGTTACACTATAAATGTACAACGTCCAGCCATTATTTTAAGCAACTGTAAAGCTAAGCAAATTTCTACCAAAGAAAACGTGTAAGTTGAACAAAAAGACAACAACATTATCTAGCAATAATAATAATGTGTTGGCATTACCCAAATCTTCCCCGTCCATCACTCTGGCAAGGAAGCAGCAGATCGTTCTCTTCGTGTTTTGATCTGAACACGACTCAAGATCATCATCCACTATACCTGTGGGATAAACAATAACAACACCTCCAGTACGATTACAAATATATGAAAGTAGAATAACATTAATTGTTATAATAAATAGTTGCTAAGCTTAAAACGTTACTTTCAAACAGTTTCAAAGTTTTACGAAACTCCAGCGCAGATCTGTCTCTGAACAGCCGACATAGTGACGCGAAGTAATAATCGATCATCCATGACTGGACAACACCCTCGACTTCAGAGAAATTGATTTTATCAGTAGTGCTGGATATCATCTCACTTGACGACCCCTCCATCTTCTTGTTTATATCGAAAGCAAACATTCCCGCGGAGCGCTGACTTCTTCTTCTTTAGGTTTAATGGCGGGTGGCAAACCAACTTATGGTGCATTTCCGCCACCTACTGAGTTGGAGTGTGAGACCTCAACGAGAAGAAGGAAAATTGCTTACATATAAAAAAACCCACACAAATTATTATATCCTCTTAATTAAACCTGTATCCCTCAAAACTTTTAACAGAAAATCATATACCTTTGATTGTTTCTCTGCACTCTGAAATATATCTTTGACTGAGATGACATTAATTTCCAGATCTCTTAGTTTTCCAACAAGCTGATTTCTCTCCATTCTTTATGCTTCACAGTGAAATAATACATGCTCAACCGTTTCTGTTCTTCCACAATGACTGCAGCACTCTGATTCACTTTTCCCTATCATGCACAGGGAACAATTAAGATTGGAGTGTCCTATACGGAGCCTAGTTATAACTGTCTTCTTTTCTGTTTCCATGTCTTTCTTTCTTTCCCCACTTTTGATTGGATGTTAAACAGATGTCTTCCTTTTGACTCTTTATTCCAGTCCTCTTGCCATAATCTTATGACTGCAGCTTTAATAATACTTCTTATTTCTGATTTGCATAATGGAATTTCTATTTCAACCTCCTCTTTTCTCAATGCTGACTTGGCCCCGAGCGCTGACTGTCTTCTTCTTCTTTTTGTTTTATGGCGGATTGCAATCATGACATATCAGGTGCATACTAGGGATGTAACGGTATCAAAATTTCACGGTACGGTAATACCTCGGTATGAATGGCACGGTACGGTATTTATTGA
>JAUMHE010000082.1:7042542-7069592 GCA_032359235.1 Enteromius mattozi
GAGCAATTATTAATATTAACAACAAAAACACTAATAATAATATTATTAATGGAACACCCCCATTCCACACCCCCGGGGGGGATGAGATATCACTCTTGCCTGTCTTCGAAACTTGAGAGCCCTGCCTTTTCCCCATGTATTGCCGATGCGCTTGTAGCCTAAACCTTATTGCAAAGTTGTCAGTGGTTATAAACAGTTAATTCTTAAAATGGTTACAATAACAAAACACATAGGCACATATTTAATAATTATTTTATTAACATATTTAATTAAATAATTTAATTAAAACATATTAACGTAACATGACAATGACATATTAATAATTTGTTCATTTCGAATGCTGCCTAGCAAGAGATAACATTTTTTTAAATGAATAGGCCCTATATTTAAGTTGCTAAGGGTGGTTGCTAAGGGGGCTCAATGATACACAGAACCTTGAGTGAAGCGGTCGTAGCCGTGCTGTATTGTGAATAAAACACAGCTGCTGACCAATCAGAATTGAGGAATGGAACTAACCGTTTTATAAACTTACATAAAGCACATTGTGTACCATGTTGTATTGCAAAACACTTTTGCTGCTTTTGAGGTGTGATTTGGCATTGTACCAAATGATTAATTTAAATGTATGATTAAATGTAAAAAAAATGGGACCCATTAAAATATTAATAAATACTAGCATATAATTAATACTAGGCAAAGGTATTCTACATGTAAAAACAAAGCATTCACAACTAAATACAAACCAAATCAGTTGGTTATCATTTTCAACTAAAACAGATAAAAGAAAAAAACCCTCCAATATTGGATAATGACCAATATGATAGTCATATACATACCCAACACCCCCCCCCCCCCCCCAAAAAAAAAAAAAAAAAAAAAAAAGACATGTTCCTTTGCTTTTATACATTCTTTGAGAGGAAGACGGTTTTTGTTCAGTCAGCAGAATTTTCTGGTCCTTGTGGCCTCCTCATGGCAGGCTTAGATCTGAGTCAATCAGGCACAGGGATCAAAACCATGACCTTCAAATCCAAAGGTGCTTAAACTTACCTGGCATGGTCTGGGAGGCTTCCCATAATACATCACCACTGACTACAGACAGGATAAACTTCTGACAAATCATGGATCACTTCCATACAACACTGGCTGACAATATTTTATCCCAGTACAGAGGGACAATCTCATGATAATAAAGCTGATAGCACTCTACCATTCTATTGTGACCAATTACCTTATTACAGGAATCCTTCAGAGAGTTAAACATGGGCTTACAAGGACTTAACGTGTCCTGACAGAAACCCAACAGACTGACCACCGGAGTCATTCACAGCCAACCATTGTCAATGTGGTCTGAACATTTCTCTTTGAAAATACTCCTCCGCTTTCAGTTTGATATTCTCTTTTTCCATTTTTGTTCATAAACTTCAAATTCTGTCTCACAGCGCTCTGTTGCTTTGTAGTGAATGTCGTTCCCATCAATATTTCAGTTTAAAGTGCTCAGATGCTTTCAATGGAACATATAAACGCTGACGGATCCAAACTGAAGGCTTCGCTGGACTAAACAAATAATAATTATATGTTGAAATATCAAACACAAGAAAGTAGGGCTGCAACAACTGTAAATTTGAATGAAAATAATCAACAAGAATCTTTACAGCAGTGAATAATACATTTCTATGGCAAAATGCATCTGAAAAACAGCACAGAGCATAAAGTGATCTACTGCAGGAAAAGTGCACAGCCCGAGTCCTAAACATGAAAAAGCAGCCTCTACGGATGTCACTTTTGTCACAATTGTTCTCAAAAACATAAAAGCAGTGTTAAATTAAACTAAAAACTAGTTCATAAAAGTAAATATAAATGCTAATAAGTAAATTTACAGTTTTCTACCACAAAAGAAGAACATAACCATTATAAGCAAGTAATGTGGGCTGCTTGTTTCTTAATCACCTCAGACTTTCACTATCTTTGAAATAATGGGTTTTACATGTTAACCACATGTTAGAGGTATTTTTTTGCCGTCTAAAACTATTGAGAAACCTCATATATTTACAATGGCTCTGTCTACAAAACCCAGTGAGCTCACTTGCTGTCTACTTCCTATATAGGCAGCTGTCTACATACACATTAAGCTAACCTAAATGGAACATTAGCGCCTAGTTTGAGACACTTCTCATAGTCTGCAACTTCGTTAACAGGCACTCTCACAAATAACGCCCTTGCAGAGAGATAATGCGCACAGCTAATTCTCACATTAGCATGTAGTTAACAAAGTTATAAAATCAATAATTACATGAATATGCAGTGCACGTGAATGTTGGGTAAAATGTGTGATCCTGGGACTATTTCCTAAACACTTCTGAGTATGAATAAACATGTATGTTTTCCTCAGCTCCATCCAAATTTGTAAATATTTAGCTTAGCTTGGATAGGCTAACATAAAATGATTACACACAACATCTCCATTTACAGTGCATTGTGGGATTGCTTTAGACTCAGAATGGTATGCAATTTGCTATCAACAGTTTGAGATGAATAAGAGCACACTTATGTCTAAAAATGCTGTTTATATCATCTCACTATGTTTTAGGCCCGAGCTTGTATCTTATACCTTCTGTAGCAAGTGAACCCAGCTGTGCTAAGGTCTCCGTGTTCCTTCTGTAGCTTATCCTTAAGACACATGGAATAAAAGGCCAACTCAGGGAACATGCCGCCTCACAGTAATACAGTCTCATTACCTTCTTAAGGTTTTCCTTGGGACACGGACAAGCAGTCCTCATAGATTTCATTTGATGCATGAAAACCAGTAATTGATTAACTGCCACCATCAACTCATGATCTCTGTGACAGACAGATGGTCTGACCAGACCAGGATAAACACTGTGGGACACTGACCCAGAAGGGCAGCATAATTATTTGCACTAAGACTTTGTAATACCACAAAAGAGGATTACACAGGGGGTCTCCATCCACAAAACCTGTTTGGACCCCAACTCAATCTCAATCTCCATTCTGTACCTCCACTCATAGACTGCTATCACTCATAGAAGTTTTTTTTAATGTTTATGAAAGAGATCTCTTTTACCCGCCAAGGCTGTATTTACAGTATTTGATCAAAAATACAGTAAAACAGTAATAATATGAAATATTATACAATTTTAGCCATACTACTACCATACAATTTTTTTCAGGATTCTTTAAAGAATAGAAGTCTTTTGTAATATTATAAATGTCTTTGTTGTAACCTATCATCAATTTATTGCATATTAAGTATTCAGTTTCTCATGTTACAGTTAATAATCAGTGTATATGATTAAAATCCTGCATTAACAATAACATTTATTCACCACACATTCCTCACCATGGTAAAATAAAATATTGTTTTTATATAAGAAGATGAAAATGACATATCAGTGCATTGTAAATGTGAAATGATCTTCTTCAGTCTGAGTTAGCGACTAATAGCTGTCTGAGTGACAAGGAGAATGCATATATCAAGGTCATTTTCTGAACATGCCAACTGTTCAGGCTGGTTTGCAGCCCAGATTGAAAGTAAATGCCATTTGAAACTGACTCATATAAATGTGAATAAACAAATACTGAAATAATGATAGTCATGGAAAATGAGAGATTGTTTTTGACTTCTACATTTTTAAAGCTCGCTATAATCTGTATTATTATTGAGAGTATACGTAAATATGAGTGAATCAAAACAGAATTAATCTCAGACAAAAATCTGAACTGTTGTAAAATCCTTTTAGTTTTGTTGTACTATTATATAGAGAAAAAGTAAAACTTCAATGATGTGCTACTTTATTAAACTGGGAAACATTACATGAAATCCTTTGGTATCCCCAGTTAAATGCATTGCGCATTACAACTTTTCAGAGTTTCATTATCTACGTGACTCTAATGCTTTCAAAAAAATAGTTTTTTTATGTCATTTAGTGATTTGGGGGTCTAACTGAGCCCCTTCGTCCTTGCTGATCCAGCTCTGCTTTATCACGATGTCAAACAAATAAGAAAGGCAATATTCCGTCAGTCACTGAATTTAGACAAATAGCCTACTACGCTGCCAAATCCTGTGTGGAAAAATAGCACCTGCAGCTCCGAGCGTGTGGGAGGAGACTTACAAAGACAAACAGGAAGGACAGAGGAAGAGCAGTCAGATGGCACAAGTTTACCTTTGCTCATCAAGCGTCCCCAGCACACAGATACTGCATCCTCGTGTTATTTACTCGATGACCCTCAGACGCTGAAAATGCATTATGAGGTCGGTTAAGCAGAGGTTATGGTGTTTTGACCATGATGGGGCACTGGGAGCCACTCTGTCACTCTCCATCAGGTCCAAGACCAAGACCCTTGACTTTAAGCTCATTAGGTTGCCGAAAGCATCATGGACCGGATCAGGGCGTAGGTTTTGGAAGGCACAGCAGGAGTGAAGGCCCAGAAGAGTAACAACATTGTCTACAGACACACACTAAATAAACTGTGTGGACATATAATTGGCATTGGCCCTCAGTGGCTTGTGCCGCTTGGTGTAACACTCTAAAAGGTTGATAACACATCTCTCTCTTCTACTTTTTCTCAATGTCTCTCACCCCACCCTGCAATCACGCCTTGTCCAACTTTTGGCACAGTTTCACCTCTCCTCATTTCTGAATTTCCCATGCGTGCTTTTTACTATGCCTGATAATTTATTCTTTTTTTTCTCTTTCATTCTTTTAAATAATTTTCTTTACCGTTTAAATCGAATTGGAATGCGTCCCTCTCTCCTTAAATGTTCTGCACAACAACTTTTTTCCTTGACCACTGTTTCTGCTTGGCAGATGGGTTGGTTATAGAGTGGATGGGGCAGTGTAGGTGCCAAGAAAACAAGAAGCGCGTGTAAGTATGTCTGAGGGGGCTGCTGGGTAACATCATCTGTTCTCGTTCTCTCGCGCACCCGTTTGGACTCTCACAGAGATAAATATGATAAGAGATTACAGAAAATACACTGTTTAAAAAAATTTTGTACTCTCAAAAGGAAAAGAACATATGAATGCTAATGTAAAATCTATTATGTTGTAAGTTTCTTCACCCTTATGCAATGAAAACCTATTTTTATACTGATATACAGTAATATGTAATTTTACTCTTTTTAAATTGGCCTATTTTAGAAGAAAAAAGTTACGTTATAATTAGTTTAAAATTATATTTAAGAAGGCAAAATATTAACTGAAAAATTATCTTATTAATATTTTCTTAACTAGATAATATGTGTAATTTTAATGTAAAATACAGTAAAAAAAAAAATAATCAGCAAATGCATTTCCTTATAATTAATGAATGAAAATGTAATACATTTACTTTTTTTTAAGATTTTGATTTTGAGTGTTTTTCTAGATCTATATAATCTATAAAAACCCAAATCCAAAATTAAAAAATGTTATAAAATTGTCAATTTACAGTAAATTTATAGATACCAAAGCTGCAATTTATATATATAAATGTAACAATTTTTACACATTTTCCTCATTTCAAATCAAATCTGTGGTTTACAAATGCAAAAATTATTAAATGTAATGCATATCAAAAACTGGACACATCTACACCTGAGCTTTCTAAAAAAAAAATTTGCAGACATGGTATAAGCATTGTTTTGTTGGCTCATTAACTGTATTTTATTACAGGATTATAAAGCAAGCTATATTATTAACAATGATAAAAAAATAAAAAAAAACCCCTTGCTTAAATAAATACGGTAGAAGCAAGGATAAATTTCCAATTTTAGTCACATTCTTTCTTTTCCTTTTTGTCTTGTGCACATTATTGCTCTAAACGATGGTCTTTTTATTCCAAGCTGGTAAGTGGAATTGTGCTCAGTCATTAGTTTAAGACTCACACCCGTGCACCAAACCCTTCCAGATCTCCATGGCAACACTGCAAACACTGGGCTTTCTTCACAGAGAGGGGTGAAAAATGTAGTTAATTATTATTCCTACTTTTCCTACCCTCTCACTTCCGTTTCAGCTGTTTCGTCTCTTTTGCTAGCAAGGACAGAAAAAACCCGAGGGCTGTTGCTGACATCTAACGTGATGTTTTACCGAGACAATTAGTTCATCAATCATCTGCGCCACTCCCACTGTGAGTGTTTGTGAAGGATGTGGTCACGACACACCTTCTGCCCCCTGACAATGACCAGCAGCAGGTGGCCCATCACGGCAGGGACACCTGGAGGAGCACATACAGCATCGCAAACATGATTGACTACCGGCCAAATATAGAAGTGCTGCATCAGGTGCCAATATGCCACCATGTCTTCTCATGCTTGAAAGATGACGGGACGCGCAAGATTTCACATCTTCCCACACCTCGAGAAAACACAGCTCAGGGGGAGTTACAAAATGACATTTGGTCGAGATGTGTTAGATCGTACAAAACAAAAAAAGGACGGAAGTTTGTCTGACAGGATCTCAATCTCAGAGCATGTTTTGACAGTGTTCAGTGTTTGGGGCTGACAGTTGTATTGAATGACAGGTGTGACTCTCGATTGGCCTGTTTAAACAACTACAGACGTTGACCGAATATAAATAAAAAAAGTCGAGCTTTTCTGTTTTCGCCTATAAAAATAGCAACACTAAACATCAAAGAACATCTTCCACAACACCAATTCACTCAGAATGCGAATTTGCGTTTAATAACACACAAAAAAAACAATGACAGAAATGCAAGGTCTACAGGCATATTTTACTAAATAGAACTTCTCTAAACTTGAGTGCTACGATTTAGAATGCATTCTCTTATGCTTGTCACTACAAAAGATGTGAGTGCAATAGTCAAACATATGTCTAGCACATGTTTACATTAATGGAAAAACAGTGCAGTGGAATGCAAACACACATTCTGTACGAAGTATAAATCACAACTGATAAAATGACATCAAGTGTGATACAACCAACCCAGTCTCACGGCAATTCGTATATATTTTACAAGGTGGCTAATTCCTACAAATTTGTATGACCTCACTCATACGACCTCACTCGAACAAATTCATATGATTTTTGCTAAATCATACGTATTTTACGAGTTGCCAAATCGTATGAATTTGTGCGAAAGACCTACACCTAACCCCACCCCTAAACCTACCTTTCATTGACGTTTAGACAAATTGTACAAAATCGTATGAGTGAGGTTTTATGAATTTGTACGAATTAGCATGATTTTGCAACCTCGTACGAATACTGTACGTATGAATTGGTCGTGAGACTGTTGGATACGCACGTCCTGATTTTGCCAAGTTCGATGTGTCCTTATTTTTAAACATATTTTGTTGACCCTGGAACAACATTTTAATGCAAAAATATAGTCTTGAACATATATCTACACCTAAACCTAACCTTACCCATGAGTATTGCCTAAAATCAGAGGAAATGATAGAAGACTGAGACCGATGTACAAGCATCAAACACTGATTGTAAGCCTAAACTTCACAAAAACTGTAAACTGTTTCTTCAAATCTGATTGGTTAATCACATATTGCACTTGGTAAAATCAGGTTAGCGGTGATGGCAGCAATTCAATAAACAAGAACTTAAAATTACTCATTTACATTTAAAGAACAATTTTTTGAGCTCCTCTCTATATTTTCAATCTAAATTATTCCAAATTGACCAGCACACATCTTTTTTTTAAACAAATTGGTTGAGTGAGCAATTCAATGACTCACTTATAATGAATCAATTGTTTTGCTACTGAATGGATCAATGTTTTTGAATGAATCACTTGAATGAATAATTCAATGACTCATTAAGATGGGCAGTTCACATTATCGTATGAATCAATGGCTGCGCCTGGAATTGCATACTTCCATATAGTGGGTAAATAGTATTTAGTTTTAAGACAAGTACTTCCAAATTTAAAGTATTCATAAAATAATAGGTCACTGGATGGCCTTACACTTTACTATCTGAATAGCAGTGAAGTTGCTGTTAGGTCACATGACAAAGACAACATAACAAACGTAGAACCGTACATCTGGATTACATTTATACTACACACATTCATACAATATATCCTTTTTTAACAGTAACTAAGTAATCGCTTTTTTTAAAAGCAGTAGCTACTCAGAGAATATGCGATTTCGGATGCAGCCAGTTATCATTTCTCTCTCACAAAGATGTCACTTATCGCCACCTACTGGTGATGCGACGCTAAAATACCCTAATGCACATACTGACAGTCTGTCTGTCTAGAACCAGGACTAAATGAAGGAAAACCTTATATATCTATTTCTAAACAAAATATGCATGAACATAACCACATGTGACACTCTAAAACAGAACTGACAAGCATACTGTGCTGTGAATTTTACCTTGAAGGTGAGGATGTTAAGAGTTGTAGAGCACTGTATTGGTCAAAGTATTCTTTCACAGCAACTGTGAACATTTTCAAAAGGGCTGTCAAACATAATATCTTTTTTATTATAAAGAACTTTTAAAGCACTGTTTTTGAATGCATGGCAGGACTTTTACCAGCAATCGAAATTCTCCACTGAGGGATTCAATGAATTCAAAACCATGTCTCTTCAGGGCTTCGATAGAGCTATTAGACCATCACCTCATTTAGAAGAACCAGACATCTCTATTCAGCGCTGTCTTAAATCCTTCAAAACGCAAAATCTAGACTTTTTTGTCATCTTTTCCATTAATTAAAAGTTTTCTTCCCTCTTGGACGTGACTTTGATCTACGTTTTTGCAGTTCTACACATATTGCTTAATAAATTATTTATTTCTCCACAGTTATTTTTGGTAGACAAATCATTAAATTACTGAGAGACTTTCATCAACATTAAACATAAAAAGCTGTGCTTTCACCACATTCTTGTCTCTGTGTTGTCTTCAGCCACAGCAGCACATAAAATTAAGCCATTCTATGCAATGCCACGACATCTCATGGGGATGTTATGACCCCCGGCCAATGATTCTGATGCCTCCCGCCAGCAAGCTCTCTTGCCGGGCCATTAAAACAAAGCACTAAGCGTGAAGCATATTTGTCTTGAGCTTGGTGTGAAAAGTCTTGTTTCTTGTTTTTTACACTTCCATGCTTTTGTAATTACCGGGGCCATTGATTTCTGGGTTATGTGTGAAATAATTAAAACTGCAAATCAGAAATGCCAAGGATTTCATTGGTGCAGATCAATGAGTGAAGTCAATAGGAAGAGGCAAGTCCTAGCTTTTTTTGCCCAGTGATATTTCCTCTCTTTCTTCTGTTTAAAACCCAGTTGTGCACCTTACATTCACTGCTGTGTCCTTAAATACCTGTTCTGTACAAGCCAAATGGGATCGCTTCAGATGCCTTAAGCTCCTGAGATAATCTAAGCCTCCTGAATCATATCCCCATGTCATTTACACTGATTTGTTTGCGTCTGATGCTACTGCTCTCTGTTGTGGTTAGCATTATCCCGGTACCATTTTATAATTACTCTGCCATTTCCATCACTTGTTCTCCGACCTATAACTGCAGAAATTTTTCTGTGCTGAGTTTATTTCACAAAATTAAAAATGGCCACATGGTTGTACAATCTGCCATTCAGAGTTTTTTATGCTCACAAAGTTACTACATTTGTTTAATAAGCTTTATGAGTTTTGCTTGTTTGTGATAGTTGACAAGTGATAGTTCACACAAAAATAATAGTCAAATAAAAGTCAAAATGTTCTAAACTTCACATATAGCTCCAATACCAAATGGCTTTTTCTTCAAAATAAGAATTTTTGAAGAAAGTAAAAAAAAATTTATACAATGGAAATTTTCTATACAATGGAAACGTCCATATAACGTCACATTGACATTGGAAATGACGTCGGACAGACGTTGCATTTTGGTTGAAAATGAAAATCGGGTTGACGTCAGTATTTGACGTCAACTTGACGTTGACTTAATGTTGAATTTTGGTTACACAACCTAAAAACAACGAAATATCAACGTCAGTTGTCGTCGGTATTGGGTGTCAATTTAACATTGACATTAAACGTTGAATTTTGGTCACCTGACGTCGCAACCAAAATTTAACCAAATATCAATGTCTTATGACGTTGTGTGCCTGCTGGGTGAGACCAGAGCTTTCAAGTTCCAATTATATCATAGTGGTCTATTCAACTAGTAAAGACATATGGTGTCTTTGGCCATTGGTCATCATTCACTTCCATTGAATAAAAAGGGCAGCCTGCACGTTCTGCTAAACACTTTCTTTTGTGTTCCACAGAAATAAAAGCCATAAGGGTTTCAAATAACAAGAGGATGAGTAAATAATTACAAAATAAAGGTTTTATGAGTACAATTAAATTATATAGATAGTGAGCACCACATAAATTGGATTACTGTACATCCATAAGTTGAATGTTAATGTAAAAGCTCAAGCATTAAAAAGCATTACAGAGAGCAAGTAAGCTTTCTTGATCAAATTTTAAACAAAGGGCAAAGTCTGGAACATCCCCTTCAATCGTGATGCTCTGCAACCGATACAAAGCCAGAGGAACCGTTGTTACCCATAATCCAAAGAGTTCTTATCTGATTATGAATGCGTAAAGAGGATTTAGGACGTGGCACCTAAATGTTAGCCTATGCTGATTAGGTCTCTCTGGAAAGTATTATGTAACTACACTAGCGCAGTTTAGAAGAGGGTGACTTTGCTCTGTAAATGACAGTTGGACCAGAGGGGTCCTCTAATTTAAGGACTGCATGGTGTTGAAAGTCAATTTGGTGTCATGATAATGCTCTTTAAACATCTGATGGGACACACACAGCCACAGAGCACACAAACAAAGTGGTAAATGACACCGGAAGTCTGTCTTTATAAATGACTTTGACAGAAAGCAAAAACTACCGTACTGTCCAACTTCAACAGTCAAAGCTTTCACAAAGGCAAGAAGAAGCATCACAAAAGATCCATGTACTGAAAAAGTTTGGCTTTTTTTAGAACAAAACAATTTGCACGGATGAAAGGTGAGTAATAAATGCTAGATCCACCAGCTGCTTCTTTCCAGCACTGATAATAGTGAAGAACCATAATGACTTCTGACTGAGACTTTCCTGGGAAACGAACATAGTCGCCTGTTTACTCACACATGTGAAGATGTGTGTTGAGCAGACCGGTGTTATAATTGCTTGTGAAAGCTAATAAGTGAACTAATAAACTGATACCTAAAAAGTAAACTAAAATACATCTTCATGAGTCCAAAACCACATCAAGATGTAGCCACAGTTGCTAAAAAAGAATAAAAAATAATGCTAGTAAACAACACTAGTAAACCGGCCTCAATGAAATTGAATCTTGTTATTTTAATGATCCTTTAACACACACACACACACACACACAAACATAAATAAATACATAGAAGAACTTAAAAAACCCTAAAAGTGAACTTAAATAGATTTTCATGACTCTAAAACCAACCAAATAAAATAAAAGTTGCCACAAATTGATTTTAGTTTTAGTGTTATTGCATAGGTTTAAAATTTCGTAAACCATATTTCTTAAATAAGAAAATGCCAATTAACAATCCTAGCAATCCCTCAGAAATGTAATGTTGCTTATTAAATTATTAACCAACCAAAAACACAAAAATGCAAAAAAAAAAGTGAACATGCCTTTAAACGTTACAGGCAATAATACCTTTAAATGAAAATATTTTGCTAAAAATGAAAGTGACATATCACACTGGTTTCCGTGTTTTATGGGGAGTCTCCATAGGCATAATTTATTTTTCATTTGTATTTTCTATCCCCCTACCCTAACCCTAAACCTACCTCTCACACAAAACTTTCTGCTTTTGTAGATTTTCAAACTTTATTCTGCATGATTTATGAGCTTGTTTCCTCATGGGGACCGAAAATGTCTCCACATGATCAATCAAAATTGACTGGTTTTACTATATTTATTGGAACATTTGGTCCTCATAGTGAATACCAGTACACACACACACATTAAATATAAAGTATAAACCAATTTTTTTTTTCTAAATAACGAATTAAATTCACTGTCCATCATTACGGGACATCCTCTAAATTTGCGGTGTTGGCAAATATACTGTTGCTTAAAAGACCTGACATTAACTGAGATAAGACCCCTCTTTTAAATCAAACCGGTTCATTTAAATCAGCCTGCAAGTGTGAGCTCCAGTGTGGTGGAGATTTGTGGCATATTTTAGCCTCATGATTCAGTTTGAAATGTAGGCATAAATACAACGTGAGAGGTGCATTAGCCTAACATGTAAAACTGATACTTCTAGCTTGAATACTCAGTAAGATTATTAACTTAAGTTTGAGTGAGCTCTACAATTCTGCGACAGTCACTTAAACCTACAGGGCACAGCTGTTACTCTGCAATAACAAAGATACACTGGCACTGCGGTGTATGCGAGACATATGAGACTATAAATAAATCACATATTATGAACCAAATACTGAGTGAGTTTCGGGGCCTCACTATGCATTTCTATTTATTTTGAAGAATCGAGGCAGTTTTGGGCCTGATTATGCAACGTGAAATCATTACTATACATATTATCAGGTGTTGAAGTATGTGAAGTGTAGTTCTAGCCCATTTTTTATTACACCAATACAATATCAATCTTGGGAGCATTTCTAAAAAACTTGAAGTTTGTTCATAGAATAAAGGCACACAATATATCGGTACAATATCGGTTATTGGCTTTTTAAATTATTGATATTGGCTGATAATTTGTTTTCTATTTTTACATGTAAATTATCTTTGTTTTCATCTAATACTCACTTAAAGTTAATCTTTAAAACTACTAATAATTGAATAACACTGTAAAATGTAATCTTTAGCCAGTCTCAAAATGAATGTACATTTTTCATACATTATATATTATAATATTGTGATTCTTAAATTCACTTGCAACATTTAAAAATAATTGTTTTCAGAGTAATATTAATTATTTTTAATTGATTTACGCAAAACATTGGTTATCGGTTATCAGTCATGAAAGTAATTATTGTTAGTATAAGTTATTAGCCAGAATTCTGATTTCTCCTTAATTGAATATAGAATTTTTTTTCATTCATATACTGAATAAATTGTATTTATAATAAATGATGTTCAGTGCATGTTAAATGTAATGTTTTAGAAGTGGTCCTTATATTGATATGTCATGTATTATTTATTTATTTTTTAAGTAATGAGATGACTATGGCATTGAAAACATATAAAATACAAAAGAAGAAAAGATAATTATATGGCAAGTGAAATTATTCATTTGAACACTTACTAAAAGCACCTGAAGCAACGCATCTGGTAGGAATATGGCCTCTTATATCTTATAAAGCTGTATTTACAGACACTTTGTTTATTTACAACTCTGATTATAATAAAATGAAAGACATGTGCTCATACCCAGTGTTACCCAAAGTGGTTTAGTTCCAGGAGGAAAATTCTTCAGATGTGGTCAAACATATGGTTTTATGTATGATGCATGACCCTACTGTATATAACGCCACACAAGCACTCCACTACTGTATATGAAAGTGCATTTCCATCACATCCACCTTGATTTATTAATGCAGTCTAGCATCATCTAAATTCTATATTTAATCTTTAAATGAGAGATTCATTATAAAGATGAATAACTTTCATTTGGATTAATGCATCTTGTTTTGTTTTTACCAGTCTTTCTCGGTTTGTCCTGTGAAGGACTTCCTATATCTTTCGTCCTTTGGTACAATCCCCTTGGTGAGTGAAAATGTTGTACCCTCACCTAAGGCTACTGTTGCATTAGCCAGCTGCCTATTTATAGGTGTATAGCGTCAAGGTGCAACTCTCCCAAATGATTCTCTCTCCTCTGTGAATGTTACCTCTGTAAGTCAAGACCACAACATTACATCAAGCTGTACTGTATGTGTGTGTGTTCGTGTGAATCTGTGCTTGTGTGTGAACTGACCATTACATTTATTATTCATGGAGGATGTTTGAAAAAAACTGATTCGGGAGACGATGCATGCTGGGGTTTATCACAGTTTTTCTCTCTTTTTTTTCTCAGTCCAGCCCATCATTATTTTTTTTTTTTTTCAAAATACATGCTGTACTAGGCTCATGGAACTCTGCCTTTTATCTGACCCCCTAAACAGTGTGTCAATCATCTCTTTTTCCATTTTTAACCTGTGTTCACTGGGAAGGAAGCTTGGTGAATGATTGCTGGGTGTTGTAATGTTTGGACACATTAGTGGAGATTCCTCTGAGGAGATGTAATGAGATCTCTGCATGTGTGTGAGCGGTGTCGCAGCGGTGGGAGGGCGATTCGGAGCGTGTAATGGTCCTTTACTGACCAGGGAAATATCGGATCATTTCCTAAGAGCATTTTTATCCTTTTTTCTTGTCTTTCTCTCACTCTGTAAAGGTTCTGTAGCTTAAAGCTGAACTGCCTATGTTAAAATCAATTCTGTCTGGAAAAATAAGTAATTTGGTCTATATATAAAGGTATAAAAATATATAAAGAAAAAAAAAAATCAGAAGTTTGAGAGTTTAAGGGTACTGAATTCATGTCATTTGCAGCTCTTCATGGGAGTGGGTGGTCACGTTTTTCTGCCGCAATTTACTTGTCATGATTCTCTGACTGGTGTAATTTTTTTTCATGGTATTATTTAAAAAATAAATTGAAATAATGCAGGCTGGTGGCTTCAACAAAGGCATATATTATTGATTAACAGCTTTGTAGCTCACAACAGGTCTGTAATTAAAGTTTTATGAGTAACAATATAAAATTACATACAAACATAAATAAAATGCATAAATAAAAACATAAATAAAAATTAACCATTAAACATATCTGGGAAGCAAATAAAAGAACAAACAACAGGATTGCAAAACTAACTAAAAATGAAAATTAATACATTTTAATGTAGTTACTGCTTTTGATACATAATATATATTTTAGTGCTGTAAAACAATGAATCGTAATAAATCACATCCAAAATAAAAGTTTTATTTACATAATATATCTGTGTGTACTCTGTATATTTATTATGTATACATAAATACACATACATACAGTATATATATTTGAAAATATTTACATGTATATATTAATATTCATATAATTTACGTTATATATGAATACATTTATATATAAACGTAACATATTTTTCTTAAATATATACACGTATGAGTGTGTATTTATATATACATAACAAATGTACAGAATACACACACATATGTAAACAATTTTTTTATTTTGGATGTGATTAATCGCTATTAATAGTTTGACAGCATTAATATATTTTAAAACCTGAATGCATTAAACATGAAAATACCACCTAATTACACTAGACTCAGAAATGTAATATCTTAAAATTCTACTAGTTACCACATTAACTTTGGCATCCCTAAAATACTAACACTAAATTACAAAATTATGTATAACACATCTAAATTCTACCCAGTCTCACGGTATTTATTCGTGGCAGGGACACGTTTATTTCGTTATTTTCGTAAGTCCAGCATGTTTTTTAAACTGAGATGCATCCAATTGAAATGCATTAGTTTAATAAAACGTGCTGGACTTACGAAAATAACAAAATAAACGTGTCCCTGGCACGAATAAATAGATTAAATTAAATTACGTGACTAAATCACGAACTGCCGTGAGACTGGGTTGCTAAATTGCACCAAAAAGACAAACTGACTGAAAATAAATAAAATGCTCCCCATGTTTGCCAAAATCATTTTGAGGTTTGTTTTGCAAAAGCAACAATGATCGCAAGCTACCAATAGAGTTCAATAGAACTAACGACCATATTTAGCTAATTATGCTTTTAAGAAGCGCGCCCATGTTTGGTAACACAAAAATGACATGCTTCAGCTTTAAATTGGTTTCTCTGCACCATGCACATATTTTGATGAGGGATTTCCTGTGAATATAAAGAGGCTTCCCTCATTCAAACTGCACGAGGCTCTAAGGCTAAGATCTATGAGCAAGCTGTTGTTCGTACATTTGGGAACACACACGCGCACAATATACTCTCCAAGCATGTAATTTCCTCTCTTTGTTCCTTTGCATGCTGTTTAGAAAGCCCTAACAGAGCACTGACAAACACAAATGACTCTCCCTCACTTGCCTGTGAGGTAAAATCAAGGCATTACCACAGTGTTCCCATACCACAGTGAGTGTCAGAGCTCTTATAATCCACACCCAGTGCAGGAAACTGCCGATGCCTTCTATATTACCACAATCTTCCTGCTCTTTCCATCATGAGTCTGTATCATAAATTAAGTGGGTGGAGGCAGGCTGAAATTGAATCAGCCATGATACCCATATAGGTGGAGGAAATGTCCAATAAAACAGATGACACTGCATTTGTGGTAAAAACAACACGCACTGCAGGACGTCCAAAATGGTTATGCTAACAACTCTATATTTCCATTATGTCTCACATCCATGAAGTTTTGTCATACTTTAAGGGGATGTTTTTATGATATGCTATCTCAGACGTGAAATATAATCCTTATCTGCGCTATGCTGGATACTCCTCGTAAATGATCAGTGATTGAATTTCATCTGCGTTCCCCCCAGCCAATGGATGATTTAGAGTGTACTGTACGTCCATAGATACAGGCACACATTAGAAGCTACACAGGACATGCAACCAATGGTTCTCTCTGCATTGTGAGCAAGTACAATGCATGATCAGATGAATGTAATTGGATAGATGTAGCATTGTGTGAGATGAAAGGAACATGGCCTTCGTACATATATATGAAAAATGGCATTCAAAAATTCAGCAAACATGCCCTAAATCCTGTGCATTTTATACATGGTTATGTTCATAAGTTTTAATGTGACATACATAGTCACTCTGACTCAACGAGCAGAGTTGCTCTTGCACACATTGCATATGACAGCTAACTGCCAACTGGTGCCAACTGTCTGTGATCCGTAACGGAAAAACAAGCTCTTTCACCACAGAGGAAAATCAGAACTTATCGCATTTTTTACACCCACTGTACTTATTGCACTTACAAAAAAGTTATTTCCCTGCTGCCGTAAATTAGTATCACACCCAATTTGCCAAGCAACATGTTTGCACAGCATTTTTACAGTAGACATAAATATGATCAATTTAGATCTTTTTGTTACTGCTGGAGAAATATAATAATAATATTCAGATATTCAAGTGCTCTGTTCCAAAACTTAGTGAGACCATTTTAGTGATAAAATTTTAACCAAAAGCATATTGTTTGAATTTTTAAAGATATAAAAGATATAAAAATAAATGTATAATGTGCATATATACATATGCAAAGGTATAATAAACATATAATTTAAAAAATAATACAAAATCTGTCCTCAAAACATCATTACCAGAGGTTTATCAGTGTATTTTTTAGTGTTATTTTTTATTTAAAAATTGTAACTTTTTTTACCACTAAATATTTTATCAAATAATTGATTATGTGCTATATTTTATGCGTATTAAGGTGCAATCACATTAGCAGAAATTTCAATGAAATTGAATTAAATTAAAATGGTGCATTGACGATTGTAATTAGACACAGTTCACTCAAAAATTACATTCAAACCAAGCAGTTTTCTGCTGGTCAATGGTCAATCCTATTGTTAAATCTGTAAAGAAATCTTTCACCCTTAAGCGAAGTTCCTATCACTATTGAAATGACTGGATTTCACACCATTATTGTGCGTTTAGCTTAGCAACATGCTAACATCAAATATTACTGTCTCCTGTTTAAACCTGCTTATTAAGTACTGGTCACTAATGAGGTTCCATTCTTAGAAAGCAGCTGTCTAGCGAAAAAAAATATCTACTAGGTTTGGAAACAGAACAAAACAAAGAGTATTATGGTGTTCGCTTAGCAACATGCTAACATCAAACTCTATTGCTGAATTTCTTGTGCAGTACAGCCAATGTAGAGTGTTCCAAATTGGTAATTTATGAGGTTTTATAACAGCTAGGATGCTGTCTTAGAAGCCAGCAACCTGTAGCTTGTGAAGTTTGGGAACAGTGCTACTCTGAAACAGAACACACACTGAAGTTGAACAGCACCTCATTGTTACCAAGGAAGGGTTTGTGTTGTTTCGTGAAAATGGTTATTGGCGACCTGCCAAACACCCCTGGAGGCCCAGACTGTCACATCGTGTACCATGGCACCTTACCTTAGCAGCAACTGAGGAACTTGGCTTCTCCAAAAGATCCCAAAGTTTCTTCCTCTTGTCCGGGCAGCAGGTGTTATCAAATTCCCCCTCTCCTTCCCTCTCTCTCAAAGTCTCTGCCTCTCTCCTGAGCTCCTCGTTCATCTGCTCTTTCTTCTGGTGGTAGCGAGCCTGACAGCATGACTCCAGGTAGATTTCATCTATGCCCCAGTAATCAAGTTCTTGTCCAAAAGACAGAGCGCACATTTCCTCCATCATGTGCAGCTTTCCAGTTCTGTAAAAATTCAAGATGGACGTGAACGCACCAGGGTGTCTGTCAAAGAAGTACTCATTCTCATTCAGGCAGTAGTCATCACAGACCTCCATTAGAGACTCGTGGGTGTTACAGTCTCTGAGCTTGCCTAATCTGGTTCTGGGAAGCCGGTCCAAGGTCCGCCATAAGACCTCATGGTTGAGGCCTCCAACGTTGAGACGGACCCTTCTGGAGCGGGCCTTGTTCCGGATGATCTCGATAGGCTCAGGTGGAAGTGAAGCTGCAGATCTTCCTCCAGGTTTCGGAACCTCAAGTCCGGTCTTCTCTGCCATTGTGTGCAAGGAGACGGACGGCTCTTGCCAGGAAGAGGTGTAAAGATGAAAATCAACCAGAAGATAACTGGAAAAAGATGACTATGTTGGGTCCTCCTTAGACGAGTCCCTCCATGGCTGTGAAGAAAGACAGACACCTGTTGTTTCCAATTTGAAATTAAATTTTTTCTCCATGCAGTGGAAAATATTCCAGCTCGTAATTATTTAGGAAATGTCCCTACTTTGAGATCCATTAGGGATATGTCAGATTGTACTGTAATTGTTTTGCAAAGTACATCTGGAAGCAGAACTAAATGCCAGCATTAGATGCGATTTACATATCACCAGCCAAGCGTGCCCTGTATGTAAAGAAGAAACTTAAGCTCCGGTATACTTCACCAAAGCCTAAGCTAAGAGAATAGTGGCACTTCTTGTTTAAACTAAACAGAATTAGTAAATAACACAAGCATTATCTCGTAGCCACATTCAGTATTCATCATTGGCCTTCTATCATTTCAAAGTAACATTCGGGAGTCAAATGTTAGTCGATATGTGAGCGGATATAATGGGTGTCAGAACATGCAGATCTCCTATTTCTTTCTTAAACAAATAAAAAAGCATCAGTACCTCTTTATTTTATTTCATGCACAAAATCCAATATTTTTTTTACCTGATCTCTTAAAACTGACAATGATTGGTGTAATATTGGACTGATTCTGTCATACTGAAAAAAATACCAATAAAACTAGTTCAGAATTAAAGAACTAAAATTCAGAAATACTTTACATTAAAAAATCATTTGTATTTGGTACTAATTGTACATGTGTTTGAACAAAAGACTGCAAGCTGCAAAGACGCAACAGTTTCAGTAACCCAAACAGTCTTTTTTTATATAATAATCATTAGCTACATTATCTTGTATTATTTACCAAAGCAATAATGTAAGATATATTCCCAAAAATATAAACGTTTACAACTTGTGTCCATCTGTAACACTGTTTCTCACATTAAGAGCTGTCAAACGCCTCAGCGTCTATTAAAACCGTTCTACTGTATGCGTTGCATTGACAAGAGATTGCCTTTAACTTTGTAGCCTTGCTATGTCCAAATGAACCTGCTCTGAAAAACAAAACAAATCTCCTTTCACTTCATCTCAGCAGTTCCACTCAAACAAGTGACGTCTAGGCATCACGACTTGTCATAACAATGTTCATGCAACAAACTATATTACTTACCTTCCTGAAGTAAACCACCGTTTGCATATACAAACCGCTGTGTGCGCAAACGGGAGAAAAGACGCCTGCGGGTTTCCTTAAAGATTCCTAGCTCTCAACGGAGGCTTCAGTTATGACCGGACATGTGTTCCACATTTTGTTCAACATGAAAAGGGTGAGGAGATCTCACAGATCAGCGGCAAATCTCTGTGACTGAAAGAGCTCCCCTTGTCTCACTAAGAGCGCTGCCTCCATCGATGGCTTGATACGGTGAGTCGGGATGTCTGCAGATGTCGGACGCGTAAAAGCGGAGGGTGCGCGCAGTGTGTGTGGAGCTGCAGAGTGACACCGAGCGCGCGTGTGTGTGTATCTGTGTGTGTGCGCGCGCGTGTGGACGGAATAGATCGTCTGAAGCACGAGCTGCATCACAGCCTAGAGGTGAAACCTAATTGGATTGGTCTGTACATCAGGAAGGGCAGCAGCAGATCAACTTCAGCAAGAACTCTCTCTCTCTCTTTTTCCCTCTCTCTCATGAGTTTAATGGCCCACCACAAGCATGCAAGGTGAGATATCAGTTTTGCCACATTTAGGTTTAAAATAGCATCATAAAATAGCCTTATCTTGTTATTGTAGTTGTTATCCAAGTTTATGTACATGAAGAGGCATAGAATAAAAATAATAAATCCGTACTGATTACCTGTAAAATGTCTTTCCCTTGCTGCAGTGAAATTAATCTTAAAATTGTATTATATGCATTTGATAAAAAACAAAAATATGTGTGTGTGTATATACATACAGTATGTTTGTATAATATTATTTGAAATGTACATAATTATAATAATTTAACATAACATATGAATACTTTTATATTTATTTATTGTGTATTTATTTAATTATAATAATTTATAATATTATTTATAAAAGTTGTATATACATAAAACTTTTTAAAATATATATATATTTTTAAACAAGTTTACATTAAAAGTATACAATCTGCCTTATACTGTACATTATATTAATTTTTATTTATGGAGACATTTTTAGGAAATGGTAATTTAAACTTTTTTACTTCTAAAAATATTTTTAAAATGACAATAATATTTTTAAAAATATAATCTTATATTTGTTCTACATAAGGTGATTGACAGTTAACAATTAACAGGTTTTAACTGTACTGTATTTTAATGTATTTTTAATAAAATCTTAATATTTATTTATGTTTATAAAAAATTTTTAAAATGTCTTATATTTTACAAAATTTTAAATCTCTGTAACGTCATAAAGAATGCTGCAGTAGTACATAGTCTTAAATAACATACTTTATTACATGCTAGAGGGAGAAAGACAGATAATAATGAATAAATCCATACTGATAATCACCAGGTGTGACTTGGAACCTCAATGCCGTAAAGTAGGCTTAAATAGACACCAACAGTGTCAGCTGTACTGAAGCCAGTGTCAACAGGATATACTGTATATTGACTTTTTTTTTATGACTGGCAGCAGTCAATACATGATATGTAGCTTGGCACTAAGCCATATATGCACTGCAGTAGTACTGTAGCAGATTTTACATGATATAAGAAAACACTTTGCCATGCAGTGGTGGTAGTGGGTCCTTGTTTTTATCCCATTTGCCTTAGGGAGCCATGTATACGGCATGAAGTGTGATTTAAAATGTATAACAATACGTGAGGATATGTAGTCACAGCAATTATTAGAAATGAAGCAGCTGTATTGAGTTTCAGGCGGTGCTGAATGACCTGCCTGGGTCTGTGCTATTAAAGTTCCCTCCATAACAGTAATTAAGCCTCTAAAACTGCATCTGCTTTGTCTTTCAAACAGGGCCAAGTGGAAAAAAAGATGAAAGGATGCAATAGTTTGGAGACCATCCATCCATACACATGAGGTGTCACAGGACTACAGACACAATGGTTGAGGAACAAATGGTGCGTGCTATAAATACATTCTATCAAAGTATCAAAGGGGCCCTAGTTTGATTTCAATAGACATTATACTGCGGCTCACTGGCGTTGGTCTGTGAATGATACTTGAAAGGGAATAAAGGGTGACATTTACATACAGTATACATTTATTTTCAGATGTTTGACTAGTATGGCCAAAAACAAGTCACACATTGTTTTCTAGTGCATTAGATAAATGCCTTTCACCCAACATAAATATATATAATTATATAGATATTTATATTTACAATTATGTATTCATAGTTTTATGTTAATTTATAAAAATATTCAAAAATGTAATAATAGCATTTACATTTAAATTAAAAGGGTTTTATTAGAGTGAGTACTGCGCATATTTATTATCTATATATAAATGCAAACACATGCATGTATATATTTAAGAAAAATATATTATGTTTGTATATTAAATATATTTATATATAGTATAAAATATAATAGTGCTGCCAAATGATTAATCGCAATTAATCACATCCAAAATAAGTTTTTGATTACCTAATGCACTGTTTATTTATTATGTATATAGAAATACACACACATACAGCATATATTTTGAAAATATTTATATGTATATAAATTATATAATAATACATTTATATTATTCTATTTTATATTATATATAAACATAACATATTTTTCTTAAATATATACATGCATGTGTTTGTATTGCACTATTGGTCATGTAAATATATAAATATATACATGTAAATATTTTTGAAATATATGCTGTATGTGTATTTTTATATACATAATAAATATATTATGTAAACATATATATTATTATAATGAATCCATTATGTAAAGAAAAACTTTTATTTTGGTTGCAATTTATATAAATATATATAGAATTTGCCATTTATTTGCTATTTTATTAAGTCACGCACCTCACCAAATGGTTAGAAAAATATGTCACTTCAAATTTTTTCTGACCACTGCATTTTTGTGAAGCCAAGCGGTGGTGTGTGTGTGATTGATGTTTTAGCCTCAAATGATGGATGATCAATACATCTGCATTGATTTTTCTGACTCTTGTGCATAGTCTGCTATGAGCCATAATGTGAGGGTGAAGGACAAGGTGGAAAAAATAAATGAAATAGTGACAAAGCAATAGACACAGTTTAATAAGGAGTTGTAATCTACTGCCACCGCAGTTCAATAGAAATGTGCTAGTCAGCCGCCTACATCAGTGCACCCTAACAAGTAAACATCTTGCTGCTCTGCCTGTCTGTCTTAACCACAGTTTGGAATCAGGGTTTCTGTTTATATTAAAACATCCTATGTGCTTAAAAGTTATATACAATGATTTATTTATAGTATAATTATTATTATTTAGTTATAGTATTATAATTATTTTTGGGCCCTATTTATATTTGACAGCCTTAACTACAATGTACTTACATTTAAATCAATCATTTGGTAGGCTACAGTGTACTTATTGTGTACATACTTGTTTTTACACTGTACTTATATTTACACTGTTGACCCATCCCTTACACCTTTACCCACCCTTAAACCTACCCATACCACCAAACCTGTCTCTAACCTTACCAATATCCCACTTCAGCAGCAAAACAATACAAACATGCAATACAATATAAACATAATAAGTTGGGTTACACTTTATTTTTAACAAACCATTAACTACAACTTTTGCCTAAATATTAAGGTATTGGGTAGGATTGTAGAAAATGTAAATAGTACGTATTTCTTAACATTAAAAAGTCACAATTTATTGCACTTCAACTGATCCACACATACAGTTCGTATATAACTATAAATATTTATTATATATTTTTTCATAGTATATTATTATTTATTTTACTTTAAGTAATGGGATGTTTTTTTAATTTAAATGATTTACTAAAACAAATACAGAATGTAAATATAATAGTTCATAATATGTTTTCACACCATGAAACAAAGTTTTATAAAAGTGTGTTTTTTATTTTTATTTTTTATTTTCCAAAATATGTATATATATATATATATATATATATATATATTGCCAACTTATACAATGTTATTAGGCCTACTCATGCAGAAAATAAAACAGAAATAACAAATAAAAACAACAGTTTAACATAAAGAGTCACCAAAAGCAAGTTTTTTAGAATTGTACATTGGATGATTTGTCCCACAACATTGAGGAATGTTCTAGAAAGCAACAGAATATTACAGAATGTTACAGAAACATCTAGAATTGTCCAAATTCTTAAAAAACATCTTTAAAAGAATAGTTTAAAAACATACAAAAGTAGTACAAAAACTTATCTGTACTAAACCAAAATGTCATAATTAATTATATAATGTATGTATATACTGTATGTATTACAGTCCTGCAGCTCAGTGTGTCTACAGTGCCATGTGCTGACATCGGTATTACCAGTGTAAATAAGTCAGGCTGATTTTCTGTTGTCTAGAGGCACTCTGGGCCCTTGTGAACGATGATTAAATGATACTGAGCTTCTGCATCTTTAATTATAAACTTTCTGCCAACATTGTGTCAAAGCACTCAGCGTTACCAAGACTACAAAACATTTTGGGAATGTAATGCATGTTTAATACTCAGTATCATGTGGGCATGTGTGTGTAGGCAGTTGCCATAGAAACACCAATCCTAGCATCATGCACAAGTAACATTTTGGCACAGCAAAAGGGTTATGCCTCAGAGCTAGAATTGCATGATGCTATCAATATATCTGATTGATTTTGTGCAAAAGCAAACATGAGGCCCTGTAAAAGTGTGCGTACTTGACGCCTAAAAGAAAATGCAAGCATATGCATGTGTCATGTGTGCATGCCAGTGTTGGTATGTGCATGCTTGTGTGTTCGTAGGTGGGTGTTTATGGTGGGATTTAAGAAATAGTTTCAGCTTAACAGGTAGTTGCCCACACCAGTACCCAGTTTCCATCCAAATATACACAGTGCTGGAAACTCTGTTTCTATGAAACCAAAATAAACAGCATAACATATACACTCGAATGCTAATGGTTCCATATAGGCGCTGTTGAAGCATTGCAGTGCTGCTAGCTTGGGATTTTACGCCATACAATTGATGCTAGCAAGCTTCTGTGTTTATTTACTCTGTGTGTATGTGCATGGCATTAAGTTATCAGAGAGCCGCGTGTTAGCGGGGGGAAGGCGAACGGCTATAATTTAAGTGAACGTCTGTGGGAAGGAGAGGCGGGAGGGACCGCTCTGTTAAATTATACTAATAAGCGCCCAATCGATGCAGGACCCCTTGCTAAAAATAGAAGCAGCAGCAGCAGCAGCTCTGGGTTATATTGCTTTGTGTGTGTGTCCATAAAATAGGTAGGCTAATACAGGGTCAATGATAGAACCTGTGCGAACATGTGTTTGTTCTTTGTGACATCACACGGAAATCAATGTCCTGTTGGAAATTGCACAGAATGGCTGAAGTAGGAAATACCGCCACTGTTTTTTGGTGTCAACCGAACGGGCTTCTGTCAGGCTACATTATAAATTAAGTGAGAGACCTGGAGTGATGTACTTTTCAATTCAATGATTAATGGATTTCTGAAGCGCAAGGCGAAGCAGCCGTTGGACTAGCAGCCATGCAGACCAGAAGGGGAGAGATGCTTGATGTCAACAGGAAAAAAGCAATGGCACCCATCCATTTGTTTGCTGGTTCATTTTTAGGTTCTGAAGCAACACTCAAGAAAGCCACCGTGCTAGAGGAGATTATCTTACAGAAGAAATCTCAGTTCTGGATAACAGAAATGAAACAGGCTGTTTTGAACATATCTTCAGCTGGCTTTCCGTTGCATGTTTTTTTTTTTTTTTTTTTGCTCTGCATATTTTTCTTGGTGCCCTAACACCAGAGAAAATAAATGACCATGAGGTTCTATGTTAATATGGAAAAAATAATTCCTATTTTTTTTTTACTCTAGCTAGATTTTATTTTATTTTATTTTATTTTATTTTACAACAAAAAGTCCATCAATAGACATTCTAGACTTTTTAAAAAAAAAAAAAAAAAGTAATATAAAAGTAATGTTTCATCTCCACCACAGTGTGATTGTTTTTATATAATTTATTCAAAATTCCTAAATTTGAAAATTATTTTTCAAATTATTTTTTTCATTTTTCTAAAAAGTACCAAAAGAATTTCCAGAATTTCCACCTTCTCTAAATATTTACTATCCTTTTTAATTTTGTTTAATTTTTCCAACAAAAAAGTTCAGCAATAGACATTTTTATATACCAGTTTATATAGTATACAATTGTGAGATATAAAGTCAGAATTACGAGTTATAAAGTCAGAATTGCGAGTTATAAAGTCAGAAATGTGAGATAAATGTCTTATTTTCCACTCAAAATTGGACTTTATAACTTGCAATTGCGAGTTTGTATAGAAAAATGTCTGAATTATGACTTTATATCACACAATTCTGATTTTATAACTTGCAATTGTTACTTTATATCTCACAATTTTGATTTTGTAACTTGAAATTGTTAGTTTATATCTCACAATTCAGAGAAAAAAAGTTGCAGTAACCTTTTTAAAAAATTTTATTCAGTGGTGGAAATGGGCTTCCACAAATGTAATAAACATTTTTACCAACAAAAAGACCAACAAAACTTCTACTTTTTTATTTTTTTTCTACAAAATACATTCTAGACATTATTTTATTTATCTAATCTCCACTCTACTTATACACGGTGCAAGCATTATGCATTATGTATTTCTAAAGTTGAAATGGTTTATTACATAACTACAAGCTATTCATTCATTTTGTGATTCAAACCACATATCCTCCTGAGACCCAGAAAAATAAAAGTATTGCAATTTTTAGATTTTTTGCATTAATTAATTGCTTTGGGTGAAAACAACATTCCACAACATTTATTTTGTCATAAACATTTTTTATTTATTTTTTATGTAATGTCCTTTGTAGTGGACAATGGTATCTGGTCCAAGCTGAATAATTATTTCAACCATCATATTTTCTGACAATTTGATGACGCCAAAAACATGTTTTTTCTGAAACAAATATAATAAGTGAAGCAGTTTATAGCTTGACTTGCCTATATTTTTCTAGTTAACTTTATGCTGGTATATTAACATCAAACAACAACAAAAAAGCATTAAATCAGTCACTTGAACT
>JAUMHE010000082.1:7123911-7135519 GCA_032359235.1 Enteromius mattozi
TATATATTTATATATATATATATATATATATATATTTATTTTTCTTTTTTCTTTTCTTTTGGGTAATTGGAACGATGCTTTACTAGTACTGTCAAATGATTAATCGCCTTCAAAATAAATGTTTTTGTTTAAATAATATGTGTGTATAATATAAATATACATACACGCATATATGTGTGTGTATGTATATGTATGAATACACATGCATGTATATATTTAAGAAAAAGTTTATTGGTATCAGATTGGCAATCTGCTGAAATTAGTGCTTTTTTGTGTATGTATTTTATTTATTTTATTTTAGGTAATTTGCGAGTAATCGTATGCAAACTAATAGTTTGTGTTTACACAAATATACAAATATTTTTATATAAATACACACACATACATGTATTTAAGTGTCTCTCTGTGTGTGTGTGTGTTTATATTTATGTATTGTATAAATTTTATATACTCATTTATTATGTAAACAGAAACTCTTATTTTGGATTCGATTAATAATGTAACAGCCCTAATTTATTTATTTATTGGTATCAGTTGATATTGGACATTTATATGTTAATGTTGCATGCTTATTTTTTTTTTTCTTTTACGTTAGATCTCTCAATTAATCTTTAAAACACTAAAAATGTATATCCATTTTTCATACTGTATGTTATAATGTTGTGCTGCCTTAATTCTCTTACAGCGTTTAAAGGATGCAAATATATAGTGTAGTAGCAAAATAGTGTATAATCTGAATCTGGCTTTTATCAATTATCAGTCATAATTATTGTCTCATCAATGATGGACAGAATAATAATAATAATATCAGGACATCCCTGATATTTATTATGTTGTCTAATACTGCTGCTTTATTTCTCAGCAGATTGCACATATTTCTGTGCATGCATATATTTAGAGCAGCGAGGTTTATTAGACACATGTCTCTCACCGGGAGTTTTAACACAAGCCGGTCACCATACCACTAGTCATCATAGAGTTCTGTGTGGGGGTATCTGGATATCAGACACCTCTGACTGTCTCCCCCTGCCTTAGGGGACACGAACATCTCTGACTCATTCTTCAGCGTATGTGGGTGATGCACGCAGCTTGCGGGACATCTGCTAACTGTAAACCTGTCAAGAGCAGTCTGGCACCAGTGTACAGAGTACTGTACATTAACTCTGTTTTACATTATTTTTACTTGCATTATCAAAGAGAATTTCATCAACAACCCATTAAGAAAACGTAATTGCTTCTAACTTGAGGGAGGAAAAGAAAAGGAAGGCGGCGCCTCTTTCCTTTTCAAGCACACCCACTCAGTAGAGATCTTATCGTCAGTCACTTCGAGCTTGTGGTTTCATTACTGTGTCCTCCTAGCCTGACGCCAGTTGGCATCTCTGTAGAAACTCCATTCAGATAGACCACTTGAACTCTAGTGTAGCTATTTCAGATAATATAAACATATTAGAGTATCTGCAAAGATCTTAAGAAGCGATCGTTATCAAGACAGTATTAAAAGGTGTTTCTTAGTGTAATTTATGATGGTGGATCTCAAATAGTGGGTCGCTACCCAGAAATGGCTTGCTACTCTGATCCCAGACAACAGGACAAATGCAACTTAACCATGTAACTTTGTACAATCAGCACAGCTGAAGAGAAAATACTTTTGTTGCTAAATACAAAAATATTATATATTATTATAAAAAAAAAAAAGTTGTCACTCTTGTTGTATCAGATATTTGGTATTCTTAATCTTTTGCACTTTGGTCCCCTCCATCTGTGTTAAATCCTCTTCAGCCAATCGGATTGTGTCGGTTAGCAGGAAAAGCTGATAGCATTTCAAAGCCGCCTCTGTAATCACTAGCTACCACGTCTAATGCTCGACCCCTCTCATTACAGTGATTGTCCGCAGTTTCAGTCCGAAACACCTACCTTACTGCGTGAAAGTCTCCTGCAGCCTCTGAGAAGCTGCTATTAACTATTGATTGAATTATGTGTCACACGAATGAGAGAGCTAGTTATATATAGTAAGGCTGTAGAGGTTGAAGTGGCTCTGTTGTCTTAAAGAAAAACCGTGCACCTGACAGCTGGGCACATGAGATTGTCATGTGGTTTGAGAGTGAAATTGTATGATTATCCATACCATGATGCAAAAGATACTTAATATAGTTTTCTATTTTAACGTTCGCTAATGCTGGGGTTTACACTACATGGTTTTCAAAGTCATCAGATTGCTGTTTCTCTGAAATTTCTCTTGCCCTGTATCTTGCTCTCTCATTGGCTGTAGGTCATTGCTTATGTCACTTTCAGTCAAAACACATTTCACACTGCAAATCTCTGTTGTCCAGATATTTAGCTTGCTAAATATTTCTTCTTTCAGATTGTCTTTTCATAATACTAAGGGCTGGCCTTCAAATAGTTGATTAAGCCTTAGTTGACAAAAAGAGGCTTAAAGGGATGGTTCACTCAAAAAGGAAAATTCTGTAATCATTTACTCAGCCTTAAAATATTTCAAACCTGTATCAGATGATATTTCAAAGAATATTGGTAACCAAACTATTTATGGTCCTTATTAACTTGCTTAGTATGGGGAAAATAAAAATAAAAATCAATTCAGTAGGGACCATCAACTTTTTTTCTTTTCTTCTAAATATCTTCTTTTATGTCGACTAGAATAAAGAAACTTGTACAGGGTTGAAACAATTTGAGGGTAAGTAAATGATGACAGGATTTTTATTTTTTGGGTCAATAATTATCCATGAGTTATGACCGAATAAAAATGTCTCTGTATTCTTTTAAAATTTAGTTGCAGATGTATCCTAACGCCCTTGCACAAGTCAATGCAGGTGTCTGTTGTTCTTGCAGTTTCCAGTATTATGTTGTTGTTGTTTCATCTTTTCAGTTTCATTTTCTACTGTGAAACTGGCCCGGGCCAGTGTTGCCACCTTGCGAAAGAACTGATTAGTGCAAAACATATTCAGTGGAATCTACAAAGAGCACTTTGTTAAAAAACAATCGGGTGGTGCTCGTTCAGTATGGGTGTACTATTCTGGTGACGAAATTGGCACTGTCCCAAATGGCATACTTCATGTGCGCTTTCGGTCTTCATGACCTGCAATTGCCACTCAGTGTGCATGTCTGTTAAAGGGTTAGTTCACCCAAAAATGTAAATTCTGAAATTAATTACTTACCCTCATATCGTTCCAAACCCAGAAGACCTTCGTTCATCTTTGGAACACAAATTAAGATATTTTTGATGAGATCAGAGAGCCGTCAGACCCTCCATAGACAGCAATGCAACTGAAATGATCCGAGATCCAGAAACTTAGTAAAAACATCGGTAAAACAGTCCATGTGACATCAGTGGCTCAGCAGTTTTGCGATGCTACAAGAATATAAATAACATAATTTACTCTATCCATTCTTCTTCCATGACTTATGTCTTCCACCATTTTAGATATTATCACAACACATGCGTACGCTTTCTTCTAGGTGTAAACAGCCGCAGATTACATACATTATGCGTGCTTTCCCCCAGATATAAACAAGGCTGATTACATCAAATACGTTAAAGCTTGCGTATGTAGTGCGTTGCGATGCTCTCTAAAATGGCGGAAGACGAAAATCATGGGAGAAGAATGGTAGAGTTAAATGGTGTTATTTTTGTTTTCTTTGCGCAAAAACAGTATTCTCCTGTTGTCGCAAAACTGAAGTTGAGCCATGTTTTTACTACGTTTCTGGATCTGGGATCGTTTCAGTTGCATTGCTGTCTATGGAAGGTCAGATGGCTCTCTGATATCATCAAAAATATCTTAATTTGTGTTTGGAATGACAAAAGAGTAAGTAATTCATGACAGAATTAAAATTTTTGGGTGCACTAACTCCACAAAAACGTTGGGTGTCCCATTCTTCATTTTAGCTTTCAGAAGGGTGCTTGCAAGCGCACTTCTCGATACTGCTGAGGGAACTACACAGCAAACTTTAACCCAGCAGTCAAAGCAGCATTATGTCACGAAAATTCAATTCGGAGAAAGACAGTAAGGGTCTAGTGTGCCATTTGGGACAGGGCCATTTGCACCATGCTCATGGGACACATAACCGAAGTATACTTTGGGCTAAACTTTATATACTTTACTTTTTTATACTTTCGATCAAGACTTTATTAGTCGGTTAGTTTATAGAAAAAAAAACTTGAGCAAATCCAATTATCATTCATTGACCTCAAATATGGCTTATCATTTGAAATTGAAACATGTAGGAACTATATACAGCCTTTAACCTAGATAAATGTGCGCGATTAGGTGCTTATCAGTGTTTGTGTGTGGTGTAAGCTTTTAGCGTGCTGCTGCATAACATGGAGGTGTCAAGATCACTCACATTTTATTCCTGATAACAGCGGAAACAACTTAATTACTCCATTTTTGTTCATACAAAAAAGAGCAATACAGCATTCTAAAGGGTCACTCACTAATAAAACACACAGGATGTGCTTTCTACAATCTCGGTCTTCGTGAAATGAACTGAAACTCAGCATATAGGCTACTTAAGAAATATATCTACTTGTCTACTTTTAATCTAACGCTATTCAAATACTTAGATTTTGTAATAAAACTACTACTACTCGACAAAAATCTTTAGTCGGTGGCAGTCATAGTTTATTCACACTATGCGACTGTCACTCATGCGAACAAGCACCGATTTGATTTCAATCTTTTGTCAGTGATCTCTTGAAAACTGGTGGCAGCAGTAACAGTGCTTCTGACATATTTAGTGCTAACGCAGGCTAAAAGTTATGTTAACTGTGACATTGTCTAATTACATTTACAATTCCAGTGGTGTCCGCTGACCAAGGGGGCATGGTAAACCTTCTAGGCTGTGTCACAAGAAGCCGTTTGTCATCAAGATGAACAGAAGGGCCCCATGATTGACAGAAGGCCTTACGTAATGTTACGATTCAGATGTCCGGCTGATGAATGTCTCTCGGACCTAAAGGTTAACGCTGTCTGAAAGAATCTTTCTCTGTTTTTTTTCTCTGGTTAGCTGGTGTCCAGTGTCTGTAGCGTCGGCCTCGTCCCCCAGAGCTGTTTGATTGGCCTCTCTGTCATTAGGTTTAAGTAGGGCACTGCAATCCAGCAGGGATTCAATACCAGCGCTCCATTCACTCCGGCTCTGACTCCCCCAGCCGGCCTACAGTGAGTCTGCAAATTACATAAGGCAATGTGTGTGCGTCCGTTTGGCCTGAACGCAGCCCAATGTGTTGGCCTCGTGTGCTGGCCCGGGTGTCTCTCTGCCTGCTTCCCAAACACTGCAGATGAAGCCCTGAGAGAGCTGGGAGAGGGGATGGATGGTGTTTTCATTAACCTCCACTGCCTGGTGTTTTAAATTAGCGCCAGATTCACAACAGGTCTCATCAACACTCTGAAGTGCCTGTTTTTTGTTGACGTAATACATCAGTTTGTACTTTTCAATTAGCTTTTTTTTTTTTCCTGACTCCTGTGTTTGGCTTCAGAAATGGAAATCTAGTAAATGATCTAACAATGCTTTTGAGTAGATAATGCTCAAATTGCAACGGACCATTATCATAATTCCACCTTTTTAAAATAGGTCTGCCATTTTCAATTGTGATAATTAGCCCACATAATGCTATTTATATAATGTTTTTATTGGAACGCCGAATGCAATTTTCAACAAATTCACCCATGAGGCTGCAACCGTTTGAAAACATTTTCCATTACATTTAACAGTCCTATTAATGTCAGACAATTTCAGCGCAATCCCAATCTTTGCATGCATGATTTCTTTCTTTTTTGTATGTACAAATATAGACTACATTTTTATTATTATATTTTATTATTTAAATTATTTTATTATAATATTAATTTTGCAGTTAAAAATTAATATTTTTATTCAGTAAGGGTGCATTAAATTAATCAAAATTAACATTAAAGACATTGTAAAGTTATAAATTATATTTGTCAAACAAATCCTGTTGTTTTCATCTTTTTATTCGTGATAGAATCCAGAAAAATTTTGTTTTGCAGTTTCCACCTATGTTAGATCCATAATTAATATGAAGTATTATTAAAGGAAACCTTTCAGATTTATGCATTTCATTCCCTGTTTTCTTTTTTTTTTTTAAGTTAAATATCTTTTGGGTTGCTTTACAGTCATGTGTGCCTTTAATGTTGCACACTATTATTAAAAAGCCTCATTCAATAATTTATATTGCTTCATTTTCCCCTTGTGATGGGACACATTTCTCTCTCTTTCTTTCATCATATCGAGAACAGTACTAGATGATGAAATGTACTAGTTTTCTCTCTCTCGTGGGAATTCCCAATTTTCGTTCAAGCCTGGTTCTATAAGGCACACAAATATGAATAGAAAGTGAAACTACGTATTGTAGGATGTGTTGGAAAGATAAATGGCTGCGCTTGTGCCTGTATTTGTTGGGACTTGTTAAATGAAAATTTGCATGCTCAACAGTCTTTTTGTGCTGTACAGTATACGGCACATTGTGTTCTCTCACTCGCTGACCCCTTACTCTCTCTTGATTTCTCACCACTCACTTACTTTCGTGTTACTTCCACTTTTCTTTCATTGCTCTGCCCTCTCTTTTCTCTCGCTGGCTCTCAGGGGACACCCATTGTCGCACAATATAATTGAATCCCTTTTTCGTTCCATTTTCTCTCATTTTCATTTTCGCAGGCCTCCTTACGCCTTCCAGCATCAACCCACATCTTCAGTATATGACCTCTGAACACAACCCCTAAGCCTTCTCGCTTTTAATTATCTCTAATTAGTAATTAGATTTTTCAGTCCTTGTAAAGAGCCGTTTAAGACAGTATTAATTGATAAGAATTTATTTTTGAGGCTTTTTAGATGCAAGCTGCCAAGATGTTTTCAGGCACTCACAGTCAAACCAAAGGAAAAAACAGTTCCCCAAAAAGCTCAGAAATCCCTTATAGAGTCATTTCAAACACAAGTACCTAAATGACTGATAGATTCCACATGAATCTCTCTCAGAAGAGCTATTTGGCTTGTTTGCAAATCATCAGGTGCTCAAATTTATTGCATTATGATGTTTAACTGCATGTGTTTGAACTGTTAAGCAGACCTATATCTGTTGATTGGCTTTCTCGAAGCGCAGCTGAAATAGTTGGCACAGTGTGTTGTTATTCAACCTGTTCAGGATATAATTTAGTATGATATAATTTTTTTTTTTATTGTTCCACCTCTTTAAATGCTACAGTGAAGCCTAACTATAATCTAAGAGTATTCATTTGTCAAGCCTACCTAAAGATGATGCGTCCTTTGAGCATTTTCTGAATCGCTTACATTGACTTTCTTTCCAACAGGTGATATGCATTGAGGATGAGTGCTGTCGGGGAAAACTCGTCGGACCCTGCCAGGTCAGAGGCTCAAAAGCGCAAGGAATGCCCATCAGACCTCCTGGGCCCAAGGTACTTCACTGCAAGCCAGTAGACAAATGAACAGCAGGTTACAGTGATCTCTGAAACTGCATTCAGTGCAGCATACACAGTTTTATTTTGTATGTATAGCGGAATGAATTTCTCAGTGTCTATGCTATGAACCGCTGAACTGCAATAATCTTGAGCAGGCCTCCCACCGGTGGAGCTCAGCCTAGATAATACACGTTTCTATATAAAGCTCTTTTCCACTGAGTCAGGAAACATCAGTCTGTATAATTCATTCACAGGAAGGAGCTATGCATGCCCTCTTTATTGACAAAATTTTCTGTGCAAACTGCTGAAGATGCAGAGCAGCAAATTGAAAGTACAACCCGTTTAAGGGTGTACAGAAGAAGCTCTGGAAGCTTTTGTCTATTTCTGTGTTAAACGCAATGCAGAAAAGAGGGTTTTTTTTTTTTAATGTAGGTGTTTGTACTTAATGACATGAAGCATCATTCATTAGGAATATGCAAAATTGCATATTTTGTTTTAGAATTTACTTATAGGGTTAGTTCAGCCAAAAATGAAAATTTTGTCATTAATTACTTACCCTCATGTCGTTCCAAACCTATTAGACCTCCGTTCATCTTCGGAACACAAATTAAGATATTTTTGATGATAACAGAGAGCCATCTGTCCCTCCATAGACCGCAATACAACTGAAGTGATCCCAGATCCAGAAACATAGTAAAAAACATTGGTAAAACAGTCCATGTGACATTAGTGGCTCAACCTCACTTTTGCGATGCAAGGAGATGCAATACTTTTTGTCATGTATTTTGTCATCTTTGACAAAATAGTAAATAAAAGTTGAAACTGAGAAGATATTTTCATGATATTTTCCAAAACAGTCTTAAGCATGGACTTGTCTAAATGACAAGTTTGTATTTTTGCTCTTTAGTCTGAATCACTTTTTGTTTCTTTTCACAGTCCCAAACGAAGCACTGAGAAACGTAACCGGGAACATGAAAATAAATACATAGAGGAGCTCGCAGAGCTTATTTTCGCAAACTTCAATGATATTGACAACTTCAATGTCAAGCCTGACAAATGTGCAATCCTCAAGGAAACCGTCAAACAGATTCGTCAAATTAAAGAGCAAGGTAAGAAAACAGATGGATTCTTCTTTGAAGTTATGTTTTTACTTGTTCTATTCATTTTCAATTCGAGTATAATCTCTGAGGCTTGATGCTGAAAACATAACCTCCACATAGTGTTACATTTCACTGAGCTTTAGCATAGTCAGACATTTGTGTTAGGTTAGAAGTTATTAGCAGCTAACACAAGACATAGAGGCATTTCAGTTGTTTTGGAAAATATTTGGCCTGTGTAGAGATCTTGAGAAAGAACTTGTCAAATCAACCATCGATTCCAGATTGGCGTTCAGCAGTAGGCTATCGATTAACATCATGCTAACTGCAAACCTGACTGAAATCCCATGTGCATTAAGAAAAAATACAGAAACCAAATACAAGATTTAATTAGAAGTCACAGCTTCATTACTTTTCTGCATTTGCATGTGTTGCCTTGAGTTATGGATTTTTGATTCATTTTGACTTCATTTGCTTTTTTTTGCCAAAATTATTAGCCGCTAGATTTGGATTCAGGTGCAGTGCTTGTTAACGTTATGATTTTAGTTATGCTAATACATTTTGGAAACATTAGTCCAGATTGTATTACACACTTCTGAGAAGAAGCTTAATTGTATCTCAAGGTCCCTCACCTATTAAGGGATATCATATATCTTGTCCTTGCTCTTTCTGTGATGAGAAATTTCTTGGATGAACTTCCTGGAAATTCTTATGGCACAATCATAAATATAGACTGATATAGATTTATATAAATCATAAGACTGGCTTGTTCCTGGCGTGTTTTTTTGCTTAAATTATCATCCGTGTTATTTTTAACCATTCAGACTAGGTGCTGTTGTGACCTGTGTGTGTATCTGCATTGATTCTGACTGGGCTGTGATGGAGATGGTTTGTGATGTACTGAGCTCTGGGTTATGTAATGCGGAGCAATGTGATGCAAAGCTAACAGCGATGGTCGCCGTCTGCTGCGTCGTCCCGTACCCCTCCTTCACCTCCCCTCCGCTACGCTCGATGCCACATGGCCACAGCATCACACACTGCTCTAACTGTGCTTGTACAGTCTCAAACTGCCTCCAAACACACACATGGGCCTGTTTTGCCTGTAAACAAGGTCTCAAGTATAGAGCGCAGCAGTCAGCTTTCCTTGTAAAGGAAGAACAACATTATTGACACTCACTGGAAGCCTTTTAAAGCAGAATCTGCTTTCTGCTGAAAAAACTGTTAAAGGCTTTTTTTTTTTTTAAATCAGATCCACAGCAACAAATGAGATTTTTTTTTTTTTCCCTTTAGTTCCTGTGGTTAAATATGAAACATTTAAATATTCAATTTCATTGAAGTATTTAGGGATTTCAGTATGTGCTGGGTAAAATATAATATGATTAATTTAAGTTGCATTAGCGTTACAAAAGGAATTTAATGAATTATGAAAATCTTATGAAATCCGAGAGCTTTCCAAGACAGCAACACAACTACCATGTTCAGGGCCCAGAAAGGTATTAATGACATCATTTAAATAGTTCATGTAAAAGAGATTCAGCCATAATGTTGTGAGCTACAATAATACTTTTTTTGCTTAAAGAGAAGAAATTGTTGAAAGAAGTTTATTTTTGTTTTCTTTGCACACAAAAAGTATTCTCGTAGCTTTATTGTTGGCTGAACCACTCGCTACGTTTCCATCCACCCATAAAAAATGCTGGATGGAAACATAGATGCGCATTCATTCTAAAAATGTGCATCAAAAACTTGTGCACATTTGAGTAGGATAAACTTTAAACTTTTCCTAAGTACGTTGTGATATGCTAGCAATAGCAACCACGACTATTAAACTGCATAGAAAGCACAATCTGTTGGACATTTACCTGTAAAGGGTATTTTAGTCTGTAGTTCATCTGCTATACATTAAAAACCCCAAACTGGAATTTGAAAACTGGATTGTTTAATTGCATGTTTAATTTGTTCATTAGTGAGTCAGCACTTATAAATTTAGAGACTGAACAACACCCAGTAGATGACGAGATATGGAATTCTCCCATGGAGAGTCATGACCTAGTATCAACCATCAGGCTGAGCACTGATTGGTCGAGAGCAGAGTCATGGGCGGGGCTTTGAATTGTGACTGATAGGGCAGAACCCAAAGGCCTCAAGAAACTCCATCTGCTGCTGAAGCGAGTGATATGGCCTGATTCACATCCTTTCTGGAGATAACACTGCCTTTTTCCTGTTTGATGGGGATTGGCTGACGGAAAGGAAACCGTTTTGGAGCCGAGTTTGAAATGAGGAAGGGAATGAGTTATCACCGGACCTCTGGTGCAGCTGTGCTGGTTTACTAGTCCCTGCTGGGCACCGCGAAGACCTGCTGACACACAACACGCTCACATCCACTCATCATCAGGAGTGTACGCATGCGTATATCTCCCAGACACACACACACACACGCACATATACGGGAAGAGCAGCGTTTAGAGCATCCCAGAACGGTCTGAGGGGGAGGCTGATGGATGGCCCTCTCTCTTTGCCATATGGTTACCCATCATGCCAGCACAGTTTGCCTCTCTATCGTGTCCTCTGCGAGACCACTGCATCCACTGATGATCCCGACCACTCTCTTTTAATGGATGGGAACAGACAGGAAGTTAGACTGGTATAGGGAATTGTGGGATTGAGAATGTTTCACTGACGGCAGAAATTGTTAGTGTTATTTTAGTGCTGTCTGTAGTAATGTTTAACTAGCTTTTATTTATATTCATTTGTTTAAATTTAATTTAAGTTTTGTTATTTTGATTGTACATTTGTTATATTAATGTTGAATTTTCTTCAGTTTTAGTAATCGCACTTATTTCAGTTGCAAAGCCAAAATTTATTTTTAACAAATGTCATCTACTATTTATATTTTATTTTGACTTTATTTCAGTTATCGCAAATGTTTTTAGTAGTCTTATTTTTTAATTTTATAGTTTTTTACTTGTTTATTTTTAATAGTAACTCTCCACTTCAGATTGCCTCCGATTCAGATCCTCTGTTACATCTTACATCCTTCACACACACACACACACACACATATAT
>JAUMHE010000082.1:7150590-7194454 GCA_032359235.1 Enteromius mattozi
TGTATGTAAATTTGTATGTATGTACGTGTGTGTAAATACTGAATATGAATAATAGTAATAATATATTACTATTATTAATAATTTATTTACATTTATACATTTACATATATGCATACATTGCAACTGAACAGGCAGTGGCCATCTTAACTTTTCAGTGTCTGAATAAGAGGATATTATTAGTATAGATTAGTATAGAGTTCTGAATTATGAGCATGTTAAACACACTTTAGGCATCTGGACCATGAGATCACACAGTGGGAACATCATGAAATTTTTACTGTCACACCAACCACACCTTTTGTCACATTTTGATGTGGCTGCTTGATGGAAACTCCCAGTTTATTGTAACTGAGTGATTACAATGCTGAGATGTTTCTGTCATACAGTACTTTTTAGTTTTGTTTTGTTTTTTGACAAAGTTCTTACAAAATAACATTTAATATTCCTCAGTCATGCTGCTTAGGGGTTTATTCTAAATCCATAACCCTATAATTAATTCAGCAGACAGAAGCAAGATATATTGTACTCTGTGTGTGTGTGTGTTTGTAGGTAAGATCACCTCCCTGGACACCAGTCTGTTACGAGCCTCTATGAAACCAGGCTGGGAAGACTTGGTGAGGAGATGCATTCAGCGCTTTCACCTCCAGAACGATGGAGACATGTCATTCGCCAAGAGGCATCAACAAGAAGGTGCTAAGTGCATCCCACATTCTTCCACTGAAAAATGCTGTCATTCTGGCTACTGTATTGTGCAAACAAAGACTACTGTTTTTTTGACCACAACTACCTATATTCTGAATACCATAATGATTTTAACACACCTTGTTTTTGGCTTACATCTTGATGAATGATGTATATTAGACATTTCTGTATTTCATTGTTTCATATTGTAGCAAAAATACAAAATAACCTAGGAAAGTGTATGTGATTAATGTATGCATTATCTTGGAAATACTACTGGAAAGCATAATCTTGCACTAGAAATATATGAAGGTTTATATTTGGAAGTGACTTTCTTGTCAAGACATGCAAGGAAATGGCTGAATGTAAATGTGACTACCTTAGTATTGTTTTGCATACAATTTAAGTGTTCCTCAATGTACATTTACATACGCATTTTTCAAAATTTTTATTATGTGGGTGTGTTGTTTTGCAGTGCTAAGGCATGGGCAGGCATTCAGTCCCATCTACCGGTTTTCCCTGTCCGACGGGACCATCGTCTCCGCTCACACCAAGAGCAAACTGGTTCGGGCACCTACTACCAACGAGCCACAGCTCTACATGTCACTGCACATTTTACAAAGGTACCCACTACCCAGCCACACAGCTGACTATGAGTGCCTGCACTTGAGTTGTTTTGTTGGTTATGTCTGCATCTGTGTTTTTAATGTAAATGCAGTGAACTACTGGCATGAGTAAGCGTTTGAGTCATTTTTGACCCTCTTCTCACTGTTTCCTGTTTGATTCGCCTCTGTGTGTGAGCAGTCAGTCGAAACACACACTTTCTAGTTCTGACAAGCCCAGTTAATGACCATATACTGAAATCTCACTGTCATGTGAGAACATCCAACCGTGTTTTCCCAGAGGCCGATGCTGGTCTCTAAACATTCCATCAGAACCAAGAATAACACGACTCCCTCGACTCCCACAGCTACACATTGGCAAACAAGCTTTTTCACCCTTGATAATTTGAGTTTAATTAAGTAGAATGTAATTGAATACAAATGATTCCAGCTTTAAAGGAATAGTTCACCCAAAAATGAAAATGTTGTTCCAAACATGTATGACTTATTTTATTCTTGTAGAACATGAAAGGTGGTGTTTTTAAAATATAGTTGTTCTTTTCCATGCAGTTACAGTGCATCTGGAGCTGCAAGTTTTACAAATAATGCAGAACAATCAAGTGTTCTGAAGCCATAGGTTTGTGTGAGGAACAGACCAAAAATGTAAAGGCATAGTTAATGCAAAAATGAAATTTAGTCATCATGTATTCACCCTCATTTAAAGAATGCTGGTAACTAAACAGTTCATGGTGCCTATTCACTTTCCATACTATAGAAGCCAATGGGGGGACCAACATCTGTTTGGTTCTTCAGAATATCTTTTTTTGTGTTCAGCATAAAAAAGAAACTTTTTAGAGGATTGGAATGACATGAGGGTGAGTAAATGATGACAAAGTGTTTATTTTTGAGTTAGCTATTTAAGTATCGATTCACAGTAAATCATCTCTCATTTTTCATGGGAGGCGTAGCAATGTCGGAGTTATTCTCATGAGGTGAGTGAATCATTGGTTTATTTTACAAATGATCACTAAACTAGACTAATTTGATTCTCGAATTCACTGATTCGGTCACATCAGTTAATAAATCCTACGTTTTCCTACACAAAGCTATCATGAGACTTCATGAAACACTACTCACAATTTGTATAAATGACTTTTATGATGCTTCACATACTTTTTGCCTTGCTCAAGGGTCTCACCTCAGTTGTGGTATTGAAGGTGGAGAGAGCGCTTGTTATTCACTCCCCCCACCTACAATCCCTGCCGGACCTGGGACTCGAACCCGCAATCTTTGGGTTTCAAGCCCAACTCCCTATACATTAGGCCACGACTGCCCCTAAATTTGAAGCTTCAGTCCCCATTCGTAGTAATTGCACAGAAAAGAGCGACTAGGATATTCTTTAAAAATTCTCCTTGTCTGTTCCACAAAAGAAATGAATGCAAGTTTGGAAGAAAGTAAATATAAATAAACTACAAATAATTTTTTCCCCCTCAGAGCATCACAGTTTCACATAAAATCGAATCATTTGTAGTGTATGGCTCAGTGAAGCTTGGATCCACAGCAGGCAGTTGTGAACACAGTTTCATGTGTTAGCTGCAGAGTTTCTATCTCTCTCACAGCATGCGAGGGAGGAACACCGGTTTGCTTTCTGAGACAATAGCAGCAGTGTTAGGCTGGGGTGTCGAGCACAGATAAACATTAAACCCAGAGTGAGCTCACAGCGGGAGGGGTGGCTGTCTTAAAGCACAGCATCTCCAGCACAATAACACACAGTATAGCTTGACCGTTGATTCATCCTGCATGCTCTGAACAAAGGCATCTCTATGCATTTATCAGCTCAGAGCGAGATTTTAGTACGTAGCTTGCTAAAAGCTTTAAACCCCAAGGTGATTTTTACATTAGAGGGGGATATGACAGCACAGCCTCTCGTTTTCTCCGTCCCGTAGCTTGTTTTGAGGGATGAGCACTGCTGTTTTTCTTTGATAACAATTCGTTCCCCTCTTTTAACCTTCTCTGCTGAATCATACTTTAGTTAATTAAGCCATTCCTGAAATTCCACTTAAGCTCTTTTCTCGGATTCCTTGTTTGGAGGGCTAGAATAACTGCTTCCTTTCTATGAGATTAATTTAACAAATGACTGCACTGGATTAATGTAATGAAATAGTTTCAATAGAATTTACTTGGAAATCAATATTAATTCCTTGGATCACAATTAAAACACCATTGTCAACAATAGCATGTGCCAACCTGGTGAGCATAGCATGTCCTGCCTGAACTGAGGCATTGTTTTCTGTTTCAGTTTTTTTTCTCTCGTTTTCCCTACTACTTCTCTTGTTTTAAGTCTCCTTTTTTTTTTTTTTTTTTAACAATAATTAAAAATTTTGTGTTGTATTGTAGCCATGCCAGGGAATTGTCGCTCGGACATTGATATGCAGTTGCTTAGTGTTTTTTAGCATATTTGATAAATGGTTGCTAAGGGCTTTGTGTTCTGGGTGGTTGCTTGGTGATTTCTTAATGGCCCCTTAGGGTCCCTCTTTCAGTCTAAAGGATTTTTTTCTCCATTAAATGGTGTATAGGATATACACCAATTTTTGAAGCGTAGCGTTAATGGGTTCTAATGGCTTATTATTTATATACTGATATAGTATTTATTTGTAATTTAAACCTTTTTTTGTGTATCAATTTTCATTTTAATATTAGTAATTTTTATTCTATTCTTTTAGCTTTATTTTTTATTGCAGTTTTAGTAATTAAAATAGTATTCAAATTGCCAAGTCAACATGTTTAATGAACTTTTGTTTTTATCATATATTTATTTTTTATTTTTTTTTTCAGTTGTATTTCAGTTACTAAAATTTGAATTACTGAATTTTCAATTACAGATTTTTAATGGTTTTAGTTCATAACAATAGTTGTGATTCCAAAACAGATTTGCACAAAACTTTTGCAAAAAAACTAAATGTCGATTTAAAAAAAACAACTGTGAAATGACAACATTTCCATTAACTGATGTATTAAGTGAAGACATCATTTTTTTTCCTCTTGTGAAAAGTCATGGTGATGGATGTTGTTAGATTTACATGTAGCCTATTGCAGCCAGCGCACCAGGCCATTGAAACTAGCACTGACTAAAGTGGTTGTGTCGGAGACGTAATGCATCGTAGATGTGTGCAGTGTAAATTAAAAAGCATTATTGGCAAGGAAAGCCCCTTATACTTGACTGCAGCCATGCATGAGGTGTATCTTGGAGGTTATAGTACAAGAATGACCATGTGACTTTTACATATACCAGGTGACCTGTAAATGCTTAAAAAAAAAAAGGTTTCCATTGCAATTTTGTGAAATGTTTACTTTTTCGGATTACCTGAAAACCACGTCATGCGAGCGTAAAAAACTTATTTTTTGCTATATATTCGCGTTTATGCGCAATTGAGGTTTCCGGTAATTTTCAATTAGCAATTTTAATTTGCGCAATTTCAAGGGTAATGAAAACACAGCTAGTGACCTTTTATTATGTTTACTAATTAGGAATTGTATGTTTTTAAACTTGTAATTGTTAATTTCACCTTTGTCTGTAAAACTATGTTTGTGCTATGCGTGTTGTGTGTATGTTGCAGCATTATTTGCTCTTTAGATAATCTGTTAGCGAGGATAAACATCTATTTTTTTTTTTCTCTGTTTTAGGGAGCAGTCCGTCTGTGGCATGACCCCTGATCTTGGAAATGCTCAGAACATGGGCAAAAGCATGAACCCCATGAGTTCTCCCAATACAGCAGGTTCCTCCGGCACCCCCCAGGGACAGGATGCCACCGTCAGCAGCAACACATCCACTTTCCCCTCCCCTGGTGGCCAGAAGGAGCCCGGTGCCATCGGCCCAGTACAGGGTCACCGTTTCGGGTGCCCGGGAACTATGAGCCATTCGGCAACCATGCAGGCGGCCACCCCTCAGGGCAGTGGCTATCCGCTGAAGTTGAGCAGCCCGTCTCAGGGCAGTCCAGGCATGCTTTCTCCACGCCACCGAGCCAGTCCCGGAGTGGCAGGATCTCCACGCTTGCCCCCGCCGCAGTTCTCCCCGGCAGGCAGCTTACATTCACCTGCGAGCATGTGCACTAGCAGTACAGGTGGCAATGGGGGAGCAGGCGGTAATCATGGCTACACAAGCAGTTCCCTTAACGCCCTCCAGGCACTTAGCGAGTGCCACGGTGTGAGCCACGGCCAATCACTGGCCTCGCCCGACAGGAAGATGGGGTCACCAGCCGCAGTGAGCGTGAATCTTCATATGCTGAGCAAAATGGGAGCCTCCGAGTCATTCGGAGAGCAGAACCAGTCTGAGCAGGGTAACGGCGGGCAGGATGATGGCATCGAACAGCCGAGAGACGAAAAAGGCAACCTCAGCCAGTTTAACAACCCTGACGCCAGTGATCCGCAGAGCCGGGTACGTGAAAACAAAGGCCAAACTAAACTCCTGCAGCTCCTCACCACTAAAACTGAGCCTATCGAGTCCACCTCACCCCCTCCAATGGCTGGTGGAGAGGGGTGTAAGGACCCCGCTGGCGGCCCAGGGAACGGCGGCATGGGCGGTCAAACCGGAGCCGGGTCGCATGCTACTTCCCTAAAGGAGAAACACAAGATCCTTCATAGACTTCTCCAGAACAGCTCGTCGCCCGTCGACCTGGCCAAACTCACAGCCGAGGCCACGGGGAAGGAGCTGTGTCAGGATTCTGCAGGTGGGGCGGCCGGTGTGGCTGAATTAGCCATCAAACAAGAGCCCGTCAGCCCCAAGAAGAAGGACAACGCCCTGCTGCGCTACCTACTGGATAAAGATGATAATGTACTTAAGGATAAAGGCATCAAAATGGAACCTGGAGAAATAAAGGTGGAGGGCAGTAAGATGCAGGGAATTAAGACGGAGAAAACGGATGGCGGCTATGACCGTGTGGAGCCGGTAAGTGATGTCGCCAACCTGGCAATATACCAGTCAATCTTTAATACATATCAAGTTAGGTTGCGAATTACCATACTCAAAATACCTCATTAGCATCATTCTCCTGTTGTTTTGGTTTGTTTTGTATTTGTTTGTTTTGCTTTGTTGTTTTTGTTTTGTTTTATTTTGCTTCATTGTTTTTTGGGTTTTTTTGTTTGTGTGTTGGGGGGGTAAAAAGGGAGAAAATAATAGTCTGTTGTAAAACATTATGGAAAATAGCATCATTTATCAGTATAAAATAAGTGGCCAGATTGGACATGACCTCATTTTTTAATTATTATTATTATTATTATATATAATTGTTGTTGTTTTTAATTATCACTATTGTCATATTTGTTTTTATTAATTTTTTTATTATCACTATTTTCATATTTGTTTTTATTATTATTGTTATTATTATTATTATAAATTATTTTCATTAACTTTGGGGGGGGGGTTCACCGTTGTGAGATAATACTAGTAAAATAAAGCATACATGTAATTTTTAGTCTACACTGTATATGCTTATTTAAAATTGTGAATGCGTTGCAATATTTTCTGTGGTCACTAATAGTTTGCTGTCAGTACAGCTTAACTGAACAGAAAACACTGAGAGTTTATATATGCAAAACACCACCTAAGTCGCTTCTGCTGGTTTTGAATTAGTTTATTTTTAGATATGTTGAATCGTGATGTCACTTTGGAGAAATGCAGGACAGATTTGTCATTAGTGGGTGTAAGTAATGATCGTTTTGGTTAAATATGAGAAGTATTGCACGTTGGAAAGGTCCTCAGCCAGTGTTGTTGATTCTCACTCAGAAATAACCGATATGACAACTGATACCAAGGTGTTCAAACGCTCTTATCGCCTTGTTTTTAGTCTCATTGCTGTATTGTTAGAGTCTATGCATCCTTTCCTTTCCTCCTCGTATCTCTTTTTTGTGTTTCTCTCTATTTGGGTGTGAAAGTAGAGCAAACAACAGATTTATAAACCGGCCAATGAAGCCCCAGATCGAGGCAGTATGGTAACAGCAGGGATATAAATGACTCAGCCAGCTGGAGAGAGAGCAAGAGAGAAAGGGAAAGTGAGAGCTCTGTCACAGGAAGTCGATTCTGTGGGAAACTGGCAGGACTTTCTCAGAAGCAGCTCTGTGACATTTGAAAAAAGGCGTCTCGGTGGTGTTCCATGCATCTCATCTGGCACAGCGGTTGGCACATGCCCTACAGAGCTGGCACTGGGCACCAATCACGCCTGGCACAGCGGCGGTAAAGTTAGAGAAGCGTATGGGGCCAGGACACAGAATAGAGAGATTATCCTGTATGTGTGTGTTTGTGCTCATTGGGCCTCCCGGGCCTCCTTTAAAAGCTGTTGATTGGGCCACAAATTGAGTCATAGTTGTCAAATCAAAGCAGCGGTCTCGGGAAGCTGCTGCTGTTAGCCTGTTAGCAGAATGACCTCACCGCCCCTCGGTTACCAGGAAAAGACCCAGAGTTCCGCTAGTGAGGGACCTTTGACCTCACCGTCTCCACGACAGCGCCATTGAGAACATGAAGTACAGTGATTTACAGAGCTGGGAGGCCACAGCGGGACAGGAAGAGCGATGCTCGAGCTCAGATGCGCAGAAATAAAATAAACGGAAGACTGAAGGGGGAAAACTGAATTAGTGAGGATGCGGGAGAAAGGAGGATGAAATGTGGCAGGAGTGGAAAGGGAGGACCAATCACCAGTAGCTGCCTACCTAGATAGAACTTGCACTGTGCAGTTCAAAAGTTAAGGGTCAATGCAGTTTATTTTTTATATTTATGAAGGAAGTCACTACAAAAAGTAGTTGTTGACCACAGCTGGATTTCTGTTTTCAAAAGAACAATATTATGAAATATTATTACAGTTTTATTACTGTTTTCTGTTTTTATATATTTTAAAATGATTTTTTCCTGTGATAATGAAGCTGAATTTTCATCAGTCACTAATCCAGTGACATATGATCTTTCAGAAATCATGCTGATATGCAGATTGCATTTCTTATTATTCTCAACAGTTGCTGCTTAATATTTTGATTATATTTTTATTGAAGAATAGGTAGAACTAATTCAAGATGTTATTTAGAATAAAAACAAATGCAAATGTTTCAAACAGCATTGGAGTGTTAGGTATTTTCCATTTAAAGTCATTAGTTTAGCAACATGCTGACACCTGACTCAATTGTAATCAACTTAAAGCATTCAAGTCTCTTGTGAGCCACCTATGTAGACCGTGAGGTGTCTCACTAGGGTTTGGAACAGAAGCACTCATCTCAGTCTCTCTCTTGTGATGAGCCTAGCAGCAGGCTGGTGTGATAGAGCTTCAGCTGAGACTGAAGAGAAGCAGGGATCTGTATGAAAGGTCATGATGGCAGAGAGCAAGACTCGAGGAGTCTTCACCGACGCCGTGCCTCTGAGCGCGTCCACTCCTGGCTTTCACCAGCGTTGTTCAGTGCTCAAGGTTATTTTCACAGTTGGCTTGCAATTAAAGGCTTTTGATGACTCTGGACAGGGTGGCTTTCAATAATGTAGTTTTTATAGCAGACGGTAGAAATGACCCAGATGCACATATTGTTGTTACCCAGGCAGCTGTGGTGGCTTCAGTCGCTCTGTTCACTGATGTATCAATCCCTCTTTTTCTCTCTCTCTCTCTCTCTCTCTCTCTCTTGCTCAACCTATTGATCATTCAATCTCTCACAGTCTCTTTTACATCCTGTATGTCCCAGTTTGCATCTCTCTTGTTCTGTTTCAAAGCAGCTGCGTAGCTCAACAGCATTTTAAAGCATTATAAGCACAGTTAAGATGCAAACACTGCTGTAAAAGGTAGGCAGCGACAGTACAGTGTCTTATAAGACATCTTGTTTTGCCCAGATTTGCATCTCATGCATACTTCATGGAAAATGCAATCCCATAATGCATTGCAACAAGCTCTGTTCAAAATGGAATGCCCAGTATATGAAATATTACAGTTATTGTACAAGACAACTGATCGAGACGTATTGATAAATACAATATCTATTATAAATTCATTAATAAGAAAAAAAAAATGAAAGGCAAATTAATATAATTATAAATATTTGTTAGTTTTAGGGTTTTATTTATTGAAATGTAGTACATAATTATGTCTTAACAAGTTTTAATATGTTTATTTTTATTAAGTTTATTTCTATTACTTGCTGGTTATTCAGCTACTTGCTGGTTGCTAAATTATGAGCAATAATAATCATATATATAATATATTAGGGGTGTGACAAGACACTTAAATAAATATATAGAACACACATATTTCACAGCACTAATATTCACACACACACATATATATATATATATATATATATATTATATTCAATATATAAAAATATTTTTTTCTGAAATATATGCATGCATTTGTGTGTATTTATATAAACATAACTAAACACAGTACACATACATACACTATATAAACAAAAACTTTTATTTTGGATGCAATTGACAACACAACAAAATTGCTAAAGCTTTTATTGCAATTAAAATTGAACAGACAAAAAGAACTAATTTCAAGTATCAAAAAACAACTGTAATGTTGCCTCACTGATGCTGAATTAAATGGTGAGCGGCACTATTTCGTTGCTGCCTACTGTATGTAGAGCATTCCAAATCATTGAATTTATAGCGTTCCCTTTTAGTTCTAACATTCATGAATAAGCAGACAGCTAAGCAACTCGCTGGAAACATTGCTTGGTTTTTTTTTTGTGTCTCTACATACTTGTGCAGAGAAGGATTTTAGTGTTTCTATTTATGGCAGCAATGGTTTGTCTTTCCCTGAGTGTGCTTCTATAGATGTGCTTTGTATGTGTGTAACAGTCTGATGTGTTGCGGAGGTGTGTGTGTGTGTGTCTCTGCAGCAGGAAGTGTGACTCAGGATAGGGTGTCACTCCTCTGCCCTTCCCAACCCCTCACAGAGCTCTAATCGGCACCCTGACACCATTCCTCAGTTGCGTGCGCACACACACACACACAAGCGGTGCAGACAGCTGTCCCTACCCTGACACTGTCGCTTCATTGGTGGTTACTCTGTGTACCAATTAACCTTGTAACCCCTCTTACCCTCTCGGTCCTACTCCTGTCTACACGACTAACTGCCCTCCGTCCCATCAAACCAGCACTGATATCTTATTTCGTACTTGGACTAACGGTGCATTTGTTGGCATTCGTAGCATTACTTTAGGGCCCTTCTTCAGGGGGTCCACAACCACAGGGGTCCTCTGCAGTACTGCATAGCAGCAGTTATTGTGCTATCTTATTTTTCCGAAAAATTATTGCATTGAAACAATATTATATGAAATTCAGCTATAGCTAAAGAAGCTAAAGTTATGCTAAATGAGTCATTCTCCGACCTACATTCAAATGTATTAGGTAAAGTTACAATGTAATATACAAGGTTACAGCCCATTGAAATAAGTGTATAAATATATTAATATGGTATAGTAGTCAAGTGCAACACTAAATGTGACCCTGGACTACAAAATCGGTCATAAGGGTGTCATAAGGATTTCGTAATCACCTGAAAGCTGAATATATAAGCTTTCTGTTGATGTGTGGTTTGTTAGGACAATATTTGGCCGAGATACAATTATTTGAAAATCTGGAATTTGAGGGTGCAAAGAAAATTTAAATATTGAGAAAATCACCTTTAAAGTTGTCTAAATAAAGTCCTTAGCAACACATATTACTAATCAAAAATAAAGTTTTGATATATTTACGATAGGAAATTTACTAAATATCTTCATGAAACATGATCTTTACTTAATATCCTATTTTTTTTGTCATTAAAGAAAAATGGCTAATTTTGACCCGTACAATGTATTTTTGGCTATTGCTACAAATATATCTGTGCTACTTAAGACTGGTTTTGTGCTTCAGGGTCACAAATGTTAGACAGTATGTAATGGTGGTACTTGATTTGTCCGTCTATCCAGTAAAGGTCTTTGACTTGAAAATGGTAGAATTTTTTGCGTGCAAATTATTGAAAATTTGCATAAAACATCAGAAAACTTTAGAAATTGTCAAGTAGTGTGACATATTTCACTTTTAATTATTTTTAAAGTTCAGGGCCTTTAAGATGCATTAGATTTGGCAGTAAACTTGACAGTAAAGACATTTACAGTATAATGTTACAAATGATTTCTGTTTCAAATATTTGAAATATTGTTCTTTTGAAACCAGAGAGTCTTGGAAAAAAAATTATCTCAGTTACCACAAAACAGATTAAGCAGTTTAACATTTTAAACATTGAGAATAATAATACATTTTTTTTTTTTTTCTCGAGAACCAAGTCAGCATATTAGAATGATATCTGAAGATCATGTGACACTGAAGACTGCAGAAATGACTGCTGAAAATGTATCTTTCACAAGAGTCATTTACATCTGAAAATATATATATATATATATATATATATATATATATATACACATGTTCTTTACATATACTTCTTTTAAAAGCATTAAATAATCTTTTGAATGATGCTTTACTTGGAGTCCCTGTGACATAATAATAATAATAATAATAATAATAATAATAATGTATTTCATTGGTTATGCCTTAGGACTGTTAAAGTGAACTGCAAGTGATTTAAACTGGTCATAGCCTCTAAATATACCCTTTCTCTTGTATGTTCATATGCAATTCAACTTCCCACTATCAAAAGTGTAAATTATAGTGAAATATGTCATATAGTTTTACTGGTAGCTGATGAGAAACACAGCTCTCATAGATCTCCATGCAGGGAGCTTTTCCACTATTGGCTCAACATCACGCTGACGTCAGCGCTCCCATCGGCGAGAAAGTGATCCATGAAGGTGCAGCTCAGTGCGATATAAAGAATCCATGCTAATGCACAGGCACCTTCCTGTCTGGACTGAGCGAGTGCACACAGATAATACACAAGAGAGAGAAGGGAGTGATAATTGGAAAGAAGAGGAGAGAAAGGCTGAAACAAGGAGCCTGTGAGATGCATGGACAGTGAATAATCAGCAGCAGGTTTGATTCAAGAGGGCAGCCAGGGACAGGTGGTGCTCACACAAGTGTGTGTGTGTGTATGAGATGAGAGAGAGAGAGAGAGAGATTGGGAAAAGAGCTTCCGAGCGCTACACAAGGAGAGTGACCTCATTAAGCAGTTCCTCCTCTCCGCTCACATCCTGTTTGTGCAGCGCTTTTCCTCCACACTGCACACTGAGTCGCAAATCAATGGCAGGAGCCGACGGCTTCATTAGGCTGCAGACAGGCAGCATGAAAACTAACTTTCAACCCACAGAATAATATACAGCATGTGATCTTTGACCCTTGACCTTAACTACTTTCCATAAAAAGCCGTAAACACATACACACATACATAAACTTTCATCCACTGCACCACACTGTCCTGAAATGAAAGTAACTAGTCATCTTAAGACATCTCTCTCTCTCTCTCTCTCTCTCTGGTCCCGCCCCCCAGACCTGTAAATCATTTCATACTGTTGACGAATACGATGCAGGGCTTCAACTCCATAAATGCAGTTATACCTTAAAATTTAAGGAATTGGGGCAAAAATGCTCCTGTATGATTTTTTTTTTTTTTGTCTTATATTTATATCATATGATAAGTAATATCACAAGCGCAGCGAGAGCATATCACACAAGTGCTGTTTATGTCTGTATACCGCGAGTGCAAATGTGTGTTGTTGTTGGTTTTTTTTGTCTTTTTTTGCAACAAAAGTTATATTTTGCATATTCTTTTCCCCCTAATGAAAATGATCATCTGGTTTTAATTTTAATTTTTAGAATTAAATTAAGTTATTTAAAATTGTCAGAAAATATCTTCCATATATATGTAGATAAGCATAAAGTTAAATGCATAGTCATTTCAAAACTTCTATATAATTTAGATAAATTAGGTATTATAAATATAGATAGATGTCCTGGTTGTAATATATATGTCGCATGTGCTGCCCCCTTGTGGTGGTTAAGGACTTTAATTCATGTTTATTAAAAGTTCCAGAACTGGCGTTCTTCTAAGATCTATAATATTAACCAGAGTAAATGTTTATATCTCCAAATGTAGAGTGCTTGTGTACAGGACACTTGATTTAGCGTTTATTTAGTGTCATTTAGTAGAAGTTGTATGCATTTTTAGTCTTTTCTGATAGACGGCGACAGCCTTGGATAAACAAAAGTACAGTTCTGAATCTTCGAGTCGACACTGTTTATCTGAAATGCACTGCTGTAAGAAGGTTTCTTTATCTCGACAGGCAGAGTTGGACTTTGTCAAACTCAAGCCAGAATAAAAAAAGTTGCAATGCATTAGGGCAGATTTTTAAATGCAACATAGATACATCAGAAGTGTACGTAGTGCACGACAGCCAAGTGCGCATTTAGATTTCTAAGGTAATAAATATTTTTAAAAGCTTATGATGGAGATGAAAGGATTTGAATCAGATCGATGATGTATTTAAAGTCAAGCTGCGTTCCAGGCCGTGCAGAGTGTGTCTGTCTGCGTGCATTTAGAAGATCTTGCTCTGATGGAGAAGCAATCTAGGATTTAAAGATGCTAACCGAACCATGGCAAATGGAGTAGTGTTCAGCTAACCTCCTTTAACTCAATGTGAAGTGTGTCCTAGATTCCAGCACTGTGTGTGTATACATGTGAGAGGGAGAGGGGTGTGTTTCAGCAGGCTGACTTCGAACTCTCCAGCATTTCCTTGCTGAGGTCTAAATCCACAAGAATGAGATACCAAACCTTGTAACTATGTTTTAGGTATGATAAGATGTATTGGAATGTTACGTACAAAGAGATATTTTCATGTGAATCCAAAACCCACCAGATATTTGACCTTGAAAAACACATTTTTGATATCTTAGTATTTTCATTAGTCTAATCAGTCTGTAGTCTACTAAGCTAAAGGAATTCCCCTGTGTGTTTGCAGTCAAGCGAGCTGGATGATATTCTGGATGATCTACAAAACAGTCAGCATGGCCTGTTCTCAGATTCCCGGCCTGTGTCTTTGCCTGCTGCCGTGGACAAGCAGTCAATCATCAATGACATCTTGCAGATGACTGGAGAGGGTGGAGCCAGCATGGGTCCCCAGCAACAGAGAGCACTACAGGCTGTGAGCCAACAGAGTGAGTAACCCACACACACATTCTCCTACAGTTTTCAGCCAGTGGTTGGGATAAAGTACACGACTTATGAAATCTGAACAGATTTAAAAACACTTGACATTATGTACTTGCCAAATTGGTAAATAGTTCCAAAGAAAAACTAAATGACTAAGGGTGCGTTCACACATTATTGATCGGTCTAAAACCATTCTAGAGTAACTACCGGTGACGCAATTGACCTATCAGTAAGCCATAGAGAAACACTGGAAGATCCGAAGCTCACGGCGGTTTGGTGGTGTTTATGCTGCAAAAAATGGGAAAAAAAAAAACAAATTGTGGTACTTGTAATACTGATTCAAGGTGTCCTGACAGGATCTGGCTAAAACTAGCAAGTTAGTGAGTCCATGCTAATGTACAAACCTAAATGGCGGACTGTTCTAACGTCTGTGTAGGTCAAAAAAACATTAATGTAGGTCTACATTTCACTGTCTCTTCATATTAAACTGGTTAAATTTACATTTATTTTAATCATACCCTGTGATACACGAATGGTATTAATCCTGCATGTTGTCATCCATCTAGTTTCTAGTTTACATATAGATGGTAAACCATATAAACTTTATCGTTTTCAAAAGCTTTAAAACCAGTTTACAAAAACAGTTAGCATTTTTAGGACCCCAAAGCACTTGTTGTGTAACTGACTGGTTAAAATACATACACATTTCTGCTTTTAGTTGTGAAAAAAAAAAAAAGTATACCTTTTTTCACATTAAATTTAGCTGATTTAACTGCACTTTTAAAAGGAACAAGTGAACAAATGCATAAATATTGCAAGTTCTTCCCAAGCGTGCTTGCTTGTGTACAAATAGTCATATTATTGCCTTATCGCTCATTCCCTCTCATGTAAGATTAGACCAATGTAACACATTGGTTTGAACTTTGCCTTATGTTGTGTAATCAACTTCCTTTAGGATTACTGTACGTCACCTTTAACCAGCTCTGACATCATAATCCTATCCCATAGTAAATGTTAATGTATGTTTACAAGAAGTTACACTTAGTAGTCTTAGATTTTATTTGCAGTTGTTTACAAGGTGACAGCAGGAGGAAAATTCCTGTCCACAAACAGCATCCTAATGCATTTGCCAAAAATATTTTGAATTGCACAAGCCTGAAAATGAAGAGAACCCAGAGTGCTTTACATTTACTTGTAATAATTTTTGCGAAAACTGAAACTATTCAAGTGTGCCCAGAGGCTGACCGAAACTGTAAGCTGGTCTAACATGAGTTTCTCATGACGCGTGTGTTTCTCACCTGCATCATTTCACGCTTTCATCTGAGACTTGGCAGAAATGGCAAAGACCACTAATGCTACACAGTTTGTGTGTGTTGAGTCATTTACATGAGCTAAACATTGATAAGTCAACTACTTTTAGTACAAAAAGTGATCCTACATATTCTACTGTTTATATACCATGTTATGATGCTTATAATAAACAACACACATCTTACAGAATCACACACTTCTTTTTTTAATCAGTATTTTTTCTAAAAACAACCATTACCGTTACAAAGTTTAGGGTCAAGATTTACTACTTTTTCAGCAAGGAAAAGTTACATTTACAAAAAGTAACACTAAATGCATTAAAGATAATGAACAAGATTCTGGTTATAAGATAATGATTAAAAAATGTTATTTACAAAATATATCCATTTCAAATAAATGCTGTTCTTTTCAACTTTTTTATCAAAGCATCCTGAATCACAGTTTGCACAGAAATAAGCACATGTATTTTAAACACTGATAAGATGAGATATTTTTAAGCACTAGTCAGCCTGTTAAAATAATTTTTACATGATCATGTGACTCTGAAAACTGAACTTTACATCACAGGAGTAAGTTGCATTTATAGAAAACTGTTGAATTGTACATTGAATTGTAATTATTTCACAGTATCATTGTTTTTACTGTAACTTGATTATATAAATGCAGCATTGTGAGCATAAGAGACAGTCTTCAACTCCACACTAATGCATAATAAACATGCTTTTAGTACCAGTGTTCATGTATGAAGACATGTATGAAATCAATGTCCTGTTTCGTAACAGAAAGTCATATTTTGATTTGAAACCCCATAACATTTTCCTGAGATGTTGATTTATGACAGATTTAAATGATAATTACAAAATATTAGCATGTTTCAATAAGAGTGTCACTAAATTAATTTCAGACATATTTGAAGACCAAGCAGAGGTAGTGGTCATGGTGAAACATCCAGTCATTTAGTGTCTCTGAAAAGCCTTAAATGTGCTCTGTACAGGAGAACCAGACCTAAAACTGTGGCATATATAGTCTCAGAGAAACTCACTAAAATATAATGTCCTCATATGAGGCCACAAGGGTCTTAAAAAAAAAAAAGAACTCTGGTATTAACCTTTTATTTTGTCTTCTATCTGTGTTCATAGATTTCGCTCCGCGACCAGGTCAGCCCGGCAGAGCTCCTCCGGTCAGAAGTGTGTCTTTGGAAATGAACATGCCTGCTAAAGGCGCTCAGGGTCAGTACCCTCTGATGAGGAACAACAGCCCCTACTCGCTCATGCAGCAGCAGGGCATGATGGGAAACCACGGTGTCATGCCTAATCAACCCAACATGGTCAATGCAGGTGAGTGCAGCTGGGGTAAGAAATGCAGCACACTGCAGTGCTACTGATGCAATAACAGTAAAAAGTAAAAGACAGAAGTAAAGTGTGTCTGTGCATATCATGTCATTCCCCCACACTTAACACCTACAATGAGAGGAAAGTTCCAAAGCCACACCGACCATGTACAAAATAAGTTTCAGTGTGATCAGTAATGCACAGTCAAGCATGAAAATTTTGGCCGAGAGGAAAACAAATGTGTAAAACGGCACAAAACTGATCAGTCAGATTAGAAGTGAGCCCCTCTTTGCGGCTTTTGTTTGTGTGTAGTGGGTTGCATTTGCTTGCAACTGAATGTGCGCATAAGGTGAGACTGAGCGGCTAGATATGAATGACTCATAACCTTAGGAAAGAATAGCAGGGTTTCTGGTGTGATCACGTCAACATGTTTTTCAGGTGGTCGGATTTTTAAATATCAGATTGTGTATGAAATTATATATACCACAATTTTTTGATATATAGAATTTTTGTCAGTTGACCCTTGGCTTAGGTGTTTGTTACTGTTGCTAAGTCAGACAAACTTTACAAAACATACAGACAAGTTTGTTTGGGGATGAATACTGACACCGTTTAATCCACAAGAAATTTGTATCTGGTGTCACTATTATAAGAGACCTGGCAACAACATTGTACCTTATTTTTAGAGTATTTGGCAACACTTTAATATAGGGACCATTTCTCTTTATTAAAATAGTTGCTAGTTGCCCCTAATTCCCTAAACTAATACTGGGACCGTTTCTCCCTTTTAAAACTAGTTGCTAGTTAACCCTAATTCCAAAACTTAAAAACGAATAAAAGTAGTTGATTGTTTGTTAATTGCAAGAATTTGAACTTAAAGAGAATAATAATAACATATTTCCTTTTACATAAACATCTGTGGTTTTATTATGCACCATTTCATTAAAAAAAAAACTTTTGTTTTGGAAAAATGTTTTTTTTTCCATTGAATAATATTATCAGAAATCATTAACTATGACTTTTGCCTCAATAAAATCCTAATTTGCCAAGTTTCATAACCCAATTAAATAAAAACAGTATTATACTAAAATAATATTACAATTTAAAATGCAGAATATGTGCTTTAGAAGTACTAATAAACAGCCAATATGTTATTAATAGGCATGCTAATAAGCAACTAGTTAATACAAAGAATTGGTCCCTATGCTAAAGGTTTACCATTCTTTTAACATTATAAATGTCTATATATGTCACTTTTGATCAATTTAATTCATTCTAGTTAAATAAAAGTGTTCATTACTGTTTGTAGACGGTGACATCTCTTTTAAAAGAAGAGTAAATTTTCACTGAATATTCAAATATGATTGCATTATTGTAATAGAAGTTACCTTCAAATTGAAAGCCATTTTCTTTCTCTTTCTTAAAGGAGTGATGGGTAATAATGGTCCCCGTGTAGGTATGCAACAGGATGGTTGGGGCGCACAGGGTCCTGGTCCCGTCGGTAACGCGGCCTCACCCATCACAACTGCTCCTGCCGGCCAGCACTCTCTCCCGCAGGGGGCGCTCCATTCTCGCATGGTGCCCAACTCTGGCGCAGGCATGCCCATGAGGCCCAACAGCCAGCCTGGACCCAGACAGATGCTTCAGTCTCAGATGATGCCCAATGGTAAAAAGACATAAAGCAGGAAGAATAGACTTTTCATATTCACAAATAAAACTGATGTTTCGTGCTGTTTAAATCATGTTTTATCATCTGCTGTTTCTTCCTCAGCCCAGTCAAACATGGACATGGGCATGGCTGGCCACCAGTTTCCCCAGCAACAGGCACCGCCCAATCAGACGGCTCCATGGCCAGACAGTGTGATGCCTATAGAGCCGGTGCCATTTGGGAGCCAGAACAGGTAAACAGCATTTATTATTGTCACTGTTGTTAGGTCTTCCACTTTATTGGAGGTGTGTGCTGTGTGCACTTGTTGAATTTGTCAAAATAACTAGACAAATACACTCAGATGTAATGTGTGATGGGATATCCCATCATTCATGTCTTCATGTTCTTTAATGAGAGTCTTTCATCTCTGTAAGCTCTATGTATAGCGGTTCTCAGGAGGACGTTCTGTGCCCTCCTGCCTCTGAGGGTCCAGCCGATGAGGGGGCTTTGCTCAGTCAGCTCTACACGGTTCTAAAAGATTTTGACGGCCTAGAGGAGATTGACCGTGCTCTAGGCATCCCGGCCTTAGTGGGACAGGTAGGTTGAACACTTTTGTCTCCGACTTTTTTTTTTCTTTAACCATATTGACCAGTCAAAATACTAGTGATGAACCAAATTTATTTATTTTACCAGACATTAGAACCAAAATTAAACTTTATTTAAAAATCTGTTAATTAATCAAATGTATTTAATACTTACTATCAAAAATGAGTTTTTATTAATCAGCTAATTTAGCAAATTTGATGATAAATCAGGACTCATATTAGACATTTAAAAGGAACCTGAGTTTTTATATCAAGGCTTTAATGGTATGATTATGTTTCTACACCAATTTTTTGTTGAAAATATAAAGATTTAATCTGTGTCTGTAATAAATTAAATTAAATTAAATAATAATTAAATTTAAATAAATGAACTTAATTTAATAAATAAAATTTAGAACTTAAAAAATACTAAAAATACTATGATTTTTTGGTGATGCACCAAAAAATATTTTACCAAAACATAGAATAATGGAAGATGAAAGGGTTTTTTAATAATATTAATCAACAAAATGTATCTAAACTTTTTCATTACATATAAGAGTTTTATATGACCTTTTTAATATAATCATGTTTTTACTCCAATTTGTTGTTGAAATATAAACATTTACTTGGCAGCTGTAATAAAAAAATAATTGGGGGAGAGGGGGGATGGACAAAATTCTCCTCCCTAGAGTTATACAAACTATAGGTTCAGAAGTAAATGTAAGTTTATATTACATTATTTACAAACTGCTTTATTAAATTTAATACACTGATTGAAGGATTATGTGACATAAGATTATTTTTCAGTTGCTGAAATTTCAGTTTGTCAATACAAAATCCAGGACTAGAACAGTCTGATTTATCATGTGCACTAGCTATTAATACCACACACACACGAGAATGTAAAGATACGGCGTTACTAAGTTTAAGTTTAATGGTTCAGGCTCAGCCGGTGGAGCAGGATCAGTTCCCCGGTCAGGACCCCAGTATGATGATGGATCAGAAGCCGCCCATGTACGCCCAGCAGCAGTATGCCACCTCCCAGGCCCACATGCAGCAGGGCTACACGCCCATCCAGGACCCCAGCTTCCACGGCATGACGGCACAGATGGGGCAGAGGCCGGGCTACCCCATACTCCGCATGCAGACTAGACCAGGACTCAGGCCTGCCGGGGGCGTCCCCACCCAGCCCAATGCACTCAGACTGCAGCTGCAACACAGGCTACAAGCACAGCAGGTACGGTTTTTACTCCTATACATGAGAAGAAACAACAGCCCTGATGATGCCATCAATATTAAGCACAGGGATGATTTAGTTAAAGGGATAGTTCTCCCAAAAATATACATTTAGTCATCATTGACACGCCTTCATGCCATGTCGCCTCTCATGCCTTTAAACACACAAAAAGATATGAAAAGAATGTTAGTAACCAAACAGTTTTGGTGACCATTAACCTATTGTCTTGACAAAAATACAAAATAAAAAAACGCATAACAAAACCCTTTAAAATGCAAATAGGCAATACAATGGAAAGTTTTCGCTCTGATACTTAATTTAAGACACTTGGCTTTGTTAATACGAAGACTTAAATGCATGATCTTTTTTTATTCATATACATGCAATTTAAAGCAAAAGTGTAATTTGATCTAAATCAGACTGGTGAAATAATACCGTCTGTGGTTAGCTGCCCCCTGCTGGACATTACAGGAACAGATCCTTGACCTCATTTTGGGTTTATTCAGGGGTCATACCTCTTAACTGTTAAGTTTCTAACTATTTGAAGCTACCATCAGTCATTAATGTATAATTAAATTTAATTTTTAATGGAATCAGGATTAAGCTATTTAATTTTATATATATATATATATATATATATATATATATATATATATAAAACATAGTTTAATATAAGCATAAATAAAGCTCATATACATATTAAGTACATTGCTTACATTTTAAATGGTAGAATGAAATAATACTACATGCTTCTGTTTGTGACTGCTCCAGAATCGTCAGCCTATGATGAATCAGATGACTGGAGTGTCAAATATGAACCTACCTCTAAGACCCAACGTTCCGAATCAGGTACTCCGAAGCACTTCCTGCATTCTCCCTTGTGCTCTGATCTCGAGCTTGCCTAATCTCTCTATCTTCCCAGGGGACGATCAATGCTCAGATGCTGGCCCAGCGGCAGAGAGAGATGCTGAGTAATCACTTGCGCCAGCGTCAGCTGGACCAGCAACGACAGCAGCAGCAGCAGCAGCAGCAACAACAACAGCAACAGCAGCGCACCATGGTCATGCGAGCTCAGGGCCTCAACCTGCCACCCAACATGGCTGCGGCGGCAGCAGCAGCAGGCATGCCCGGAGCCATGAGCAACCCGCGGATCCCCCAGGCCAACCCCCAGCAGTTCCCCTATCCGCCCAACTACGGTACAGGACTGGCCTCGCCGCCCCCCTCCAGCAGCCCTTTCTCCCCCGGTTCTCCCAACCTCCCCGCCCCCCAGCTCCTCTCCCACAGCGCCATGCATGGCTCTCAGATGAGTCTAGCTAACCAGGGGATGCTGGGCAGTCTGAGCGGACAGTTTGGGGCTGTTATGAGCCCTCAAATGCAGCACAGTGCCTTTCAGTTCCCCAGCTCAGGTACTGCCTGCCCTTTCTCTCTGTCTGTGTGTCATGCGCTTCCACATACACACACAAACACCTGCGACCAGCAACACTACAGGCTTGTGTGATCCGAAAAATCAATGACGTCCAGGGCCAATCAATATGGTTTAATCAGAAATGCAATAGTCCAGATACAGGTCAGCTGTGCAAAAATACTAGTCCAGCAAGCGTAGCCAAATCCAGTCTTAAAAAATGATATTCTGAAATAATTAAATACTTATTTTGATGCAGAAATTATTGTTCTGACACCATTTGCAGTCCTCTGTGATTGGCTTTTTAACTTTCTTTATTTTTTATTTTTGTGGTAGAACATAAAAGGTGATTATTTTAATCTTCCAGCCAGCTTTTTGTACAATATAATGAAAGTGAATGAAGACTTAACTTCAACTGTAAAGCTGCTTTGCATAATCTTGCATTGTAAATAGAGCTGTATATATAATGTTGACTTGACTAAACTCAAAAATGACAGTAGAAGCACTATAATTGTGTTATAAAAATAAAAATAGCCAAGATATTCTGAAATATTCATCTTTTATGTTCCATGGAAAGAGGAAAGACGTATTGTTGTTAAAACTATTACAAATCTTTTCGGTAATTGAATTAAACCTGAAATAAAATATAAGTATTAAATGAAAAGCATGAACCTAAAAAGCTCACCTTGGCAAATAATGGAAAAGAATTTTGTTCTAAAATGACTGAAACTGGTATTAAAATAAAGTAAAATAGAACATTTTAAAAGCTAATAACAAAAGCATGCAAAATTACTAAAACTCAAATTAAACTGATTAAATAAATTAAAATCTAATTTTTTATCTTAATATATATTATAATAGTGTTTAAAAAAACTAAAATGACACGTAAAGAAAGGCATTCAGGTTTTGGAATAGTGAATAAATAATGACTAAATAACTAAACTGATCATATTTATATTTTCTGGAGTATATTATCATGTACTGTAGTATGAGATTAGATGCTACCATCAAATTAAAGACCAAAATTTAAAACCTGTTTAATTGAGTATATGGGTTTGCAGTTGTCAAGTCAAGTACTGTGAGCAAATAGGTTATTTATGCTAGTTACGCAGTGTTCAATTATTGTGTTTATGCACTGCCCTTGAAAGATCATAATGGCCTTGGTAGAATGTGGCACTAGAGGGCAGAAGAGTCACTTTAATGCCTCCCCACATGTAATCAGAATATATTACAGCGATATTTCAGGTTATTTTCAATTTAACGTCTATAAACAGCATGCAATCTGTTATCACAGAAAATTATGATTTTCAACTCAGCTTGTAAAAACAAATAGTGCTATAATTTACATATTTTAAACTTTGCCACCCACTCAATGACCCTGTTGGGTTTCCATTGAAATTACATGCTAATTGCATTTTGCCTTCTTTTTTACAGTATGAGTTGAAATTATTCTGTGGTAAACAGCAAAATTCAACAGATTTGAACTTTAAGATAGAATTTTCATAATCATAATTGATAGCCATGCTTTTTCGTCTTTTTACTTTGCCACAGTAGATCTATTTGTAATACATGAGCTACTGATGCAGTCAGAGCCAAGCTTATGTTGTGTTAAACTGTTGATAATTGTGCCTGTGCTGTGTCATGTGTGTCAGTGTCTGTCCTGCCTAGACTAATTGGCTGATGGTGATCAGTGGAGGCGGAGCAGTTGATTTTTAAACCAATTATGCGGTGACCCAGACCCCACCCCCAATCCCACCCATTACCCCCCACCCCTCTTTTCTCTGGCGGTCTCAGCCACTAACACTAACCTGCATGTGTAACTGCCTTACTGCCTGCTTATAACAGCTCTAAACCCCTCTAGTACACTCTTGATTCCTCACTTTTGATTATGGAGATGGGCTGAAATATTCTCAATATGATTTCTGCTTTGACATTTCTAAAAATGATGATCGGCTAATCTAAATGACAAATGTGTTTCGACTTTGATTTTGTAATTTTTAATAATTGTTCCTGCAATTATAATTAATTTCTTGGTGCTAAATGTGGATGTTGTCTGACAGCGTGAGAGTGAATAGGATGTGAAAAGTCAAAATTATTTCTTAATTTTTATATTGAATAATATTTTGGATGCTTATTTGGAACCAGAATTTGTCTTCTCATGTCTGCGTGTGCGTGTGTGTGTGTGTTAGGTATGAGTCAGCAGTCGGACGCTGGGTTTGGTGGTGCCGCCACCCCTCAGAGCCCCCTCATGTCTCCCAGGATGGGCCACGCCCAGAGTCCCATGATGCAACAGGCGCAGGGCAACACCTCTTTCCAGTCCTCCCCTGACATGAATGGCTGGACACAGGGCAACATGAATGCCAACAGGTCAGTTTTACTTCTCACATGACACTCGCACACAAAATAACACCAGGTTTTAGTTTAAACCTTTTGATTGGTAAGGTCTTGACATGTTTGTAGTTGTTTGAATACATATTTCTCCATTTGTGTGTGTGTATATACAGTTGTCAACATTTGAAAGGATCAAAACCTTTTATCAAAGTTGTCCTAAAAGCTTAGATCAAATTTTTTTTACTTTTTTTGATCCACTTCAAATGTTGACTACTGTACATATGTATGTATGCACATTATATATAATGCTGTCAAATGATTAATCACATCCAAAATAAGTTTTTGTTTGCATAATGTGTATAATGTTTAAATTTATTATGTATATGTAAATGCACACACTGGCATGCATATAGTTATATTTTTTTAATTCTCATTCCTGCACGCTAGGTGGCGCTGACCAGCAATGCATTTGATGCAGCAGTGCATCAGATATGTATCTCATATTAAGGTCCGCTGCTCAATATATAGCATTAAATTAAAAAAAAACAAAAAGTACATTCTACAACAGAAGCACAAGCTATCTATAATGCTTACAGTAATATATCTTAAAATTATAAAGAGAGGTACAATCAGCATTAAGCTACATTTTTAAAAAATAAAATGTGATTATATATGTTTTTGCTTACAACCCGCTTTAATCCATCATTACCTGCTTTTTATACTTGTTACATTAAGATCTAAAGTGGATTTTTATTCTGTAATAGGCAGAAATCCACTGTTTTAATTTGTCATAAACATCCTTTATTGTTATAAAAAATATCATGGACCGAATAAAACACATACAGAAAATATATTATCATAATCGTGTCTATTTGATTTCACGTATAGAACACTGGTTGCTTCGGGCATGATTCAGTAAGCTAAACGAAACATTCTTACCAAGGGTCTTATACATTTGTCTGCTTCCCTTCACAGTATGTTCACACAGCAGTCACCACCTCAGTTCGGCCAGCAGGCCAATAACAACATGTACAATGGTAACGGCATGAACCTCAACGTGTCCATGGCCACCAACTCAAGCAACATGGGCCAAATGGGCAACCAGATGAGCATGAGCTCTATGAACTCTGGACCTGGGGCCGGCATGGCCAACATGGGCCCTGAACAGGTTAGAAACACACACACACAGAAGTCAGCTTCTGAGTCACGGGACACCTTTGTCTATAAAAACATAAAAATGTTTATTGCCTTTTGGGAACCCATTCGACCTCCACTGTTCCCAACAGTCAACTAAACCACATGGTTTAAAAGCTCAAGCTACTTTGAAACTGCTTCACAGACTCTCAAACTTTTGATCGCTAATGAAGCTCATTTAAACTCCTCAATGTTCCACCCTGGAGTTTAGTAAAAAGCAATGCGCCGTAGATTTATTGGATGCAATTATTTACTCAAACCATTAGATGCAGAATGTCTAATGGTCAGACTTTTAAGTGTCTGAGGTCACCAAATAGCGTAGTCGAGCTCGTTAATAATTTATTCTAATTATCCTGGGTAATTTTGCAGATGAGAGGGATGATGCAGAACTAGGCATAACAGGAGAGTGATGTGATTAGTTGCTGGCAATTAGTGCCCGTTTGAGGTGGATAGAAAGATCATGTATGCAGACATGACAGACTTTGAGTGCTAGATATCAGACATGACGTCTATAAGTCAGCTAGGGTTTGACCAAACATACACATTCCTGCACTCCCTGAACTTCATCTTAACTAAATATTGATATCCTATATTGTGGTTTCATCATATAAATAATAGTTTTTAAGCGCATTTTTTGCTTTCTGTGTCATATACCAATAAATGATTAATCGTGATGAATTGCATCCAAAATAAAACTTTTTGTTTACATAGTATATATGTGTGCTGTGTGTATTTATTATGTATATTATGAATACAAACACATGCATGTATATATTTAAGAAAAATGTTATATTTATGCATGAAATGTTTTATATTTAATATGAAATTTAAGAATATAAATGTATATAAAAATATAAATGTATATGCATGTAAATATTTCCTAAATATATGCTGTATGTGAGTGTATGTATATATTCATAGTAAATGACATAATTACATAAATTATGTAACCAAAAAGATTTATTTTGGATGCGATTTATCACGATTAATCATTTGACAGCACTATTATAAATATATTTGTATATTATAAATGTGTTTATCATTCAAATATTTGGGTAAAAAAAAATTCATTTTTATTTAAGGAATTTTCAGCAAGTGCATTGCATTAATAAAAAAGTATCAATAAATAGATTTAGAATGTTCCAAATTACTTCTATTTTAGTAAATGCTATTTACTTTCTATTCAGCACATTCTGCAAAAGAAATATATTACATTTCCACAAAAATATCAAAACTGTTTCTTAAGCACCAAATCATCATATTAGAATGATTTCTATAGGATTAATAATGAAATCTTGATACAGATTTAATATTTTAAATATATTAAAATAGACAACAGTTATTTTAAATGGTAATGTTTAAAAAAATATTACTGTTTGCAGGCTTAGTGAACATTAGAAACGTTTTCCTAAAACTTAATCTTTTTCTTTAAAAATAGTTCTGTAATATATTTTCTTAAGTGATGCACTCTCGCCAGTCACATAGTAAAGATTTGTATGCTTTACACAGTCCGCTGCAGCTTTTAAGCTTCATTAAATAGTATGAATATTTAACCAAGTTGCATCAGTTTGATCATGTGCACTTCGTGTTTTTATCAGTCCATAGGCCGTTAAAAATCTCAGTCTGCTGATTTATTCCCAAGATGTGTGTATAGTCACTAGTCTTTTAATAATTTAGCGTTTTTGCCATTAGTGGAGGTTTAATGAATTATTACTCCGTTTCTTAGCTGTAATTATCTTTTCATGACAACACAAAGTTTGGCATTACAACACATTTCAGTGAGGGGTACATGAAACTGGGTTACGAGAGCTTTTAAAAAGTACTTTACCCGTCATGATAATTCACAGCATTTCTTTGGCTCGTCCTTGGCAAAATAATATTCCAACCACAACAATCGTATTCTCATATTTTTTGTTCTCATGTATTTTTAAAAGCTTATTTTTATTTAATGAATGTGTAAAATATGAAAAACAGACAGACCTCTTTGACAGTGGCAACAAACCACATATTTCTAAAACAGATATGCAGTGAACACCTCATGACCTCAAAACATCACCAAATAGTCCAGAAAACATTAAAACAGTAGTATATTCATCTTGACGTGATGCATGCTGGGAACTGTAGTCCTGCCTCTATCAGAGCAAGTATCACTATCAGCTATTAAGGCAAAGTTACAACTTAAAAGGTATAGTTCACCTAAAAAAGAAAATTGTCATCATTTACTCGCCTCCCATGTCATTCTAAACGCATTTTGGTCAATTTTTGAAAAGCAAATGTCCCTCCAAAATCCAGGTTAGAAAATCCAAAAAGCATATGAAGTCGATCAATGTCTTATGATGATCACTTTATATGAACTTTAATAAAATGTTTAGTTACATGTAAATAATAATCACCCCGCACACAGAGGACTTCACATTACTTTTTGGAGAGTACTATACCTTAGTTATTTACAGCTTCATTGTTTTTAAGTAATATACATAACCACAAGGTGAATGGCCTCATACATCATTTCTGTGAAAAATATGCTTCCATGGTTTTGAATTGACTCTATGGTTTTGAGTCTAGGACCTGATTTCTTTTTCTCTTTCCCACAGCAGAAGTATTGTTGACCCGGGGCAGACGACATCCCAATGCAGTAAACCGAGTTTGATGAAGATGTTTCATGAGTGATTTTCAGCCGCAGCGTGATCACGGAGAGTTTGGAGTGATGCTGTGCTATTTAAGCTGCTATCGGGGCTGTACGGGTCTTTAGAGAGCCTGTCTACTGCCCCCTACTGGACATCTCTAGAGGATGCATCAGGGGTACAGGAGCTCAGAGGGGATGGACACTCTCCCTCACTCACTCTCTCTCTCTCTCTCTCTCTCTCTCTCTATCTTTCTCTCTCTCACACACACACACACTGACACTTTGATCTTCTGGACCTAGAAACCCCCCCTCCTTCAGTCAAGCACGGCCTTCTGTCTGGTACTTACACTGCAAGCCCTTTCCGTCAGTCTGCTCCGTTGCATTCACCGTAGTGTGACTTAGGTCTCCCCAGAAAAGACTCCGTGACAGTGGCATCGGAATCCTTGTCTCCCATGAATGTATTCTCCCTCTCTTTTTCCCTGTCTTTCTTGCTCTGGACTTTAGGCTCTTCTTGAGAAGACGTTCTTTTTGCCCAACCATCTTTCTTTCTGACTCCTTTCCAATCTGATGTTCCAAAACAGGCAAGAAGACTGCATTTGAAACCCACGCTCAAAATTCAGCCATTTTGCCTTTTTGTTTTTTTTTTTTGTTTGTTTTTTGTTTTGTTTCAGAGTGCAAATAAAGATAGAATAATGTTGAAATGGCATCTACATATAGATTGAGAATTCAGATGATGGTTTGTAAAACTAGACTTAATTTAGTCAAGAGGTTTATTGTGTATTAAATTAAGTTTTATTCTAATGTATAGTTTTTTTTTTTAAATAACATTGTAGATTTCTTTATAAAGCATCGGTTAGAAAGAGAAAAATCAATTGGAGTGCATATGAATTGCCTCAGAATAAGAAAAACGCTGAACATACCTATGGATTTTGTTTTTCTTGGTCCAGTAGTTTCAGAGAGAATGTGATTTTTGTGGTTAGTAAAATGAAATGCTGGTAGATTGTAAATACCAATAATGGGGAGGGGGGGAATCTGTTTCGTATTATATTTATTTTTTGATTTTGTTTTTCAATGTATTTGCCCTTCCTCCCTTCAAAGTCCGATCTTAACTGTTTCTGGAACGGAGTTTCTCACGACGAGCGCGTTCGTTTGGCGGGAAGATGAGGATGTGCTGATTCCTATGGTACTAAGAAAGGGGAGCTGGGGTGAGATGGTCCTTCTTTCCTGGGTGGGGGTCTGGGAGGGTGCTGTGTGTACAGTGTACAGATACTCGCTTGCTTCTAAGCCTTTAGCCGGGAGCCCCACCGGAGGAACCCAACACAGCCATAAACTCAACACTGAAGCGTGCTTTCTTTGTTGTGTGGAGTGACGTGCTTCATGCCAGATGCTATAGGTACAAGCAGAATCCGGTGTGTGTAAGAAAAGACAACAAGCAATAAATATTACTTGAGATTTTATTTTGTTTTGTTTTGTAAATTTTGTACAGGACTTTCCAGGAGACACATTTTTGCTCCCCGGTTCAAACTCAGTATTAAAGACAGATTTTTTTATTGTGGTTTCTATTTTGAGAAAGACAACAACGAGATGTCCAAATCTACTTGTTCCTCAGTGAAAAGCAGGTTTAAGTTCTGGTGTAGCCAAAAAATAAATAAAATGAAGAAATGAAAAAAAGCAGCATTTATGTCTTGCGTGGCTATTCCTACATTCACACATAGTGTTCGCCATCTTGAAAATCCGGATCAGTGTTTCAGATTTGGATCACTACAGGCACGTGAACTCTTAACGCTGTAATGTACGCAATACAGTTCGTGTTTTCTAGCCTATTTGAGGACGAAGCCAAATTTCCTTGCCTTTGAATTGATCGATAGACTTACACATACCACTTTCATTTTGTTTTCGTCTGGTATGTCTGCGCACCGTTTGTATCGGGGTTAGATTGTCAGCCTTTAGCTTTCGCTGAAAATATCGCCATGTCATCTGTGTTTAAGCTGGTGTGTTAAAAAACAAAAAAGTAGGCTACTACATGTTTTTATTAAGTATATACTGTATGTACCAGCAGCAACTGAGGTTTGCGACGACCAGCTCTGTCATTATGCGCTGAAGGTGTCGTGGTTGTGTACGAATATACCTGGTGTTTTGGTATAGCTTTAGCTTTTTCTTTTGGACACTGTAAATACGAATTTGATTTCACATTGTTTGGGTGAAACGTCACTCTGCCCACCATTCAAAACTTTCTGTATCCTTTGAGAAACGCCCGCATTCGCTTGCGGGTTCAAAACTTGATTTAATAATCGATTTCAGCGCTAGCATTTGTCGACTAAATCGAGCACTCATTTACTCCGAGCTTTTTCGATCACAATTCTGATGAATGTTGGATGCCTTTGAACAAGGACTGACATCCAGACGCATCTATCATATTGGAGAATAGCCAGTTTTGAGGTCGCACATGTACCACTACCCTCTGCAAAGTCCAAAGATTGTCAAGATTTTCAAATAAATATAAGCCATGATGTTGAAGGTGGTGCAGAGTTTTCTAGTCTTTTTATCAGTGCTAGTGCAAAAAGAGCCATTTGTCCTAAAATAAAGAAATAAATCAATGGAATTGTAACGGCTATTGAATTTCCTAAAAATTGTCTTTACCTTACCTTTTGGGTTTTTTTCTGAGACTTTAAATGTCTTTTTGTATAGTCTGCCAATTTCTTAGAGCTAAATGCAACAACCTTGAAATGCTAAAACTTAGCATATTGCCTTAGATCTGTTTTACTGTCTTGTATATTACAAAAGTTGTCTGTATTATATTTGTATAGTGAATCATTGACAGGATCGACCCAGTTCATTACTGCTCATCTATTGCTGGATAACTACATACCTGTCTCTCTTTCTCTCTCTATTCCCTCACACACCTGCTCTCTCTCTCTCTCTCTCTCTCTCAATATTGCTCATTTTCCATGTTTTGTTTGTGATCAGTTGTGGGTTTTATTATTTGTACAGTCTTGATTTTACCCTCTGAGTTATGTGTGAGAATGAAGATGATGCAATGGGAAATCGAAGCAATATGTAATTTATAAGGACATTTTGGAGAAAGCTTACAGTGTTGCGCTCCTGAGATGTATTTTTTTTCCCCCCCAGTTGTGGTCACTTAAACATCTCTGTTCATCCGCATCGATGTGTGTAATCTTAGTGTGAGCCTTTTATGCAAAGTTAGATATACCGAGAGAAATTTAAATACAGTTATGCAAGTTGTCAACTAATATGGCTTTGCTGATGCTATTTGATGTTGAATCAAATTGAATTGTAAATAAAGAATTTCTGTTATTGCAACATTTATAATCATCTCGCGGCTCATGTTTTCACTTTCCAGAGAAAACGTTATTCGTCTCGTCCTCATGAATGTGCGTATATAGCACGCCAGATAAAAACGAAACCCATGGTAATAAGCAAAAATGGACTTTGCTACGCATTGGGTAGGATTAGGGTTGTGGGGTAGATGCATATGAATGCGGAAAACTGCGTATCATATGCACGCCAAACGTGTGCGTGTCATATACGCCAAAGTCCATGTTTGCGTATCAATACCACGAGTTTTCGTTTTTATTCGGCGTACTATACGCATGTTCATTGTTTCTTTTGTGTGTTTGTAAAAGGTTTTGTATGTTTTAAAAAGTGGAAAACCTTGTTATGGAATGGTTAGTAAGGTACTGAATTAATAATACTATAAGCGCTTAAATAATGCCAGAAAACAATTAGTCTGACTATAGATATTTTATTGAATATGTCTCTGCATATTTGTGCTAAGTTGTTTGATTTTTGTTATACGAAAAAGAGTTAGCATAAGGTGCCTTAAACCCAAAATATCTGTAATTTGTAAAGAATTTATTAATGAAATGTATTAGCATATTAGGCATATAAGTTTATTAGTAGCCCAGTAGTATTGCTGGTGCTAATAGGCTAATGATAACAAATATATTTTGTTGCTGTCATTTGTGGTAAACTAACTTATATTAAGTTTATATAATACTAAGTTAGAACAGTTAGACCGTCTTTGCATGTCCTGATTTTACTGAGTTAGATGTGTTCCTATATATTTTGTTGACCCTGGAGCAACATTTTAATGCAAAAGACATAGTCTTGACCATATCCCTACACCTAAACCTGACATTGCGCATTAATAATCCTTGAAATCACAGGAAATAATATGACACAGACAAGCACCAAACACCGCCTAAACTTCACCCAAACTGTTCTTCACTTAAAATCAAGTTTAGCTCAAAATGTAAAAATGTCTATATGTTTTAAATCCTGCAACTTCTTTACAATTTTATTCAAATTAGGTCAAATTTTTCGTAATAAAGCACATCTGGCTGTGGGTAATAAGTGCTGTGGTACTTCAACAGATGCTTCCTTAATTCCCATTATTAAACTAATGCTGCCGATAACTTTCGTTTTCACAAAGAGTCCCTAAACTGAACTCGTGCCGTTCACACCGTCCCCCGGTTAGGAGCGGTTAACAGTGCGCCTGCAGTTGTTAACACATTAGAGACTCTGCTGCATATGAAAGAGAGCTGTGAGAGGAGGCTCAGCGCAGCTACAACGTGTTAAAGTGCAATTCCCAGAGGATGAACCCGGGATTGACCAATGACAGCGCAGACTCGGGAAAGGCATCCCCTCTCTAGTAGCTTTCCTACACTCAACCATATGTCTTCAGACCTGTCTCAAGCTTCACACACGCGAGACCTCAGCCCATCGCTCCTGAGTCAAAGGTTCTCCAAACACAAGAGGACGATCTCTGGACTTGCACAAGTGGTAAGGACATTTGTAAACAATTTCACTTAATATTTTTGTAGTTTTGGTTTTATATTGCATTACCATTATGGATTTAAGCCCACTCTTCATGTGCAATAACCAGCTGAGGTCAGGATTATATGGAGCATGACACCTTTAATGCTTTTTAAAAGAGTTTAGAAAGGCTTCATTAATGCTGACCTTTCTTGCTGACCCTCTGTTCTTAAATTGTAGTGTCACGACCCTCATTAGTCTCTGTTAGTGGCACGATTTGCACTTAGTGATCCGTTTAGAAAATGGCCAGTCGGAAAAAGTAGAGCAATGCTGGAAACTTTTGCTTTTGAAATCTCGAGTTATTTCTTTTTCAGGTAATTTTACAAAGCATTTACACTGTTCAAAGTTTCGAAAGTCGCATTTTTTGCTTTGTTTGTGTTGCAAAATTGTACTTGCTCAGTAGAGCTAAAGATAGTAGAGATAAACACATTGCAAGATTGGAATAACCAGATCAAAATGGTTCTTCTATTCGCTGAACATTTGCCAAGAACTACTGAAGAAACTTTGTTTTTAAGTTTGAAAGCATCTTATTACGCTACTTTTTCAATTGAGGCAAAATAGGCCAATAAACATTTAAAGAAAAATAGTTCAATTGTTGTCTAAAAAGTCAAATCAAAGTTGTGCCAAACTGCAAGTTTAAAAGCTACAAATGGAGGAAATCTAAATGAAATTACTTTTTTACCACAGAAAGTTGGAAATAAAGATATTTTTGTAATGCTGAAAATATTTTACAGTCTACAGAACTGAACACAAGCAATTGAAGTTCTCCTCGGATCCCCCCTCATCGGTTGTGGCGATGTCGGTGTCTCTCTCCAGTCACCCCGCAGTGAGGGACAGGAGTCTGGCTGTATACCCGTCTTTGCCCGGCGCGCACAGCATCTTCCATCCGCTCAAGTCTCTGGGCCGCATGGTGACCGACGCACAGACAATTATGCCGTTTAACTTCGCCGGGACTCCGTCTTTTTTCAGCCACAACAGCCACCAGACCGCGGTGTTCCACGAACAGATCCTTAACGTGTCCAGACTGCCGTATTTCCAGCACATGCAGCAGTCACAAAGCACGTACCCCAGACATGACGAGCAGAGCACCGGCTTTCCGTCCGAGTTCAGCAGCCCGTCCAGCGGAAAGTCTTCTTCGGCTTCGTCGTCTCCGGTTAAAGCCAGTTTCAGCTGCCTGCAGGCCGCAGATCCATCGCCAGAACACACGCGTACCTACAGTTTTACAGAGGAAGACCTCTTCACTGTCCTGTACGGATATTCCAAAAAACAAGGGCAAAATACTGGACATGCCATCTCTGGATTATCATTTCCTCCCAGTACAGGTATATAATAATCATTGGAATTTGTAGTGCAACAACGTAATTTTATTGTGCGGAACAAAGAAAAGAAATAAGAAAAAAAGGGAGAAAAATCTGGCAATTTGTATTGCGCTTCACACACTGATAAAGTGTGTTCTACTCATGTTACGTTGTTATAATTACTATTCATTATATTTATATGACACATTCTTCTAATTTTAAATGTTTAATTTTCAAAAATTTTAACTCATGTTTTCTCAATTAATTAGCTGATCGTCATCTTCTCCCTGTTGACACCGAAGGATTTGAACTTCCAGAAGGTAAATGAACTTTCTTTCTCTCTTTCTCTCTTTCTTTCTTTCTTTCTTTCTTTCCTGAGAATTTCTAGTCTGAAGTATACAGCTGGCAATTTTATGTAGTGTGTCTTGAATTTTTCAGGTTTATCCATTCTCCAAACTAATTGTGGAAGCCTTTCCCATTATGGAATATTTGCTGATAAAAGCACCATTCCAAAAGGCACCAGGTTCGGACCGTTTCAAGGCAAACTTGTAAACACAAGTGAGATCAAAACCTACGATGACAACACTCTCATGTGGGAGGTAAATGACAAATGTTAAATTAACAGAATTATCATTTAAATGCAGATTTTGAATAAAACGTCTACTGGAACACTTGATTATCCAGTGGCATAATGCATACGGCTATTCACTGATATGAAATAGTTGTATTAAATTCCAAAACTCCTTTTTTTCTTCCTATGCTAAGATCTTTGAGAACGGCCGCTTGAGTCACTTTGTGGATGGGAGAGGCGCTCCAGGGAATTGGATGTCCTTGGTGAAGTGCGCGCGCTTCCCCGAGGAGCAGAATCTGATTGCGGTCCAGTGTGAAGGCCAGATATACTATGAGGCCTGCAAAGAGATCCGAGCCGGCCAGGAACTCCTGGTCTGGTACGGAGACTCCTATGTGCAATTCCTGGGTATTCCTCTCACCCTCAAAGATTTTATTGATGACACTGAACCGCTCCAAACTGAAGGTATGCGCGTAATGCAAATATATCACCTCATGTAATTCTTTAGATAGATATTTATAGCTCCTAATCTAATCTCCTATAACGTGTCAGTATTTCAATTTTTTTATAATTCAAGTTTTTTTTATTGATCACTATTTCTGATTTAAGATTATAACGCGTCTTCGTTTCAGATTCTGGAGAGGGTTTCAAGTGTGATCGCTGTGGTAAAGTGTTTGCCTACAAGTACTACAGAGACAAACACTTGAAATACACGCGCTGCGTGGATCAGGGCGACAGAAAGTTCCCCTGCCACCTCTGCAACAGGTCTTTCGAGAAAAGAGACCGGCTCCGAATCCACATTCTCCATGTGCATGAAAAACACAGACCACATAAGGTAAATATCTCCTTCGGTCTGATTCAATGAAGACTTTAACGAAAGAACAGCTATGGTGCTGAAAGAACAGCTCCCTTGTAGAAAAGCTGCGCTTAACCGATGTCTAGCAAATATCCAAACATTGCAATTTTATTAATATTCTCACACTTTAGTATTGTTTTGCTAAGAATAGATTTGGGTTTATATATGCATCTGTACGTGCCTTTCAGCGAATTGAGGATGCCTTTTCAACGTTGGAACGCTTATTTAACTTAGATTTTTTTTTAATTGAAGATTACACGGATTATGATTTTGTAATTTATAGAATTATAACATAGTTATTTTTTTAAGGTTGGTGAAATGACACAATTTCAACAAATATAATTTCTGTAAAATGTACATTTAAATCTAAATCATTTTAGTTTTTATTTCCTTTATTCAATCAAATGATAATTTATCGCTATAGCAGTTGTATTGTAATTTTAACACTAAGCCATTACATTATTGTGAGTCGCTTTTTACACATAATAACGAAAGACACAAAAGCACCCTTTTCGAGGAATGACCTGCACGCGTTAATGCTTTGGTAAATATTTTTGCCATTTCAATATAACGTCTTGACCCCTGAATGTAATTTGCATCCCGTTTTTTTCCCTCCTAGTGCTCCGTGTGCGGCAAAAGTTTCTCGCAGTCCTCCAGTCTGAACAAACACATGCGCGTGCACTCGGGAGAGCGGCCGTACAAATGTGTTTACTGTAACAAGGTAAGCAATGCTCGGTGCTTTTAACAGATGCATTCGAATAAAATACTGCTTTAAAGATTTGACTAATTTAACATCAGAGCGCTTTATTAGCGCTGGACGCACTCTTATTAGAAGACACTTACATGCTAATTAAGGGCAGATGCACCTCCAATGCTTTGTGCATGAGGATTATGCTTTAATTTATGACACTCAAAGAGACAAAAGTTTGTCTGTGGCTTTGTTGCAACTCGTCTCGTTCTTTTCTTAAAGGGTTACTTACGCGTGCGTTAAGAGCCTTTCAATGGTCGCGCCACTCTTTCTGTGCTGTTTGTGGACTGCCAGAGACAGTTATTTCTAGTGACCTACAGACCCATTATAGGGTCAGCGGAATAAACATGGCTATAAAAATGTAAATATGCAAACATGTTTATATCATGGTTAGGCTGTGGAGTGATTTTAAAAAAACAAAACTTTATTTCATAGCCTAAATTATTAATACTTTTAATATAACTACTAATAAAATACAGTAGTACACAATTTAAGTCATCAGTATGTTCGTACTTAAATTATAAAATTGTAAGCATTGTGTGTACATTAGCATTATTCAATATGAACACGTATATTTTGATTGTCACAGGCGTTCACGGCCTCCAGCATCCTCCGCACTCACATCCGCCAGCACTCCGGCGAGAGGCCGTTCAAGTGCAAACACTGCGGGAAAGCGTTCGCCTCTCACGCGGCCCACGACAGCCACGTCCGACGGACCCACTCCAAAGACAAGCCCTTCTCCTGCGATGTGTGTGGAACCACTTTCCAAGAAGCACAAGAGTTGAAATATCACACGAAGACGCATAAAAGTACGAAGACATATTAAACTTCTTCCCGGGATTCCATTTAGCCTAGTAGCGTTAGCCTATATACAACTCGGACATTTGGAAAGGACTGAAAATTAAACATGATTCAAACAGAACGGGAGATTGGGGGTTATATTTTAAGGATGAAAAAAGCCTATATGTATTTGTTGGATTCACATGAGCCATTTATTAACATAATAGGCTAAATATTGATCTAACTCTCTCCCCTCAGAACGACCGCTTTTGGACAGCACTGTTGCTCTTCCTGGAGACGAAAACTCGCTCTTCCCCGCCAAAGATTCTTTACATGCACAGAAACAGCTGGGAGACACATTCTCTTTTCCCGGGATGACCAGCATCACCTCCGAGTACAGACCCTGGAACTAATGCTTTAACACTGTTTCTGTTTGTTATTCCGCCGTTTTCCTGCAAAGCTGACTTGCGTCAATGTTGTTTGGTATTGTGCATTTTATTTAATAGTTACTTGTCCCCTAAGAAAATATTTTCGCTCTAATTCTATTATATTAAATGTTGCTGCTATTTATTAAAATGTATTTGTCTAGAGAAATACGTGTTTTTGTAGGCCTACTTTTTAAAGTTAGCTCAAAGCAAATAGCCGTCGTGTAATAATGAGCTGCACAACCAAAACCAGTTAATAAAACCAAAGACGAAATTATTATTATTATTATTACTGATTGTTCTGTTACCTGTCGTTCTTTTCTATTTGTACAGTCTTTATCATGAGCTGTAACTGCTGTTCAGCCTGTGTCAGTGTGTGTCGGATCGTCTGCAAACTGAATATTAAAATTAATTATATGAAAGAAATTGTTATTTCAATGTTTTGGTTTTCCCTGCAACTTTCTGAAAATTGATTAAGGGATTTATGAGGGTTTGTGCTGATTTGAAAATAATAGTCATTGCATTTTTTTTTTTTTTTTTTTGTAGCTTGATATAGTCTAGGGTGAATTGCCCTAAAGTGGGACATTTTTTGCCATTCAGACTTTAATGAAATATTGTCCCACTAGTAGGGTGTCAATTCACCCTGCTAGTTTTAATTCAAATCTAACCAAATATTCAACTTAAAATATTCAAGTTTAAATATTTACTCAATTTTACATTTCCACAGATTTCCACAAAGTCAGATCAGTTGGAGATACATCGATTCACAAGTATATTTCAGATTTATCTCCTTTTTTCTTGCGTTTTCTCGTACTGAATAATACAGGGGGAAAACATGGAAGCCATCCACATTTGATAAGGATGATATGAATGGAGATAGATAGATAAATAAATTCCCCTTAAGACTGAGAGTTTACAGTGTTATACTAAATGATGGTCAGCGACAGAAGAGGAGGAGTGTGAACATCCCCCAACAGCAAATTAATGACAATGGACTACTGCAATGAGGTGGTCCAGTGTGGAGAGAATGGAAACAAAGGCGGTCTCACTGACATCTGCTGCCCCCTGATTGTGTCTTCATGCTACCAACTGTCTATGATGGAGAAGGAAAGAGAGAAAAAGGCTTTCTGACAGATTACTCCTTCCACATTCTCCAGGAGTATTCACCTTCTCAAAACACACAACGACAACGAGGGGTCAAAGGGCACAGCTAAATGTTCCAATCATTTGTCATGCGGTTTGTCAAGGACTGAAACTTTGTGTATGAGTTCAGTTCGTGTTATATCCAGTCATTATCATCAGCGATCAAGCAGCTGTGGGATTCTTAGCATCACTCTCAGAAATCATTTAAAGATGTTGAGCTCATATCCATAGTCTTTGTTGTGAAGGATTCCCCGGCTAGGCTTCTCATTTGACTGGATTACCTGCAGAGCTTCAATGGTCCCCTGCCATCAGATGCTGGCACAGGGAGCTGCCATGGATTCCTATTATTAATTTCACCCTCACTGGTTACATACAAAATTGGCCGGGTCATAGGTCAAGCTTCAGAAGACAATTCAATTATCCTCTCATACTTCAGCCGGGAGAGATGCAGGCTTTTCCATTTTGTCTGCAGCTTTTGAAGTTCCCTGGGGCTTCTGGTAGTACACATGTACATCAGAGCTCATGGGGAGTTAACAGAGCTTGGAGGTATAATAAAATCACAAAGAAGCCCTTAGGGTCAATGACAAAAAGCATCCTAGATGATGACATTTTTGTCCATCCAGAGCCTTGTGAAAATGAAGTCTGCTTAATTGCAGTGAATGTGCACTAAATATACTTGCAGATTATAATTAGAGAATAAATCCTTTCATGACTCTTTTACACACTTAAATGCAGTTTGTAATAATATTAATCATGTAATAATGTCAAATCATTTGTAATCAATAACGCTTTACATAAGTCAGTGTTATTTTACTATAATTGAAATACTACTATAATTTTAGCAATTTGTTTAGTTATTTTTACTTAAAATAATCCAACTCCAGTTTGATTAAGCTTAATTAGAATGCACAATGAAAAAAACATGATTTCTTTTAAAAACTGAGTTGTCTGTTAGTCAAAAAATGAACTCAAAAGGTTTGGCGACTATCTGAAGTAAAATAAGTTTAAGTTTTCAATGTTTTTTTTAACTGTATAGTTTTTACTTGATTTCCCTTATTTTTCCGTAAGAGCGGGCGTGGCCATTTGCACATTTTATGGGTGTGGCTTCCGGTCTCTTCTGCATCCAGTTATTTTTAGCTGTGCAAAACAATTCATTTGCTGCTTGTTATTGCAAATTGGCATGTCTTATTGTATTATTTTAATGTATTTTCTTAATTAGAACACACTGGTTTGTCGTGCAAACAGTTTAACCCTTTACTGCACCGTTATTCTTATCCTTTTTTCTCTACAGCAGCTAGTCTCGCCCATATTTACTTCTGCGTTAAAAAAAACTAGATGGCTCCTTGTACACTTAGCAGTACACTTTAAACAAATGTAAAAATAAACTACAGAAGTAATTATAAAAATGCTAACTGCATAAACTAGCCTAATATTTGATGTAACATGCACCTTAAAACATTACATTCAGTTCACACTTAATGTATATTATTCCATAATAAGTTCTTTTCTTTAAGTATTATAGTTTACACCAGGGGAATGTTGAACGCCACTGCAGTGTGGTTCATAATGCAGAGCCCATAATAAGCTGGTAAAAATGTCTGTCTTGACGCACCCAGTAAAAGCTCTGTGGCGTTAAAAGCGTGACTCGACAATCATGCTTTGTGGGAAACTGATTTAGAGGCTGGGTTCGCTCACTGTTTCTCTCCTTCCACTCCCCTGCATTTTTATACGCTCATTTATAAGCATTGATTTCACACTTAACCTTTGGTGCTTTAAAATGCCTCCCTGTCCACTGTGGACATCCATAATTTATTTTGATTTCTTTATTAATATGAGATTAACGATATCCCCCCCAGCGGCATTTGGATGATACGGCTACACTGAGGTCAGCCTCTCATGATGGCTGCGCAGTAATTCATTTTAAATGAGGGCTGTAATCACAAGCAGTAGATTTGATATAAATAATATGGCTGTTTAGCATGTGTCTGTATTGGTTACAGAGGCTCAAGATGTCCTCATGTTTGGCCCACACCGTCTCTCTTTAAGTGGTTACCTGTCAGTTCCTATTTCAGCTCTACGTCTAGTAGCCACCAACAGTTGAGCTAAACCACAATCTGATCAATTAGTCCTATTGATCCTCTAATAGCAGTCAGCACACATCACTAGACTTGTCTAAAACTAGCCCAGGGCTCTTTGCTGAGTGAAACCATAAACTCTGCTTTAACCTCTGCCCGGGTCATTTTGACCCGAAATGACTTTACGTGAAGAATAAACACTTCAAATCTACAGTATGTCTTTTCTACTTGCTACTGTTTTAAGTGTAAATAACTGATCCCCGGTCAGGTGCTTGAGTCTCTTGAGCAGCTTGGAAGCAGAAGGTACAGGCTGGGCTGGTGTTGTCATTGTGCTGGTAGGTTCCTCTGGGACAGTAGGTAATCCTCTGCAAAGGCCAGCTAAAGGCTCGGCTTGCTGCTTACTGGATGAATGACAGATCAAACACAGTAAAGCCGCTCTGTACTGGTAGAGAGAGAAATGAGAAGCTAGAGAGTAAGAGGAAGAAACATACAGAGGGGGAAAGAGGAAAGAGAGATTGTCCAGATGACAGTATGATGGGGCAGATGGCCCTGGTTGCTTGGATGAAGCTTCAGTGAGCCTGCACTGACGGTCGGTCCCGTGGGACAACACACACACACACACACACACAAACACTACTGTCTAGTATAGATATCTGAGGTAATACTGAGTCTCCAGTTGACAGCTATACTGTATCTCAATGAACTGGTAAGAGTGTGCATGCATACAAGATATTTTCAAAATTATCGGAGTCTTTCTTCAGTGTGTTACTTAGAAATTAACCCGTAGTGCTGTCAAACAATTAATCGTGTAAAAATCATAAAAAGGTTTTGTTTTTATGTATATGTGCTTTGTATATTTATTATGTATATATAAATGCACACATACAGTAAATATTTTGAAAATATTTACATGGATTACATGCATTTATTTATATTTTAAATAAACATATTTAACATAAGCATAACATAAATATACACATGCATATGTTTGTATTTGTATATACATAATAAATATACACAGCACACATACATATATTATGTAAACAGTAATAATGAGTAATAATAATGATTATAATGGCTAGTAATAATTATTGAATATAAATACAAATTGTATATAGTGTACATGCAAATTATATTAATTTTAAATGATATTAATTTAAGCAGTTAACCATCTGTACTCATCATTTTATTACATGCATTAAAATGATAAATTATTGGGGTAAAATAAATGGTCATTAAGTTGTTTTTTTTTTTTTTACTATTTCTAATCATTATCTTTTCTTTATTAGTTTATTTTGAATGGTTATCTTTGAAATAAAATACACAAATAATTTTATATATGAAATATTTAATATAATTTCAATTGAGTCCATAAAAATTAAATGCATAATAATTACGTAAAAAATTACAAAACAGTTAGCGAAATGAATAATCAAATTAGTGAACTGAAACTACTTGGAAAAATAATTATCTGTGAATGGCAAATGTTTCCCTATGCCTGTTATGGTTACTTAATATTTCATAATTTCAGAATAGAATTATGACATGCAATATTAAATCATAAATAATATATTAAGTCCTCAAATAAATGTAGTATGTTTAGACCAGCAGGCCTGAATCAGTCATTGTCATTCACATTTGTGAGTGTTGAGCTTTCTCTCACCATGCATCATGTTAAACAATGGCCCAAGAGGAGTGTGTGTATGCATATGTGGGAATGTGTGTGTGTTTGATGTGCTTTTGTCTCTTTTTCGCAGTTATTCCTCCTGACTCTAACAGAGCAGCAGGAGGGGAGCGAGAGAAAGAGAGCCAGCGAATGGCAGAATGATTGAAAGAGAGAACGAAAGAGAAAGAGAGAGTGAAATAGTTAGGGACAGAGACACATTTGAGGTGTTCCTGCATGCAGGTGCTTTCTGATGAGAAATGACCTTTCAGGTTTTATATGAACATTAATTCTGATAGGTGTGAGTAGGTTTAAATAATCTTTTAATGTTTTATTTTATTTTATTTTATTTCATTTCATTTTTTGTTGTTTTGGGATTTTTTTTGTCTTGTTTTGTTTGTTTTGTTTTATTCATGCACATTTTGACCATTTCTGCTTGCCTTTTACATTAGTAACTATTTCAACAAAACTTTTATTTTATTTTGTTTTGTTTTGTTTTGGGGAGTTTTTTGTGTTTTGTTTTGTTTTTTATTTGTTTTGTCTTGTCTTGTCTTGTCTTGTCTTGTCTGTTTTGTTTAGCTTTTTGTCTTGTCTTGTTTGTTTTTTATCGTTTATTTTGACTTGTCTTTTTTGTTTGTTTGTTTTTTGGTCTTGTCTTATTTTGTTTTACGTATTGTATTGTCTTTTTTTGTTTTGTTGTTTATTTTGTTTTGTCTCGTCTGTTTTTGTCTTGTCTTGTCTTGTCTTGTTTTATTGTTTATTTTGTCTTGTCCTGTCTGTTTTGTTGTTGTTGTTGTTTTCTTTGTAGTTTGGTCTTGTCTTATTTTGTTTTTCGTCTTGTATTGTCTTGTTTTGTTTGTTTTGTTGTTTATTTTGTCTTGTCTTGTCTGTTTTTTGTCTCGTCTTGTTTTGTTTTATTGTTTATTTTGTTTTGTCTTGCCTGATTTTTGTCTTGTCTTGTCTTGTCTTGTTTTATTGTTTATTTTGTCTTGTCTTGTCTGTTTTGTTTTGTCTTGTCTTGTCTTGTCTTGTCTTGTTTGTTTTGTTTTATTGTTTATTTTGGGTTCTGTTTTGTTGTTTATTTTGTCTTGTCTTGTCTGTTTTGTTTTTTTTGTATTTATTCAGTTTTTTGGTCTTGTCTTGTTTTGTCTTGTCTTGTCTTGTTTGGTTTGTTTTATTGTTTATTTTGTCTTGTCTTGTCTTGTATTGTCTTTTTTGTTTGTTTTGTTTTGTTGTTTATTTTGTCTTGTCTTGTCTTGTATTGTCTTTTTTGTTTGTTTTGTTTTGTTGTTTATTTTGTCTTGTCTTGTCTTGTATTGCTTTTTTGTTTGTTTTGTTTTGTTGTTTATTTTGTCTTGTCTTGTCTGTTTTGTTTTGTTTTGTTGTTTATTTTGTCTTGTCTTG
>JAUMHE010000082.1:7194554-7224363 GCA_032359235.1 Enteromius mattozi
TTGTCCCTTGAAAAGATATAATAAAATATTTACAAAAATGTGAGGGGTGTACTCACTTTTGTGAGATACTGTATATTAGGTGAAATAAGATCCGATATAAAAAAAAGTTGGTGAATTTGTGCATTTTAATGTTTGAAATACAAACACCTTCCAAAGTAATGCATGGTAAAATAACCAAATGATAAATTGCTTTTATCAGTATTTGATTTTTGAAAAATTATAACTATTGTGTAAATAATAAATAATCATGTAATCCATTATAAAAGTGACTGTAGTCTGGTTTACTGGTATTTTAAAATATAATTTAATATAATTAGAAGCGCTTGGTTTTTGGAATGGGATTACGTAATCCAGATTATATCTACTCAGTCACTACCCAGCTCTGTCTGTAAGTGTATATATATAATTTACCTAAACAGTGCTGCATTTCTTTCACACATAGCTGAGTGAATCTGAGGACTCAGATGAGGATGACAAAGGAGGAAAATCAAAGGGGCAAAAAGATCCCTCAGCCAGCAGGAAATACGTACCTCCTCGAATTGCTCCAATGCATTACGGTAAGTCTTTTGATTTTTGTTGCAGTTCACATTGGTCACCTAACTTTAGGATTTAGATGTAAAGATGTACAATAGTATTGATAGTTAATGCTAATCCCAAACTCTGCCCTGTCCATACACAGATGGAGACATGACAGAAGCAGACCGGCAAAAGGAGCAGATCAATAAACAGAAGAGAGTGGCACTCCGCAGCTCTGTGATCCAGGAGCTCCGACAGCAATACAGTGACGCTCCTGAGGAGATCAGAGACCGCAGAGACTTCCAGACCGAACGGGAAAGCAGAGAAGAGCTCAACAGGTAGGTGCATGATATGAAAGTTTATGGAAATATTATATTCTAGACATTAAATACAGTAGATTCAGTAAACTAACAGTTGATCCCTAATAATTTTGGAAAAATGTTTATAAAAGGAAAACCTATGAGGAGTCCATGATGGTGCGTCTCAGTATGACACGTGAGCAGAGGCTCAGGAAGAGAGGAATGGTGGGAATGACATCACAGCTGAGTAGCATCACACGGTTCAGTGACATCAGCGCACTGACAGGGGGAGATGCACAGGTGAGCTGGCCCATGGCATCATGGGTAGTTTTACACATCTTTTAGAAGTTCTAGTGATCATTGTAGTGAGTTTTTGTGTATTTCTATAACGGGTAAAATGTAGTGCTGTCAAGCGATTAATCGTATCCAAAGTAAGTTTTTGTTTACATAATATATGTGTGTGTATTGTGCATATTAAGTGACTATATAAATACACATACAGTATATATTTTGAAAATATTTACATGTATATTTATATTCATATAAGTATTTGATATACAAAGGAATTTTAAACATACATATGCACATTACACACACATGATGTAAACAAAAACTTATTTTAGACGCAATTAATTATTTGACAGCACTAGTAAAATGCATTTTTCTTAAGTTGACCTTTCTAAATTAATTTCCTCTTTTTGATAGGATATTGATAATCCAAAACCCAAGAAAAAGAAAATTATCAAGAAAGGGAAAAAGAAAAGTAAGTATTTGATTTGTATGTTATGTGAGTGCTTTACAAAATAAAGTGTCCAGTGTTGTATATTAATACATATTTTATCTTTTCAGTTTTTAAGAAGCGCAAGTAAGCCACTGATGCCAAGGAGAGATTTTTAGATGAATTTCAACTAAATGATTTTTTGTTTAAATAAATCTTTCCTTTCATGAACAAGGGTGTGGAGACTTATGTAAAAAGGTTAATCTTAGTGATAATCCAACTACCCTGATTAGCATATCCTTCGTTTCTAATAAAAGTGTATTCAGCAGTCTTTAGGATCTTAATATGGTTACACTAATTTCATATTTAATTGGATCTTTTTAATCATTGTTTGATCTGGTGAGCAAAAATGCCCCAATTTTTGATAATTATGTTCAAAAACATGAAGACAAACTAAAAAGATCAGGAGTTAAAATATTTGATTGTTTCATCCCATGCAGAGCCTGCATGCATTAAAATGGCCGTCACTTGTATGGGGTGTTCTTTTAATGTTTTTGTCCCATTTAAATGACAAGTTTGCTATACTGTGGCAACACAAATCAAATGTTTGCTTGAATGACTATTCCTTTCAGATGAAGTATGATGGCCTGTAGCAAGTCAAAAAAACAGTTAACACATAAAAAGAATTGTATTACAAAAAAAAGTTAAGGTTTTGAAGTAAAGCTGAGGGATGACCTCAAAAATCAAGAGGTAACGGAACTTGTTTCACAGGTGTTCAAAGTTTAATATTCATTGTAATGGACAAGGTCTAATAGGTGTATTGTATAACCACTACAAATGACCTACAAATGTGATTTCAAGATGAATGCACATTATCAAGGACATGCATGTTAAATTACAAGCTACTAGGGTAAAATTGCTCTACCTGGAGCAAGAAAATCTTTAAAAAAAAAAAAAAAGTTATGCATAATTATCTGGCTTTTGCTGATTTTTCTCTTCTATGTTTTAAATGTACTGCATTAACTAAAACTAAGGAGTACATAATTTAGGTTGGAATGAGTAAAATATATTGTACATCAACAAAAGCATAACCATTATGGTGAGTTTGGATTGAGTGACCAGTTTGGCTAGATTAATAATAAAGGGTGTTAAATGTACATATAAAATCTTCATTAGGTTTTACCCTTATTTTACACTTTACCCACAACCTAGCATGGTAGTCATAGAATGCCCCAAAAGAAAGTCCAAACAAACACTCCAAGTACTTTTTACACAATGTCTTTTATTTTTTTTCTAATTACAGACTCATGGGTTAAAAATAAAATAAAAAAAGGAAAACATCTTTTCTCTTTTCATCCATACCCACTCCCCATCTGAAAAAGGAAAACGAACAGAAACGAGAAACCCCTCTCCACGCAAACCCCCCTCTCCCTCCCCCCCGAAATAAAAGCTCCGAAGCCCTCCTTAAGTAACCGATACCTGTAGCCCACGCGTTAGTGCTCCATCGTGCCCTAACTGCACTGTGCACTGAGAAAGACAAGGCCCTAGAAGAACCCTCCCCTTCAAGCTCTTTCTAGTCCTGCCTCTCTCACTCACTCGCAATTTAAGCAGCCATTGCTCTACCATGGCTCTGCCTTCACGATATATAAATTTGTGTGGTGGATGTGTGCGGTGTATGCGGTGTCTGTATGTCTGTGTTAACATGGGCCTGGTGCATCTCAGTATATTCATGTTGGTAAAGCTCAGCGCTTGTTATTGTAATAAATGCCTCCCGCAGTGGGCCGGTGGTCGCCCTGTCCCCCTCCCCCGCCCCCCCACACAGAGAGGATGGGGTGAGTGTGCATAGCGGGTGCAGAAAGAGACAGAGACGCCGCCGAGACGGTAGGGGGCGCCGCGGCCACGGGAGGAGGGGTTGTCAGCCTCCACTGGTCCTGAAACCTGAAACGACAAGAAGTGGTCTAATATACAAAGAGAGAGGAGACAGAGAGAGACAGAGGGGGGGAGGGAGGGGGGAAAGCAGCACAGAAACAGGAAAAGGATGGTCGGGAATGGCATATGGCAGCGTGAGACAAGAAAGAACTTTTAAAACAAAAGAAAAGATCTCAGAGCTCAGGCCATGCCATCTTACAATAGTCGTATGGTGTGGAAGATGGTTCGAGAACAGTAAAACGGAAAAACAACGCCCAACTCTAAACCACTGTCAGAATAACACAAGTGGAGAAGTAATCCGAGTGAGGGATGAACGGGAAAGAAACCAGCGCTGGGGGGGAAAAGGGATTCCAGAGAGCACAGACAAAATAATAGAGAATCTCAAATAGCACAACTTTGTGAAAACAACAACATTCTTGCTATTAAATTGTTCACATATTCACGTTAAAATCATTAAAAAAAAAAAAAAAAAAAAAAAAAAACAGTTAACATTTTTTTTTTTCTGTTTGCCTTTCTTGAACGCAAACATAAGAGGGGCTGTTTGCTGAGAGAAAAATCACAGCCAGACAAAAGGACACACATCTGCAGCCTGAGATTACATCATCATCTTCTCAAATTTAAACAAATGCCACCAAATCTCCCCGACGGCCATATTGTACCTTACCAGGGCGATCGCAACACCTCCTCACACGCACGCGCACACACAATCGCATACTGCGGCCAGTCAGTCTGTCTTTCCAGGAGATGCACTTTTCTTTTTTTTTCTTTTTTTTTTTTTTTTGTCTTTTTTTTTTCTTCTTTTTTTCTTCCTTTTTTGAGATGGGTCTTTTTTTCTTTTTCTATAGGGATACGGGATGATAGTAAAAGGGGGGGGGGGATTCATAGGGGGGTGGGGAGGTATTAGTAAGGGGAGTACCACGATGTTGTTCGCCCTCGGCCCCTGGAAAAGAGAGAGAAAAAGAGGGTGAGTTCTTTTTTTGTGGTTGGTTTAAGACGACGGACACCAATTCAATTTTAGGGGGTTGTGAGTGTTTGTATGTCAGTAATATGCATTTTAAAGGGCCTTGCGAGGTGAACGTTTGTGCAGTCATGTTTCAGGTATACACATAATTCATAATACGAAATGCAATGTATACCCCTCTTCTAGTGACTATTGCAACCATGTATAAAGAATCCAGTAAAAGTGGTTAATATAAAGGGAAGCTGAGGAAGATTATCCAACAGCAAAATGTGTGTGTGAGAGGGTGTTATATTCAGGCTTTAATGATCTAGTGTCCAGTGTAGGGGACAGTGAAAGCACGCTCTCCCTCTTTCTCTCTCTCTGAACGGGGCGGCTCCTGTGGTCTCTGTAAAGGAGAGATCCTGGGGACATGAACCCTCCAACACATGCACACACAGTTACAGCCGTCGACACACAGCTCTCCACATATGGACTGGGCCACACACACACACACTCATATACATCAATAAATGCAGGGGCATCCATTCAGGCAGCCAGAGACGCTCTTCATTCACACAAACCCCCTCCAGGAACAGCCTGTGCGCTTTATGGCACAGAATCCTCTTTGTTATTGGTTGGATACTAAAAAAAGTCAATATCAGGCTGCAGGAATGAACCCTCCATTCTGGAAGTGAACATTGTTGATCATGCGAGGGGGTGGAAATGAACCAAAATGGGCTTTTCTGAACCAAACGTGCCTGAGGTTAAACACACTTGCCTTAGAGTTATTTAGAGCTGAGCTTGACATCAGCTACATACTTTATATAGTTTATTTTGTTTTACAATATAATCCCATTGGCTAACTGTAAAAAAGTACAATCTTAAAATAACCTACTTCAAATCTGGGTATTGGGTAAAAATAAATATTTAAATTATTGCTGTCAAATGATTAATGGCATCCAAAATAAGTTTAGTTTACAAAAATACAAGTGTACACAATGCATGTATATAACACACATTTTACAAAAATATTTTTTATTAAGTATTTAAAATGATAAATATATGAAAATAGATATAAAAACACTGTGTGTGTGTATTTATATATACCTAAAACACAATGTATTATGCAAACAAAATTTTTATTTTGGATGCGATTAATCATGATTAATCGTTTGACAGCACCAATATTAACCTATCAAAAACCATTTACAGGCCATTAACCCAAGCTCCACTCCAACAAAAAAGTCAAAGTGTGACAGTGCATGTACAAGAGTTTCCCAACAAACTGATGTACAAGATTCTGATTCATAAAATGCTTTCACCCTGCCAGATCTTTCAATATAAAATCTTCTATTTACATCCCTTCACCACCAAAACGATTAACTGAGTGCTAAATCCATTCAGAGACCCTAGAGAGGACCACAAGCCTGTTTAAAGTGCCCCTATTATGGGTTTATGAAAGGTTCATTTTTCGTTTTTGGAAGTCTTCAAAACAGGTTGACACACAAGATCAAAAAATTATTTCATTTTCTTATAAAGGTATGCATTTATTTGTACCTTATTTGCTCAACGACTCCCAAATAATCAGTTCAACTATTTCCAAACCCTCAATTGCATGACGCTAATTCTGCAGGGATTGGTCGATTTCATTTAAAGCAGTGTTTGTAAGCTTTTTTCGCTACAAACGTGGCACCTAGTGGCTAAAAAAAAAAAACGGCTTGTAACTTGCATTAAAAACGACTTGCTCCAATGACTCACTCTTTCCTTTGACAGACAACTTTTAGATTTAAAACTTTGCGGGATGTATTCATTTACTTAGATCTATGGAAGATATAAAATAAGACTAGCAACTTTATATCTCGCAATTGCGAATTTATAACTCAAAATGAAACAAAATAAGTCACAAACGCGAGTTTGTATCAAGCAATTCTGAGAAAAGTCGCATTAACCTTTTTCGTTTTTATTCAGTGGCGGAAACTGGCTTCCACATGAAATGTAATATTCAAAAAATCTGTAATAGGGGCACTTTAAAAATTCACCACTGTGTAAGCAGCTCACTTCATTTTGAGACACAATGCAGAAATCATATTGGCAAGCTGACTGACTTTGGGACCTCTGGTGAGTGTGAAGGCTCATTCCATGCTCAGAATCTTACACTGCAGGAGGGAAATGGACAGCGATGATGACGACAATGGCTGTGCATGTGTGTTTAATGGTTTGTAATTCTTCCTCAGTTTTCCTTTAAACATGACGACACACAGGAGTTTGTACAGAGAGTGCAGACTACAAATAAATGTGGTGCGGTTCTCTCATCACACCCAGAGGCATTAAACAGGGCCAAGAATACATACAAAGGCAAACTGTCATACAATTACAAATCAGAACAAAAAGGTAACAAGCAAAAACTACCTGAATAAACAAAAAAAGGGGGGAAAAGAAAAAAAAAAAAAGGGGGGGGGGGGGTGACGACTCATGTTATAAAACCAATAACCTGGTCTCTTAACACGAATTCCATTTTCTGATACATTATTTTTCTTTTTTGAAACATCATTCCAGCAATTTTTGCATGACAATATGGGATAAATAAAATAAATAAAACAAAGCATCAACATTTAGAAACACTTATTATTTTAGATTGCCCCCTGTCCACCCAGATGCACACACACTTTCACAGCAGCACTCTCTGGAGCCTGTGTGTCAGTCACTGTCAAATGTGCAAGGCTGGCATGGAGCTCACCTGAAGGCCCGTCCTCTGCCTCTGGGGGGTGTGTAGCCACTGTAGTAGCGCGCCCGGGATGAGAAGTTTCCTCCCCGTGATCGGAAGCGGGCCCGAGGAAAACCGCGGTCTGTGGTGCTAATGCCAGGACGATTTGTTCTCTTAGCCCCAACCTATAAGAACAGATGGGAAATTTATGATTCAAATTTCAAACGACTCCAAAAAGTGTAAAAAATTTTGTCCAAGCTCTACAAATTTTAAATAAGTTATATTATAAAAAGGTAAAACACAAACTGAAAATGCACGCAAGTGTTTGCGAACCCATTTCTACACATTATTTGTTGCTTAAACTGAGTTTTCGGTTTTATGTTGACTTTAAAGGTAAAACGTTTATTAGCAGTATTAGTTAGCAAGCTTGTAATGGCTCATCTCACCTTAATCTGCCTTCCTCTGAATAAAGACTCATCCAGTGCCATGGCTGTCCTAACAGACTCCTTGTCTGCAAACTCTATATATGCAAACCTGAAACATGAAGAAAGCAAATCATCAAATGAGGGCAGCTGAGGTCAATTAACAAAAAAAAAAAAAAAAAAAACACACCAAGAAAGCTTACACTGAAACCACTAGGAATTATTATTTGTTGTAAGTGTGTGTGTGTAAGAGAATGTGTACATATGAATGCACCAAAAAATAAAAAATGCATATTGTTAAAAACTTATAACAATATGAACAGTGTTCAAAGTAGCTGTGATTTAAGCAATGCATCAAAAGTTACCCCATGCAATGATTCAAATTATTAATGGAAGCAGCTTGTAAATACTGTGCACCAGTATTTGTGCATTAGTCTGCATCAACTAAAATGCCAAAATCAAATGCCCAAGAATACAACGAATGTAGAAGGTTAAGAGAGAAAAACCAACAGATGCATGCATGAATTACCCTTTGGGGTGTCCTGTAAACTTGTCACACAAGATGGTGACTCTGTTTACGGAACCACAGCCATGGAAATGCGCCTCCAACTCCTCTGCCGTCGCACCATAATCCACCTGCAAGTGACAAAAATCAAATCACCACCACTTCTAAAATGTCATTGAATCTATCACGCCAAGAAAAATATTACATGCGACATATAAATGGAACAAAATACATGCAAATACAACTGGTAACCAAGTATGTATAAAAATAATTGCCCATACATTTCCAACGTAAATAGATCTCCCATCTGCTTCCATCTTCTCTTCAATGGACATAATGACAGGGCCAGCTGCAAAGAGAAAACACTGTATTCAAATACCTGTGCATTTATGTGATTTAGCACAGCCAGTGTCTGCAAGCTTACTGCCTAGCTTCACGGCTGAAATCTAGGTTACGTTCTGTTTCTAGTCATATCTCGATTGACCTCAAATGGTCCAGAGCTAGTTATTCTTCTCCCTCCAATGCAGTCCTATTCATCAGCACTGTCTGTTCTGCGGTGCTCTCCTTAGAGCTCAAACCCTCCCTCATTCATTCATTCATTCGTTCGTTTAGTCTCACTTACCAGGTGGAGGACTGAGATTCATCTGTTTCTCCACCTCGTTCTGTAGCTCCTTCAATTTCTCTGCCTCCTCCTCCATCTCTCTCACCCGGGCTTTAATTGCCTCCAGCTCCTAAAAAAAAAAAAAAAAAAAGATACATATATTGACTACAACCCACCAAAAGAAACACAGATTGTTAGACATTTAACCAAACTGGAATGGAATATTTTGCATAACTACAGTCTGACTTTGGCTTCCCTCATCGACAGCCACATTGGATCTATATTGCATCAATATCATGTGCTGCCGTTAAACCCATTTTGAAATGCACAACCGATTTCTTTCCCAGAATGCACACTCGTTCATTATTCTCACCGGTGATCGTGGACACAGCATGCACATGCACTTTCACACGTGATTGTGCACCGAGCTCTTTCAAACCACCATTTATTACTGTCCAGTCAGCAAGACGCCCTAAGCATGATGCCATCCGTGCACGCATTGTTGTGCGCGAGCGAACACACTTTTGGTGTGTGTTCACACGCACGCACACAAGTTTGAGCAGTGCTGCATTGCAGGGCAGTGGGAGTCGCACTGGATCGCGAGTAAAGTAACCCAGCACGCATGTGATGGCCTCTTTCACGCATTTAAAACAAGATTTTGCATGATACGAGCTAGCATTCACGACCGATCACGAGCGCAACCAACAGTGACTATTAAATAGTCTACTACACACCCTCATTGCATGATGAAATAAAGTAGACATGCATTCAGCATGCAAATGCATGACCTACTCTAGCTCCAATAATGTTAATGTGCACGGAGAAAAACGCACCAGCCCAGCCCTAATGCACCATCTCCATCACAAAATCACCAACAAATGATGCAATACATCACGAGCGGCATTTAATCTTCAGCGCACATCGAATAAAATGATCGCGGCGACACAGATGTGCCTTACATACTGTGCGCTTTGCCCACGGACACCTCTGTAGTTTTCCTTAATGTTACCGATTCGACGCAAAATCTTAAAATAAAAGCATCTCACGCCTCTTTTAACATGTCACACGCGTCGCATAAAGATTAATTCCATTGCAGAGGCCAACAACAATCACGCGCAGTTACCAACGCGACTTACTTTCGCACGCCACAAATATTACTGATCAGAAAAGAGGCGTGTTTACCGTGAGCCGTCTGCTTCTTTGCGGATGGACCCACACTGCTGCGGCTAATGGCGGCCTGTCCTACCCTCGCCCCTGTCTCTTACATCTCCCGTCTCGCATTTTTGCGATGAAGATTTTTTTCCCCCGCTAGGTCGACAGATCTGGCGCAGAGGAACCCAGACCGATGTTGCGCCAACATGGCGGCCCGCAGCACGCATGTCACTCACTAATTCTACTGCACTGCGTGAGCCACAATGGCGGACAAACCGACCTGGCAAAACCGGTTTCGCGTAAACATGAGTATTTGGTTTTCGTATGAAATTCACACGTTTATTTTAAATGTGAGGCTAGGGAAAGGGTTTAGGATTAAAATCTATACAAAAAATGTAACTTCTTGTTAAAGCGAGGAAACGCGTCCTTCACTCACCGGATCTTCAATAGCGGCCTCTCCCTCGTCTAATCCCGGTTCTTCATCGCCGACGCCTGGGTCTTCAAGTTCTGAGTGTCCCGGGTCTGAGTCCAGCAGAGATTCCTCTGCCAGTCCGTTACCAAACTCCGCCATCGCCTGATTCCCGGTGGTCCGACGCGCCTCGTGGCTGCACTACAGGCCGCGACTCTCACAGGGGGGGAGCGAGAGAGAGGGGTAGGGGAGGGAATAAAAAAACGGCGGAAAACGCCGCTCACTAAAGTTAAAATGGGGAATAAAAGCCCGCCTCGCTTCTTCTGGAGCTCAAACGTGTCCTTCAGCGGAAAAAAAACAACACTGTTTACCAAAATATTAATAGATTTCACTTCGTCAATATGTCGCACTTACTACTATATTTACATTAGAAGACAAATTCAGTAACGCAAATGTGTATTCTTCGCGAGGGCTCGTGTGTTCCAGAACAGAAATGGAAGCCGTAGGCGGGGATTCTGAGCACTGCAGGCGCACTATCGAAGAGTGATTGGACAATTCCTTACTTTAGACACGCCCTCTTAACGTATCGAGCACGGGTATTGGTGTTCTCTTGGGGTATTTCTCTGCGCTCGCAGTTTAGACTTTACAACAGCGACTGTGATTGGACAGAAGCAACGTCGATCATGGCTCACAAGACCACCTTTAGATTGAAACGGCATTTGTATGGGATTATAGCTACTATGCAATGTTGCCATGTCCGCACAATATAATCCACGTGGACTTGTATTTTACAAGTTTTATAGACAATACATATTTAAACTTATTTCCAGAATACAGGCACATATTTAGGCTTCCTAGTACTTGGCTTAAATAACACAAGTATGACCGGCCACTTAAAGCATGATCACTAAAATGGCTGTTATTAAATGTCCTCACATACTGTCTGAGTTTTTTTGTTACTGTACAAGTTCTTACGTTTCTCCATTTTCCATCCCCGTGTAGATGGTCTCTATGTGAGATTTTAATCTTTTTTTTTAAAATAATCTACATATTTAAAGTATATTTTTAAAATGCAATGCACTCTTGTTTAATATAATTTATTAAATAGTCACTTATTTTGGACTTTTCAAGTGAGATCTGGCAACAATGGACAGCACAGTGGAATTCCTAAACCTTTAATGTAACTTAACCTGAAGCCATTAAAACTATGCATATTCGTCTTACCCACTATGTGACAAGAATGTTGATACCTCTAAGAAGTAGGCCTACTTCCTCAGTATTTTGACAACCACACATGAATTTCAAGCAGTGTTGGTTGACACAAAATATAGGTTTAAAATGCCTGTTTCTCAGATAATCCCTGATAAAATGGTCCATTATACACATATTAATTAGTGCTGCCAACACACAACTTAAAATATGAACGTATCTACATAAATTCTAAAGATAATGAAGAAAAACATCAATACATGAACTTCAGTTTATTTGTTTTCTGCATAAGAAAAAAGGAGAACCAACACAAAATGAAGGTACAAGTGAGGGGAAAACAAGCTTAATCAATATTCTATTTTTTTATAACAAGACTGCCACCATTATCGTTCAATATTCATATCAATGACATCTCTAAGTCTGAGATGCCATTAAAACCGTTATGAATCAATAATAATCAAAAGTGATGAAAGTACTGAAAAATAGTAAGTAGTACATTTATAACAAGTGATAATCAAGTGTCAATGAAAAAGTGAAAAGATAATATAAAAGCATTTCTCCATATTCTACCGATATACTCTGAACAGTGCAACACCGTGTGATCCCACGTCCTGTAGCACTGCACTACAACCCAGTCCATGTTCATTTCATTTGAGCTACAACTTGACACTAGTTGAAGAAAAACAACTTGTATTTGCTGGGATATATACCGAAAACAAAACTTTTCTGTGAACTTCAAGTGTTCCAAGCTGAGTTGTCTGAAATGCATTTCTCTGTAGCTCGTGCTTAAACCCTGGACTAGTTCAAAGTGTCAAGGCATGGGAGCTCCATTTGCGGTTTGCATTACGAACACTTCCAATCAAGATTGCTTTTTGGTTTCTTTAATGAGACAAAGCAAGAAGAATAACAACTTTGGAATATCATTTTTCTTAATATAGTTCATTAAAAAAATCTTTTTTAGTTTTGCATTTTGTTAAAGTATTAATAGTATCAATAATATTATACAAAATAAACCAAAAAGGAAAATCGTCTTTAGTATTTCATGTCCTTCAAATCACACCTCCTGTTGCCCTGATGAGTAGTTTCCAGGTCTACTAAAGCACCCTGTCTTCTCTCCTGGTGGGTTTTAAGAAAAATACTTGAATCTACTCGGTATGAGCACTCGGTTCGCAACAACACAAAACGCTTAATGAAAGAACAAGAAAAAAAGATGACAACTCTCTCCCATAATTCTAAAACGCTTTTGCTCTTACCATAAATAAATGACTTTTGTGTTTAATTTATATCGACAAGCTGGGGTTACTCCCTAAAAACTCAAACCAAACCAAATGGTTTATCAGAGGGTGTAAGGTATATAATTTCGATGTTCCACAAATCCATATAAAATTGTGTAAGTACAGACTTGACTTTGGCTTCGTGCACAGCGGCTAGGTCTGATCCAGATTTTTTTTGTCCGTGTTTAACTATGTGCAATGCAAACCCTTTAAAAATAACATTAAAAGCTGATTAATACTTCATTATAGTTTGACATACAGTAAGATTTCACCATACAACAAAATTATGTTTATTTTGCGGAACACGAAAACCTTAAAAAAAAGAAAAAATTGAGACTTTAAAAGGGTCAAAGTGCTGTATGATGACCATCTGACATCTTGAACTTTCCACGAGAGCTCTGCTGATGACTACGGGATTGTCATGATGGTTATTCAAAAATAGCTATCATATTGTTAAAGTCCTCGTTTTAATGCGTCTGGATTCAGAACACTCTCCCAAATTCTCCATATTCCAGAAGACCCATATTCTCAGTCTTACTTGTCATTTCATTACCATCTACCGTTAGCGTAGTCTAGTTATTTCTTTCAACTGAGCCAGAAGGAGAACTTATGTTTACAGAATAAATTTCTTTGAATTAACAAGACGATTGGCGCTAAATCAGCTTAGAAATGACTCTTCTATATAGGCTTTAAAACAGGCTAAAGACCACCCTGGCTCAAGCAAAAGCAGTACCACAAACATAATTGAGAACCCAGAGCACTTTGGTTGAGCTTTTGGGTGCTTCATTACCATAGATTCTCCCAATCAAACAAAGTGTTTTGTGTAAATGTGAGTAGAAATATTACCCAACATAATAGGAGTTTAAACCGAGATGAAGTTGTGAAAATGGACCATAATCACATAAGCATTAGCATGTCCATGATTACCATTTCAGTAGATTATTTATAGTAAAATGATGCTGTGGCAATAGGTCATTAAAAGGAGCCCTGTAAGCAAAGACTCTATATCATAATAATAACAATGTCTCACTGATATCCAAGGAGAGAGCGCAAAGATGGCCAGTGTCAACTGGGCCTGCTCCAATCTTAGAGCCTCAAAAGAACATTAGCTTAAAAGACCAGCACCCATCTTCTGTCTATTGAAAGCCAACAAGTTTAGTAGGTCCGCAAACAATACCAGCTTCAATTCATTGTTTAGCTGGAGCTGCTAGCTGGTGATGGGGTAGAAGACTGGCTGGCAATACCAGTAGACCCCGTTCCAGATCCATTGCTGACCAACGATGCTTGCTGACCAAAGTTAGTGGTTCTCAGAGTGGCAAGATGTCGAGCCGAGAAGACATGGTCACGTGCTGCAGCCCTGGATTCGAATTCAACCCCACAGGCCTCGCACTTGCCTCTCAGAGTCTCACGGCCTGTTGTCTGGCCGATGGTATATGATGCAGTTGGATCCATAACTGTCAGTTGTACAGGTTTAGGCAGGATGGGACGGTTGGCTCGGAGAGCATTATATTGTAGGTAGCTCCCCGAGCTGATGTCTACCTTCTTAGAAGGGTCATTGGGATTAGGAGACTGCGTAAAAAAATAAATAAATAAAGATTGTTAGATTCATTTAATTCAAAGCAATACCAATAACTAAGTTAAAAATTTTATTAGAATCCCTCTGTTTTAAAGGAAAACAATTGATCATTTATTTACCTGATGACACCCAGTAACCATGTGCCATTTGTATCAAGTTTTACTTTAAGGTATAGTTCCCAAAAAGGAAAAATATGTCATTTATTTCTCACCCTCATGTCGCCAAACCCATAATACTTTTTTTTCAATTTTTTTTATGAAATCACAGCGCTTTCTGACACTTCATAGACAGCAACTCAACTGCATAGTTCAAGGCCCAGAAAGTTAGTTAGGACATTAAAACGGTCTATGTGACATCAGTGGTTCCACCACAACATTATAAAGATACCTTACCGGTTTGGAACAACATGAGTAACTGATGACAGAATTTTTATTTTTGGGTAGACTATACCTTTAAGCAATTAATGTTAAAAAAAAAACAAAAAAAAAAAAAAAAAAGAATATTTTTGTTCTTAAGCATTTTACACCATTAACTGACATTTTGTGTTGCTATGACGAGAATGCATCTGAAGACCTTGAAGGCCAGTGACATTGTAGCAAAATACTATAATTTGACATGATAACATCTGCTTTGCAATATTAAACGAAACGTCCTCACCATTTTTTCTTGCTGAAGCCTCCAGCGTTTCTCCTTGGCACGAGTATTTTGGAACCAGATTTGCACAACCTTTAGTGGAAGCCCAAGCTCTGTCCCCACCGCCTCACACTCCAGTGCATTAGGATGAGCACATGTCTCGTAGCACGACTGCAGGATGGACAGCTGAAGAGAGTTCAGGTGAGTTCGAGGTCGTCTTGGGGTGGAGTTCTGCTGCATGTAACTTGTTTCTTTTTGGCTTTGACCAGAGGATGCTGTAACCGTCACAGGGGATGGTGTGGTAGGGGTAGTGGTGGTAGTGGGTGTAGGTCGCTGTGAGCTCAGGCCTAACTGTTCTCTTGATAGGGTGTTGATCTTGAATGGTCCTTTCTGAGACCAATATTTGAGCCCGTTGTGTTTCTGAGATGCCAAGGCAGAAGACTTGTTAATTGGCGTAGTTGACAATTTTGGCACCATATGGCTGGTAGTCCCAGACTCGACCCCTCCTTGATAATCATCATCCTCTTCATCTGTATGGTCCGACTCAGGTTGTACCTCTTCAACCTTTCTTTTCGGAGCAGATCGAGATGTAGGAATCCCACTGACAAGCAGAGGAACGGCAACCGGTGTGGCCACTGTCTTAGGAGCTATTTTAACCATTGTGATGGGAGTTGCTTCTGCTTTGGTCTTGTGAACTATTGAAGGACCAGTGGACACAACGGTGAAAGAGGGTGTTTGATTTGGTCTACTTGGACCTTGAGTGGGAGTTTTTAGGGGCTCCTTGACCTCCTTCACCTTGTCCGTCTTTGGAGGAATATTTCCAGTTTGGGGTTTTGCAGAGGGCCAGCCGGTAGAGGGACTTGGGTTACTTTTAGGTGGGGTTGAGAATATGGGCTTTGAGAGTGGCCAGGTGAACTTAATGAGTGGTTTCCCAACAGCTGCCAAAGTGCCATCACTGATAAAACGGACCTCTCCCTTTCGTTCCCTAGCCCTCATATTCTGGAACCAGATCTGAACCACTTTCTTTGGAAGGTTCACCCACTCAGATATTTGCTCAAATTCATGCTTTCCAGGGTTTGGATCTTTGAAATAACATCCATAGAGAATATCAAGCTGGTCAGCATGGATGATGGTCCTGGACCGTCTCATGTCCCTGAACCGTCTGACTTTTGGCCTTTTTTGTTCCCGCTCTTTTTCTCGTTCCTTCTCTTTTTCCCTTTCCATGAGTGATGTGCTAACTTTTTCTGCTGCCCTCATGTACACAGTGCTAGTCTTAGCCAAATAATTGCGATTAGTTAGAGTACTGTTATTGGAAGATGGGATAGCAATGGCAGAATCTGGCTTCACCTGAACAACAATAAGACCTCCATCCGTAGGAACCCCAACAGTTGCTGGTCTCAATCCCAGACCATCAAGCAAATTACACTTCTGTATAGAGGGTTTGTTAGCTGCAGAGACAGATGATGATGATGCTGATGATAATATAGAGCTGTGGTTTTTCCCCATGCTTAGATCCAAAGCAGACTCACAATCATTACCATTAGATAAAAAGGAGTGTGAAATAGATGTGGCTGCATTAAGGGGGTCCGAAAGTGCTGCTGGACTTCGAGTAATCGCTTGAGTGCTTGAAAAGGTCATTTTACCCCTATCACCTTCAGAAACACTGACCCCAATAACTGATGAAGGAAGCGAGAGTACATATGGACTGTATAACTGGGTGGAAAGTGGAGTCAAAGACAGGGAAAGGGGCAATGACTGCAAGATGCCAGCTGGAATGCCCTGATGATCAACTGCAACTGAAAGAGGAGTAGGAGGGTCTGCTTGGGCTTCCAGCTGAAGATCAAGATCTACATCTTGTTTCTCCCGTTTGATCCCCACCTCTTCCTTATCAATCTCACTCTTTCTCTTTTTCCTCTTCATACTTTGTTCATCATCATATTCATCCTCTGCATCCGAGAGGAAGACTGTGGTAGAGCGAAGAACCTTTCCACCACCACCTGACCTTTCAGCTGTTGGCTCTACCTGTGAAGACTGTTTGACTGGGCTACCTGACTCTTCCCTCATAGAGCTGCTTTGACTTTCTTCATCAGTAACGATAACAGATGTGTAGAACTCTTCATTTTCAGAGTCAGATGTCAACAGCAGTTCTCTTGGGCTTCCCTTACCAATCCTGTGTCTTTCTGCACTGCTGGATAAGTCAATGACATGACTGCCTGTCGCTGATGGACTATGTCCATCTTCACCCTCATCTATCATTAAATTGCCTTCTTCTTCCTCCATACTTCGGTCTCTTTCATCATGGAAGCCATCTAATCTCTCCCTATCTTTGGATTGCCGGGCATCTAAGAACCACTTGCGTACCTCTTCTCCACTTAGCCCTACCTCCCTGCCAAGGGCTTCGCAGTCCTCCCTCTGAGGACTCGATGTTTCAGCATCATCTCGTGACTCTAAAAAGGCCCACAGAACCTGAGACTGGAACTCAGTGAGCACAGGCCGTCCTGAAGACAAGAGCAGTTGATCTTTTGCAATTCTATGGCCTGAAGATCTTAAGGCAAAATTAGTGTTACGAAAGGTACAGTTAGCAGCAGCAGAGCTGTTAACGGTGTGTGTATGGCTGAGACCTTGGTTTGGATCCAAAGCACATGACAACGGACTATCACCCTGAAGGACCTGGGCTGCTGTAGATTTAGTTACTTTGGAGTTTGCATCTTTCTCCTCACACACCTCTTCACCTGTCCCATCAACCTCCATTTCAATTTTTTCTTGCTCTTTTTTATCATACGTTGTGCTATCGCCCACCATTTTCTCACTTTGCTCCTGTGTATTCTCAGCTTCAATACACATTTCTTTTTTTACACCATCAATTTTCCAGTCCTCTTCTGATTTTAGTGACATCTGCTGATCAGAAGGCTCGACTTTTACCTCATTGCATACTCTCATGTCCGCACCTTTGTCCGGCATCTTGTTGGTCTCTTCTAAACTCATTTGAGTGGTGGTTGGAAGGCCAAATGCAGCCCACTGACTTTGTAAGCCACTGAGTCTTTGGGCCAAGAGAGCCTGTTGGGCAGCGCTGAGACCAAGGACTGGCACTGCCTGCTGCAAAAGCTGGTTTGGAGACTCTGGATTCTGGCCCTGGATTTGGGTTTGGAGTCCATTCAACACCAGGGGCATGAGCATCTGAGGCTGGGATATAAGCTGCGGGGTAGCTGCTCCTGGTGTTGCAGATGTCCCGGTTGTGAAAAGAGAAGGAAGAATGGAGTGTGGGAGAGAATTCGGGCTGGAAGTCAGGAGAGTGAGAATAGCAGACATGGCTTGTGCAGAGGCCACCGGAGAAGAAAGTAATGAGGGAGCTAGCTGAGGCTGCACCTGCTCTCCGTCTTTGGTCGTTACTGCTGATGCAGTCAGGTTTGCTTGGGTGACACAATTGCTGGTGGAGGTGCTAACTAACTGTGTGGTGCTTCCAACAGTGTTCGCAGCCAAGTTTGTAACCATGGATCCAGTTCCTGTATTTGCAGTGGAACTAGGAGTAGCATTCCCAGCACTCCGGCTGCGACTCTGGTGCAACACAGATTTTAAATGACTTTCCAGGGTGATGGCATGATTGTAGGAGACACGACAGACGGCACACTGGTATGGTTTGTTGGAGATGTAAGGTCGAGCCAGGAAAGGGGTTGACTCACTGTCTTTCAATGTCCCAGTTCTCATCCTCTGAATATGAGTGGTTGAATTATAATGAACACTCAAAGCCGTTCTAGTGGGAAATGACTCCAAACACGCATTACACTTGAATGGACGGTTGTCACCTTCAGAAGGTACACTGTTTTTACAGACAGATCTGCCATTGCTGACAGAAGCCTCTGATGTTTTTATAGTTTGCTCCGCATTGTCCTGATCTGACTCCAGCCCCCCTACATCACTTTCCTCATTTCTCCCTCCCTCCATCTCTTCATCCAGCTCTTTTTCCTGAGAAGAACCACCCTTGTCACCTGCATTTGTAGATTCGCTCTCATTTTGGGAAGCCATTGATGGGGATTTTGTGTTCTCTAAATGTTTCAGCTGAGATGTGTCATCTGCTGAATTAAATAAAAATATTAGTATTCATTAGGAAGCCTTTTAAAAAAAAAGTACAAAATAAGTTCTAAAACACTAAACAATTTGCTAATATTATGCAGATTATGTAAGACAGTTCTTAAAACAATTAGTGGAAAATTTGGTAAATTGTCTATCTTTTCTGTTTTTGAAAAAAAGATGTTTATCAAACATACACTAATGTTTAATCACAAGTTTAAAAAAAATGCATCCTGAAAGAAAGATTAATAGTAATGTATGAGTATATGAATCCATAAATCATGTTCCAAATCCATGTTTTTGCAATATCACATTGTAGGTAAAATAATTAAAATAAAACTGTACACATTATTACAGATAATGCTTAAAACACAACACTCAGTTAATACAGTATGTAACAGGGGTCCCTGGTCAATATCTGTTGTTAGAAAGCTTGCGAAACCCCTGAAACCCTATGAAAACAAATGCTGAACATCAGGTTTTCAAGATTTAAAAGCAGAAAATTTAAATCTTTTTTTTTTTTTCCTTTTTCAATCATTGTGTCCAGGAGTCAGCACAAAAACTGAATACCCGTGGGGGCCCACACTCAGTAGGCTACAACCTACAGGTGCTTCATTGCCATGGAAACTACTGAAGCGAGGTGGTCACCAACACAGCCAATTGTGTGTCCACTGGAGCATAACTTAAGCCGGGTATCAATAACACTGGAACCCTGGATCTCAGTGCTGGGATAGTGTTGAACCACTGTGGCACAAACACAAACACTTGAGAATAAATTTATAGATAATCAAAAGTCACCTGCATCATTTTGGGCTTTGGATTCTTCTTCTTCAGCAATGGAACGGTGCTTAGGAGCAGCCTTATGAAAAGAGGAAGCCAATTATTTACTTAAAAAACAAAACACTTCTATAAGCTTGTCATTACTTTTTTTTATACATACAGAGACTCTAACATCAAAACGTACATAATAATATTAAAGTTTTTTTTAAAATGTGTTCTTTGTATATATACTCACAATATCCAGTAACTTATAAAGGCAAGCAGAGAGGACACTGTGTTTGTCTGTAAGGTGATGAGAGAGATTCTCACGGTCTGGTTGACTTTCCTGACATAGAGGGCATAACCACATTGACCCCCTGTTATTGGCACCTCCCAGAGTTTCTCCTGGCTCCTCCTGAAACCAAAGTCACATTATTATATGTAGTAGCACTGAATCATATCTATATAAGATCTAATTTCAGAATTCTTCTTTTTTTCTTTAGTTTTTTTTTTATGTTTTACATATACATAGTATTATATATTATTATCTTTTACATTATTTTTGTTTAAAGTACCCTCAAGCTGCAAACTGTGTATTTGAATTGGCCTCTTTTTTTCATGTAATCATGACAAATACCATTCCTAACTTGTATGACTACCTCTGCAGAATACAAAACAACATTGGACCCCAATTATATTTTTTAATAATTTTTATGTTTAAGAAAAGAAACGGAAAAGACATAAAGGTCAGTGAACAATGACAAACATTTTTGGGTGAATTAGCCCTTTCATAAACATATAAAGGGATTACCGTAAATAAACACTGGACAGACTTTATAGACAGCATCAAATGCAATATAATTCTTTCTGACAGTGCACATCTAAATAGTTGTTTAAATAAGCTAAATCACTCTCTCATTAATTAGATTAACTGGCTTTGATGTAAGTGGAAACAAAAAAATAAATAAAATACTATGCAAGATAATATTAATACATCACATTGTTTCAAACCACCTCTTTTATCTACTTAGAGTACCTTTACAATAAGGTCTAACATTTTGACTTACGGTATTTATATAGGCCATACAATCCATGCTATGCGCTTATAATAAGACATCAAAATGATTTCACGGATGCATTTGGTTCTTTTTGCTAGACACAACATAAATCTGTAAGACCGATACCTCGCAGCTTGTTTATAATTCATGCATTTGAATGTATATCACTTCACATGAGGCACCCCATGTTAATCATATCTGATAACACCCAGAATTATGCATGCATTTATCACTTCTGCAATAACTAGGCTATTTAACGTCAGAGGAGGCCTAAATGTTGACCTTGACTGGTCTTATAACATGCTGATAGGAGTAAAATCATAGTGTGGATCTGTCAACATGTTGCCCCTTGTGAATAAGGTGACATGGGCTGTAAATAACAGATAATGGGTGCAAATCCCCTGGGATGTTAATGGCAGTAATGTCTCTTTAAAACAATAACCCAAATAAATAAATAACACATATGTCCAGAAGAGAGACATAAACATCTTAATTGACATCTAAACGACTTCATTTAGCGTGTGCATGCAAAATCATTTAAATTCCACAGTTTCTGGCTTCGTTTTTACATGCCACTGTCAAGGAACGAACAGACATCAAATGCCAACAGTGCTACAATGCCACGCCAATTAGCTTCCCTGCTAGACTGAAAACATGCACTGAATCCTCAACACAAGTACTATTAACTTCTAAAAGTCAAAGACAGACGAACCCATACGCCGCGGGACACTGTCGTTCGACAGCGAGCTCATATGGCCGCCATAACTCTTGATGATTTCGTTAATTAACCCACAGCCTAATTAGCAAGACCCGTGTGCTGTTGAATCAATTGGAAACGGAGAGCTTTAGCCTGCCTCGCTAACACACACATATGTACACACACTCACTCGCTCCAGTGTAATCATGACAAATACCCCATTAAAGTGCATCGCACTGCAGTCCGCTGCCCTAATTACCCCCTTTTCCAACTTTAATCGCTGCAAAGCGACTGATTTTAGTGATTTCGTACTTGAAGGGTGATGTTAAAACAAAAGAAGCCGTTTTCTCCTAAACATTCGTGGCACTTCACATGGCTAACGCTGCTAACAACACACTCAACAAATTGGTCAACTAATTATGTATCGCGTATCAAGCCGCAAATCGCCCACAAACTTCTCCAAGACGCAGAAATAGAGCTGCGAGAATAAATTAAAAGCTAAAACAATCGCAACACTCGAGATGCTGCAGTACAAGTCCGCTTTAACGCACTAATTGAATTGTGTAAATAGGCTTTCGGCTCTCAGATGTAAAACCTCGGGCTTGATTAGTTCCTCGCCCCCCTGATTGTGGCCTGTTGGTCGGGCGTTGAGACATTCCCCGCCCGCCGTCCGCTCCACAACAGAAACTGCGGCCTACTCCGACTAAGCTATTTAATTAATGAATTTGGGTTGCTTCATACAGATGTGTTAAAAACAACCCGTTTGCCATCCCCTCTTCAGCGTTTATCTAAGCGAATACCTTGAAGTCGGCGGTCTAAGTTCGCCGTTTAGCATATAATGTTGTTATGGAGCATTATAAGTGTGTTTTAATAATTGCAGATCGCAGTAATTAACGATGGACGAAGCGCATTGCTGCTCGAAAAGAGCGACGTGCAACACAACGAGCAGCGAAAGGGGGTGGCGGGGCCATAATGAGAGACCGAGACAGAAAAGTTGGGATTTTAACACTCGAATTGTAACTAAATATTCGCAGTGAAATGGCATGCATCTAATTATTAGTCGTGCTCGGGACGCGATGAGATCCGCATCGCCCCCTCGATCGCAACTTCTCGATCAATTCGGCGTCAACATCGTTTAATTAACACTAAAGCAATTAGCTAAGGCTTTTACCTGCATGGTTGGGACTCCAGCACACGCTTCCTCTCGCTCTTTAAAACTGAAAAGTTTTCTCTCTCTCTCTCTCTCTCTCCCTCCCTCACTCACTCCGTCAGTCAGTCCTCCCTCTCTCTCTCTCTCTCTCTCTCTCTCTCAGTCTCGCATTGCTAGTAAACACACGACAGCTCCCCCAAAAGCTGACTGCTCACTCTCTCCAAGAATGTTACTCTCCCCTCTAACGGTTTATTAAAAGATTCAACACACCTAAAAGCATGTTGGAACAATGTTGTTACACTGCCATTAATTCAGTTATTTATACTCTATGGTCGTCTTTAAGGCTGAACAGGCTATGTATTTAAAATAGCTTATTAATAATAAATATGTTAATTTTTTTAGGCTTATTTTGTTATTATTGATACTGTGTTGATTATGTTATGCTATCTCATAACCAAATAAAACAGTTCTAAGCAAATAAATGTAATGCAATAATTAACATGAAAATGCAATACTGATCAAACTGATTGCACACATACTTGTTTACTTAAATAGAAATACAAAAGTCGTTAAGCAACTTTGATATTTGGTCACATTAAAGGACACAAATAAAGTCCTTTTAGTGTATTTATATTATGCTATGACTTGAACATATACTCTGTATATAATTTATATATTTGTTAAGTCATTTCTTAATGATCTGTAGCTATATTAGGTGTTATGTATTATCTATCTATCTATCTACATTTATTAATTTAGCAGACGCAACTAACTATCTAAAGGCCTAACTAGGGTTTTGTCTTAATAAAAGAAGAAAATATATAATAAAATCGATTTTTAGTGCTGCTACCTTTTCTTTTTCAGCTTGTTTTTATAACGACTGGATATTGGAGCAGTCTCGTGGTCCTAACATAGCATATATTTTATTATAATATATGATGTATATACACTTATATGTATATTTTTGGCAATTTGGCAACGCTGCCGAACATGTTAAAGTTTGCTGTTTAACGTATATATTTAATACAAAACCAAACTGGATAAAGTAGCGAAATGAGTTATGAAATAAAATATATGTAACATGTCTAATCTTTATAGCAGTACACTATTTGTCAGTAAGTAATTGCGTAGGTTATTCAGCGCGCTTAATGACGCGCAGATATTAGGCTGTCCGTAAATATGCCTGAACGGAAAAGCTGCCCAGGACCCCGATTCCGCGTCTGTCCTCGTTTACGCGACCGATTAATCAGTAAGTTTACTTGTTTTTTGTTTGATAGTTTGTTTCGTTGACTACCTCAACCAGATTTTTTAATCGCAGTCGTAGTTACAGTATAATTACCACAGTCTGAGCTAACAATTAATTAACCTGTTACCAGGTTCCGGGCAAAATTTGCTGTTGCCTGTGTCTCGAAACATAACGAGCAACCTACCTAGACAGCTTTTTTAGTCAGTCCCGAAAGCGGAAGGCTACTGTCTTACTAGGCAGCTCTCTTGGTTTCGAAATACAACTAATCTGATTTAAATTGGCACTGCAACACAACAGATTGTCCATTACTGCAGCCTTTAATTAATATGATGAATATGCCGATATTCAACAGTCTTTCTTGTTTTGATTTTTATGGCTCATAGAACAAAATGACTGTGGAGATTGAGAGAAAATTCGTTTGTGATGCAGAAATCATGGGGAAACTACAAGATATTGGAGGTGTGTTTCCAACTTCTCAACATCCAAAATCAATCATTTATACCACACGCGCTATCTAAATGGGGATATTCTGTAGGCGTAATGGTTTTTATACTGTACAAACTATATATTCTGTCACCCTACACCTTAAAGAAAAACCTTTGTTTATATTTAAACCAGTTTTACAAATAAGGATGTTCCCAAAGGGAGGTTTTTAGAAATTTTAGCTCACCAAATTTGTCCCCAAAATACGTAGGTACGCTCACACACTTTATTATATGCATTATTATACAGAATCCTAAAGGAACAAGCAACAGTATTAACTACCCTTTCATTTGATGTCTTTTTCTTATATACATATATTTTTTATATCTCTGTACAGCTACATGCATTGGTCAGCGGCAGTTCCGAGACCAGTACTTCGACTCACCAGATTTCATCCTCACGCTAAAAGATTTCTGGCTGAGATGCCGAGAGGGATCGTGGGAGTTGAAATGCCCTGCAGTTTCAGGAACTACACCCGACAATGACACCGAGACCCTTTGTACGCGATACAGAGAGATAACCAGTCTCCCTCTGATTCAATCCGCGGTCAGCAGGATAATCAGGGAACACACCGCTGAAGGGAGTGAATCAAATTCCTCACAAAGGGAACAAATTGACAAAGTCGCAGAAAATGAGGACACCGAGATCTGTTCGGCAAATGCCACAAAGTGGCTGAATGACCTCAATCTAGTCTGTTTTGCGGAGTTCAAGACCGAGCGCTGCTCGTACACGATAGAGAGGGAGGCCGGTGCAGCGCGGGTGGATCTGGACCAGGCTGATTTCGGATATTGTGTGGGAGAGATTGAGGTTCTCGTGCCTGAAGGAGGTGACATGAATGCAGCTCTGCAGAGGATTACAGGCATTGCTGTAGAGCTGGGTGAGCTTGTCGACACACACAACATATGCAGATCAATTAGTTAATAATATCACTAATTAATGCTAAATAAAAGTTGTTTTTTTTTAATTTCAGTTAATGTTGACTTTATTTCAAGTAACAGTTTTTTTAATGGTTTTAGTTTTAGCTTACTATAATAACCATGGCTAAGATAATAAACCATAAATGTGACCTTGAACCAGATGTCTAGATGACATCTATTGTTTAATAACCCTTTATAATCACATAAAAAAATAATAACCTATTTTCACTTAATAAAACATTCTGTATTTTTCTTGTTTGTTTTCACAGGTTTAAGCTGTGAGAAGAAAGTGAAGGGGAAAATGGATGTTTACCTTCAAAGATATCGACCTGAACACTATGAAAAGCTTCTTAGTGCTCATATTTTATGAGGAATCACTAGTGTAACATATAATTTGCAGTTTTTAAATTCTATTTCATGTATGGTTCATCCTTAATGCTCATATTTTAATGAGAAAATAAGCACTGTTAACATAATTTATAGAGTATTATTCTGATTAACAAATGTATTACTTGTGTTTACATGAATTAAAATCAATTACTTTATTAAAAAAAAACAACTATAGCATATATAGTTATATATCATGACAGCTTGGGTCAGTTAAACAGATATCTGATTAAAAATACGAATTGCCTTACAAGTATCTGTGAATTTTTATATATATATATATATATATATATATATATATATATATATATAGCCTATTAAACAACAGTTTATTTTTTTCTATTTCTGTTATATCAATTTAAGTTATTAATGTTTGTATGTCTAGCTATTCTTGTTCAGCTTACTCTCTTTCTAACAAAATTACATGTATAATGAACAATAGGTAACAACAAGCTCTTCACTTAATTGTGCGATAATTTTGTTGAGTTTCCTATAAGTTAGATATGTTAGATTGATTGATCAAAAGAATCACGTGCTACATAAAAACATGAAATGTTGCAGATACTTTTATTTTGATTGTACTTTTACAAATTTTCTGCTTTGACCTGAATACACATCTTTGTAAAAGTCCACGTTTGCTCGGCAGAGGGCGCTGTTTGCTCAGAGTGCCAGCAGTTGGCGCAGTGTTCCTGGAAAACCACTGACAAATTCATTATAATCTGTTTTCACACCAGGTGGTTGGGTAATCTATACTGAACAGAATTAGAAATTATTAAAATGATTTATGACGCATCAATTATCTATATATATTACACTGATTCATAAATAGCAGAAATAGACGTCCAATGATCACACAACACACAATTGTAAATATGTTACGCTATTTTCAGTGCTTTTCTCTAATGGATATCATGCCACCATATTTTTTTAATGATTCAAAAATGTTTAATTCTGTAACCTCAGTACATCTGGCGTCAAATTGTTGGCAATGTTTGAGTGTGTACGCTATTTGCAAAATGCATGTATAATTCAGAATAAAATGTAATATAGTAGGATAAAATGTCAGAATACATACATTTATTTGAGGCAAAAAAATCATTTTTATGTGGTGTATAAACAGTTAAACAATCAATTATTACATAATTTGTACAGATATAGGCTATAATATATATATAATCTTTATCTAAAAAAAAAATTATGTTCAAGGACTATATATATAAATATAGTTTTTTAATATATATTTTTTAAAAAAGTCTCTTCACCAAGCCTACATATATTTCACTCAAAGTTCAGCAATAAACATTTTCTATTTGAATATATTTTAAATAGTTTTTTTATGCATGTGATTTACTGTGATTTGAAAAACATAATAATAATAAAAGAAAAAAAATACACATACACACACATGCTTTTGAATGTATTAGTGTATAATGTTACAAAAGCTTTTTTATTTCAGATAAAATCTTTGGATCTTTCTTTTAATCAAATAATCTGAAAACAAAAAATACTACTCAACTGGTTTAAATATTGATAATAATGAAAATAATAATAATAAATGTTTCTTAATCAGTATATTAAACTGATTTCTGAAAGATAATGTGAAGAATGGAGTAGTGATGCTGAAAATTCAGCTTTGACCAGGAATAAATTACATAAAAAAATAAAATAAAAATAGCAACCAGTCAAAGTAAAGCATGACAGAGAAGGTCATGAACAGTGTTGGGCAAGTTACTCTGAAAATGTAATCAAATTACTGATTACTGATTACTCCTTTTAAAAGTAATCACGTTACTGTTCTGATTACTTTATTTCAAAAGTAATTAGTTACTAGTTACATTACTTTTTCACACACACACACACACACACACGTGTCTTGCGGGAGAGATCTCTAATGCACTGCCACTGATCTCAACAGTGCGTGCGCTACACCCTTTTTACAATCTAGATTATACTGGATTCTGTCAGCAAAGTAACGGGACAGTAACGCATAGCGACCTCGGCCTAGTAACTATACTCTAATTACTGTTTTGGAAATTATAACGCGTTAAATTACTCTGTTACTAAAAAAGTAATTAAATTACAGTAACGCGTTACTGCCCAACACTGGTCATGAAGGTTACAAGCTCACGTGCACGGCTGAAATAAAAGAGAGCTGGTTACTAAATAGAGGGATGAACAAGCTATTTATTTCAGCCCGAGACTTTAGCTTGAGTGAGGAGAGATGGCTTTTATGAGGAAATATTAGGAGAGGTGGAATACGACGCTGTGTACTCACTTTAAAGTACAAGTAGCCTATCTCCAGCTTTCTTCTTCTCAACAAGGCCTTTCAGAGTTCTATTATTTTATATTGATATCCCTGAGAAAATGACTCTAGATATTTGCTTTAGATAGACTAACTCTCTTCTTTGTTTTTGTATTTTTATAGTGAAAGGAAGCTATTGTTCAAGGTTTGACAGGATACAATTGAAGTGCCATTATTTCAGAGGAACCTTCAGATGGGAACCGGGTGACAGAAGTGTATTTTTCACATCACAACCATTGGAGGCCTTGTAATTTTTGCTAATAAAAGCTTTAGTTTATCTGCTTACATGAATCCATACACATTCTTATTTCTCTCTCTCCAAACAATCAGTGACCTTCCTGTCATCTATTACACTTACACAGGCGATCAAATGAAGCCACATGGCGCTGTTGCTTTGAAAGTTCTCACATTTGACTCCTCTCACAGCAGCTGCTTTACACTATTTTGGTTTGGCTTTGGCAGAGCCTGTGACTACAGTTCCTTTAGACACACATACACACAGATCTGGTTTAAATCATCTCTAATGACTAATAAATCCATCTAAAACACATCTGCACTATGTATCTGGAAGAGAGCAGAGTTTAATAGCTGATTATAAAATAGTGAAATGAAGTCCTCTGAATAATGCCAGAACCTAAATATACACTATTAAAGGCAAGTTTGATCTGGATAAAGATTTAAGAATCTTAAGAAGATTTGTTACCTAAACGAGTAAAAAAATAATAATATTCAATTCCAAAAATGTATTTATGTATATATCAAACAATAACGTGTTTTAGAAAATTAAAAATCCAATGCATTTATTTAAAGTGCCCCTATTACGGGTTATGAAAGGTTAATAGGTTGGTCCCAAACAACAGGTTGTCATGCATGAAAGGTCAAAAAGCTATTTTATTTTCTTATAATATGCATTTATATTTACCTTTTTTGTTCAACATCTCCCAAACGATTCGTTCAATGATTCATTTTTCCAAACCCCTCCGGTGATCGGTAGACTTCATTTAAAGCAGCTATTAACACTTCAAAAGCGGCATCTAGTGACTAAGAATGAATCTGTGTGTTCTGTGTTCTTGTTACATTTAGGTACTATTAATTAACAATATGTACTTGAAAAGTATTTAAAATACAAGTATAGCTATGTAAACGCTTGCATCTATACAACACTACACACTTCTCACTTCAACACTTGGCTTTAAATGAAGTCTACCGATCACCGGAGGGGTTTGGAAAAATGAATCATTGAACGAATCGTTTGGGAGATGTTGAACAAAAAAGGTAAATATAAATGCATATTATAAGAAAATAAAATAGCTTTTTGACCTTTCATGCATGACAACCTGTTGTTTGGGACCAACCTATTAACCTTTCATAACCCGTAATAGGGGCACTTTAAATAAATATATTTTGACCCACTGCCAAACCGGTCATGCTGGAGGATGTTGCAGGCAGCAGAACGTTCTCCACGGCGTCTGTCACATGTGCTCAGTGTGAACCTGCTTTCATCTGTGAAGAACACAGGGTGCGGTGGCGAATTTGCCAAGAGCCCTGCAAAATTACCTCCAGCAGGCCACAAATGTGCATGTGTCTGCTCAAACGGTCAAAAACAGACTCCATGAGGGTGGTATGAGGGCCCGATGTCCACAGGTGGAGGTTTTGCTTACAGCCCAACACCGTGCAGGACGTTTGGCATTTGCCAGAGAACACCAAGATTGGCAAATTCGCCACCGCACCCTGTGTTCTTCACAGATGAAAGCAGGTTCACACTGAGCACATGTGACAGACGCCGTGGAGAACGTTCTGCTGCCTGCAACATCCTCCAGCATGACCGGTTTGGCAGTGGGTCAGTAATGGTGTG
>JAUMHE010000082.1:7244047-7265722 GCA_032359235.1 Enteromius mattozi
TATATTCAAGCATAGATAAATCTATACTACTATAAATGCGAATGTATCATAAATATCATTAAATAGATCACAAATATATATTATAATTGGTGTTATAATTAATTACATCCAAAATAAAAAATAATTGTTCACACAATGTCTGTGTACTGTGTATATTTATTATGTATACTGTATATAGTTACCTACATGTATATTTAAGAAAAATATATTTATATTATAAATTTGTTTATTTATAATTAAATACATGTAAATATTTTCAAAATATATGCTGCATGTCTTTACATACACATAATAAATATATTATGTAAACAAAAACCTTTATTTCAAATGCGACTTATTGCAAATAATTATTTGACATCACTAAATATACTCTTATCTTTCTTTTTACGTTTAATTTTTTTCCAGTGTTAGTTTTAGTAATTTTAGTACTTTAACATTTTTTCAGCTAGTTAGTTGCCAAAAGCAACTTCTATAATTTTTCAAATATTTTCCAACTCATCTAATATTTTAAAAAAAAATAAATCTAATAAATCAAAACATATCAGTTTACATGGTTGACATCCGCAGCATACAGGACACAGTTAAGGTTACAGACTGTTGTGAGCACTAGGGGTTGTGCTTCTCATTCACGTCACCACTGACCTTTCTCTGTTTATAAAATGGTTTCATTTCGCTTCTTTTTCCATGTTCACACACGAGCCGTTGTCAGCACCCGCGGGGAGGTAAAAGAGTGGCTTTGTCTTGATGAAATGGCAGCAACGGCCACACGTTTCTGCCAAAACCAGCCAAGATTCCGAGCTCCACAAACTTCACCTGTTTTAGATTAAACCTGTCAGATTAAATGAGTGAGCCGATAAACTGCTGTGAATACAGCGTCAGCCAAAATACACCCCTCTACCCCCTCAAACTGATCCCATGAATGACTGTGTACGGCCCGCTTGCAGTGACAGCTTGTGTAATGAAATCTGTTCTGAAGTCAGCAACAGTTGCTTGTTAATCAATTAATTTCCCTGGATATCTTAAAGTAATTAAGCAATACTGGATAAACATCACTTAATCAAATCTCACAATCACCACTGGCTGCATAAATGAAAAAAGTTAATCAATTATAGAAAAAAATTATTATGAAGAGTTTTTAAGTGTATACTTCTTTACATTGTTTTTCACAAAAAATTTAAACTTTTCTGTTTAAAGTTAATTCGTTTTTCTAAATAATAATAAATATTACACATTTTCCCCTGATTTACTAAATTCAGCTACTAAAATATAATTTAGTGTAACAATCTTGTCAGGCATATTTACAACAAAAAACTATTTATTTAAAAGACTAATTATTTTCACACCAAATAGTAATGAGTTGTAATTTGCTTTTTTTGTTGTTTTTTTTTATAAAAAAATCTATTTTCATATATATGTTTTTATTTATTTATTTATTTTAATTGTTTTCAGATTATATAATTTCAGATTTTCAAAATGATTCAAAACAAAGATTAATTGATGGCCATAATTGAAAATAATCTCACCTTCAAGTCCTTCCAAATCCATTTTTGACTGTGAAACACAAAAGTAGACTAAAGGAGATTAAAATTAACGAGGATTGAATCTCATTCAATGAATGAGGATTGAATTAATGTATCATTATGACCTCAGGGTCATGTAAAAAAAAAACAAAAAAAAACATTAATACTATCTGAAGAGAAGACCAGATAACTTCTGGTCTAAACAAAATGAAGATCTGCAGTCAAAATATGAGTAATCAACCACTCGCTGTCTGGCTTGTAAGTTCATAAAGTCATAAATAAATCCGCTTCGTTCCCCAGCACTGAGAATGAACCATCCAGCCATTGAGAGAATAATTGATAAAACATATAAAAGAATTGACGTCATAAGTGCCCCGTCCTTGCCTGAAACACAGTGTGCCGTGATTGTTTGGTAAACTTGAGGAGAGAAGAGGGTGCAGACAACCAATGAATTCTTGACTCTTGTCTGAGGTTCATAAAAACCAAACTCTCCACAGGCCCAGCAGAACAAAACAGCCCAACAACAACCTCAACAAAGAGCAGAAAAACCATTAAAGAGAACCACTGAGAACCAGCAGTTCTCCACATCATGCCACCTGCAAACGTTTGCCTGCGATGACGTCAGACACCGAAACTGAGAACAGCAGAACATTTTTATAATTAGCACAGGCATTGTAGCATTAATACCCTGATGGTGCTTTGTTTTGATGACCAATTTTGAAGTCTTACTATTTTAATTCATAATTGATTCCAATCTTCAAACAAGTCATTAGGCAGAGCATTGTTAATTGCGTATAAATATTTATGACCTCAAGAAAGCAAACAAATTGTGTCCCTGGAGAGGGTTGTTTTATTGAAATGACATGGCACTCTATGTGCTGTTTTCTATGAACACTCAATTTCACTGCTCCCTGCGTAGTGTTGTCTTTACAGAGTTTGGATTTGTGTTTCAAGGTCAAACATTTCTGTGCAAAAGGAACAGATGTATTCATTGTTTCACAGGATTTCACACATAAAAGTATTTCCGAAAAAACTTTTTACACAGAAATCCTGAATCATCAGGAGGTTTGCACAAAATGTAGGCTACTTTACATTTGCTGTAATGTAGAAGCAAATAAAAACAGATTGAGCTAAATAAATCACGCTACTTTTTTAAATGAGCTACTTTATCCAATTAAAACAACAACAACAACACAATACATTAGTAATGACCTGTCCTTACGAAAAATTGACCGTGGTTTCACTACAGTTACACCATGCTGGCTACAAATTAACCGTGGTTTTGCTACACTAACCGTAATTTAACCATGGGATGTGTAGTGAAACTGTGGATATACAAATGATAATCAATACACCAAAAATACATGGTTACTACACATTTTACTATAATAAAATGATGGTTAATTGTCGTAAAGCTGATGTCTAACTGCGTTCTCCGGTGAGAACGTGAGAGAATGAAGAGAGGTGAGAATGTACAAAAAGTCGTGTTTTATGTAAATTACTTGATCTTTTGGTGATCGCCTCATTAAGAAAAATTAGAATGAGGGTTAGTGTAAATGTAAGGGTTTGCTTTAGTTTTAGGCTGGCCTAACTTACCTAGCATCAAGCAAAACAGTTTACGAAAAAAAGAATAAACAATCTTTTAAAATTGGCCTACATTCGAGGATTCTGTGCCAGTCAACATTTGTGTATATAAAGTTAGCGTCCAAGTTATATATGAAATTCACATAGTCAGATGATTGAAGTGAAGGACTGAAATACTGGCTTGAGCTCAGCTCAGTGACCATGTGACAAGCAGTGGCATGCACTAACTGGACCCTCAGGTTTCTTATATGCATCAAATGTAACATTGCCATCTAATGGACAATAGCTGCTGTGACAGCTGACAGCGCAGGTGTTTGTCATCTCTGTCATGTTTCTGCAAGACAACAAGCAAAGATTGTTGCTGTTTTTTCCTCTATGATTTATGATATTTTTATTTAAGAATGTCTGTCCAACTAATGTAGCTACCAACAGCCAAAATCAGCCTAATTCATTTATTGGCAAAACTCATATTAAAGAATAAAATTGAATGGGATCCATACTCTTACTGACTAAATAAAGAAATAAATGGGAATAGAAAATATATTGTGCTATATTACTGGGACATACATTTTCTTATATGAGAAACTAGTGTTTATAATTTTTTAATATACATAATGCAATATCATTTATGGGTACTGATACATATATAAATAAATAGCAATAAAGACAAAATCTGCACTACATTGAAACACTCAATTAATTCATTCCTCTATCATGAGGAAATAACACATAATACACAATGAAACATCCATATACCTATACAGACTATGAAAATTATTTTGGGAAAAAAACTCTGGCTAAAGACATGCCAACATGGTGGGTGGAAAACGGGATATTTGTAATATAAATATAGCCTATAGAATATAAATAAATACAAATCTATGTCTATATGCAGTGGTGGACAAAATTGTTTGAACACCTGACAGATCTAAATAATATGATATTTTTTGCCTCCAAATCATGATTTCATTTCATAAAGTTGCAGATAGTTGCTCTAAGCACAACAAATATCAGATGAAGCGAGTCTTACTGTTTCTATCCACTTTTAACTTTAATATTTGGTAGTTCACCTTTTGCAGCAATTACAGCAGCACATCTCTCAATATATTTCCTGCAGAGCTTCAATACTGATGTTATCCCATGCCTTCTGCAGCTCAAGCCAAAGGCTTTCCTTTGAATGTACAATCTGTCCAGTTTATTTTCCAACTCGCCCCAAATTTGTTCGATGGGATTGAGGTCCGGACTTTGAGGAGGCCAGTCCATCATTTTCAATGTTCCAGCAGATTCCTTCAGTCACATAGTTCATGCAATAGTTCGTTTTATGGGTATTGCAATGACCAGTTCAATAAAAACAAATGAAATCTCCTAAATATACCAAGTATTCTAACAATTTTGGCCACCACTGTAGACCATGATTGTCCATATCATTTTGTATATTTATTGATCATACATGTTCTCATATAATTGTGAATAATACAGTAGGCTGTCTGTTCAAACATATTTATACACACACAGAACCTTATTTATGCATCTGTATTATTGAATATAAAATTACATACATTACAAGATATGTCATATTTTTCAATTCAGTATATTGTAATATATTAAAGTGCAGTGTGTAACAGCTCTAAGTGAATGAAAACATCCTACAAAGTTTTACATCTGAAAGTGAACCGTGTATAAAGTTATTGTCTTTCAAAAGAAAGAGTCGACTCGAAAACGAGTCCTAAGCTGTTTCCTGTTGACGTTAAAATCAGTTATTAACATATTGCCGCCCACTTATTGATCTCCTTTAAAAGCTCACAAACACTGCTTTAAATGAATCGACCAATCACCGCAGAATTAGCGTCACGCAAAGAAGGGGTTTGGTAAAATGAATCGTTAAAAAAATCGTTTGGGAGTCGTTGAACACATAAGGTAAAAATAAATGCACATTATAAGAAAATGAACCTTTCATAACCCATAATAGGGCCACTTATATTAGTCTGTATATTTTCAAATAATTAATTGAATATATTGATAAGCAAATAAGCAAGGAATTGTATCAAAACAAGAAAAGAATCTTAGATTGTACATGAAAATAGCCATCTGTTTAGAATGTGCTTTGAGCTGAGTTATCAACCATGATCAAACATGCAGTGGCAGTGAGTCTTGTGACATTTCACATGCAGAGTGTGTAGTTGTGTTCATGTGTGAATGAGTGTGACGGTTAGACAGCAGTTAAAGTGTGACAAGGCACACATTTTTTTGACAATAAATCCCAATATAGCACAGCTAGGCTGTGATTAATAGTTTGGAGTTCACACTTCACACACTACACAATGAAATGTGTGATGTTTATTCCAGTGGAAGACTTTGTTCCATCTTCGACGGAAGCCTTTATTGTCACCTTCAGTGACAGCTCTCAGACTCCTTGTGCATCGAGGGTTAGGTTTCGCAGAGCTTTCATTTATTGGTGAGTTACCTCTGTCATCAGCACAGCTAAATTACTTCAAAGGCAGCTGGGCTGCTAAAGTCTGTTACCTCAAAAGTGAAGGTCAAAGAAGCCCTCAAACCATTTCCTATTCAACAGTTATGAATAAATCATAAATATGACACCAGACTCCTCGGGGTGGACAGTGGAGATTTCATTTTTTATGCATTACAGTAAGTGGAGGGCTTGCAAATAAAGTTGCTGTGAAAGGTACTTCATCTGAGGTTGCATGTCTGTTGCGGAAAAAGATGATTGTTGGTTGTGAGAGCTGAATGCACAATCATCTTTCTCAACAAACAGCAGACACATGGAAAGGTATTGTTGCTTTGTTAATATAAGTATAATATAGATAGTTTCAAATGTATGCATTCATGCATTTTAATTTAATATCTTTATATTCACATTGGTTCCATGCATTAAAAAACCTTTTATACGATTTCCAACAAAAGTTCTGAATTAATTTGATTTTTAATTTTAGTAACTCTACAACTGTGAAATGGTGTAACAATCAAATACAAAGTAGTATATCTTTACATGTTGATCCATGCACATACTGTATTTTAATAGTAATTCTCAATAATATGATATGTATTTTTGTTTGTTAGTTAGTATATTCCTTTTTTTAAAAACTAGAATATACAGCTGGTGATTTCTGATATCCATGTTTCAGAATATCAGAAATAAATGTAAAAATATTAAAAATCATAATATATATATACATAATTGTGAAATGGTGTAACAATCAAGAAGAAAGAAAACATACTTTCCTCATTTTGGATCCAAGTCGTTGTGCATGTTCATCAGAAGGCGTTTTCAAGTCATCGATATGCATGAAATATGTTTTATGAATGTTTTATGAATGCCTAATGATTTATTTAAAAAATAATGTTCTATAATTTAATTGGTAAAGAAAGAGTGTCATGTCATTGACCCATGGATATTTTATTTTATTTATTTTTTTACTTCTTATGTTTTATGTTAACAAACATTTGCAGCATATTCCCTGACTTCATTTATTTTAATGTAATGTTTTCATGTATTTTAATGTAATTTTCATAGCCAGGAGAAATGGAAAAATAATTGAGAAACAACTGTATAATGTTGTGCCTCAGAACAAAATAAACCAATGAGAAATGACAGCTTTCAAATGACCTATTGTTCCTTTTTTTTCTTCTTCTTCTTGTAGTGGTGGAATGGATGTATGATGAGAAAGACAAACTAATAAATATTTATATTTGTATGTAATTCTTTACTGAAATAAAGTTATATATATCGATTTTACGCCTGATCCATTTTACTATGGGTTTTTTTTTTTGTATGCAATCTTCATCCACATAACATATTTCATTGTCATGAGAGATGCAGAAAAGCGTCTCACACGTGTAACTGTGTCATCAGCTGTATCTAATGGGCTTTGGCATTTTTCCACAGGCAAAAGGGCGTCTCCATAAAGCAGGATTAGAGGAGGAGGCTTTTGCAGGCATTTTCAGCATTTGTGTCAGTGGAGCTACAGCACACTCTACATCTAATGTATGAATATAACATCCCAGACCTCTTTTTCTTTTTTTCCTCATGTGCTTTTGATCTGCTTTGATCTTTTAATCCCAAGGATCCAATCAACAAAACAAATCTCCCATCCACTAGTTATCAGCACCCTTTTATTGTAGATGGATAATTCTCATATGAAAGCAAAACTGTATTTTGCTAATGAATGAAAATGAAGTCTTACGGATTAAAGATATCACAGCACATGTATCTGTTAGATGTAATGCAGTTGGAGTGTTGGAATTATTAACAGAATGCAATCTCACACAACCCGTCATATTTCGGATTTTTAGTTTTGGTTACAAAAAAAAGACATGTTTTTAGGGCCATAAAGAATTTATCATGACGTTAGTTTTAAGGCTGATATTCCCCAAAATGAGAATCTGTAAAACATGCAACGAATGAAGGAATGAACTACATAATTAAAATGTTGTTGTTTTTTCTTGTAGTATAATACTTGACAAATGAAATATTAATATGAAATCAATATGAATTAAAATTAAATATTCCCAAAAACCTCTTAAAGGAATAGTTCACCTAAACATGAAAATGCTGTCATTTTCTCACCCTTAAGTAGTTCCAAATCTGTATGAATTTCTTTGTTTCACAAAGAAAGATATTTTTAAAAAGCTTGTAACCAGACTGTTTTGCATCACCATTGACTTCCATAGTATTTTTTTCTGCTATAGAAGTCAATGGTGACCAAAATAGCCTGGCTGCTACCAGAACACTTTAATTTAGGGACGATACTCTGCAGGTGATGTTTCCGTGTTTCCAACACGATGCTCAGAATTGAGGTTCATCAGACCAGAGAATCTTGTTTCTCAGAGTCTGAGGGTCCTTTAGGTGCTGTTTGTTGCGATACCAAATGTGTTTTCAAGTGTCTTTATTGAGGAGAGGATCACACACTACCATAAAGCCCAGATCGGTGGAGTGTTGTAGTGATGTTTATCCTTCTGTATACAGTATACACTATATGGAGCTCAACTAGAGTGACCATCAGGTCACCAGTTTAGACCAGGCCCTTCTCCATCAATTGATTAGTTTGGCTGGGTGACCAGCTCTTGGAAGAGTCCTGGTTGTGCCAAACTTCTTGAATTTGAGAATTATGTAAGTCACTGTGTTCTTGAGAACCTTCAGTGCAGTAGATTTTTTTTTTTCTCTAGCCAGATCCGTGCCTTAATACCATCCTGTATTTCAGTTGAGGCTTTTGCATCTGAACTATTCACACACACACACAGAGAGAGAGAGAGCCATGCACACAGACTACAAGCCTATAGGTCTACATATCATAATTTTACAAGGAAGATTGCTCTTGGTAATAATCATCATAATTGATAATATTTTATTTTATTTGATGAATTATTATTATTATTATTATTACTATTATTATTATTATTATCAGGTCTATATAAGGCATACAGTTGCACATCTAAAGGAAATTTCATGTGCTGTGTGAAATTAATCATATTCCCAAAAACATAAACCGACAACATCATTCATTCATTCATTCATCCAGTCATTAATTCATAAATAAATAAATAAATCATTCTTTGATTATTGATTCCATTTTCAGCAAGTGAGTAGTTGTCTGTGTCCACCCCTCTGACAGTCCTCTCATGGTGCATTCCAGGAAGCTGCTCTCTTCGCTGAATTAAATCATCTGACGCGCGCGCTGTCTCCCACTCTCGGGTGGAATGAGCGGTTCTCGCCGGTTAACCGAGCAGCGGCAGCAGCAGCAGCGGTGGCGGCACTGGCACTGGCTCTGAGGCAGAGGCTGCTTGAGGACTGAATGTCGCACTGACTTCTGAGGGGACTCTCAGCCGAGAAGGGGACGAGGACAGAGAGGCTGTTAGGATGGCTTCAAACTTCAACGATATAGTGAAGCAGGGCTACGTGAGGATTCGGAGTAAGAAACTGGGGGTGAGTGTAGTCAGTATATCTCTGCTGGACGTTACTGTAGGCTCAGTCATTTCAGGGCATCTCTATTTCAAAGGGCTTGACCGAGAACAAGCTATCAACGTGCACGAGCAACTCATGCTACTTTTAGTTTTTCCTCAATGGCCATTTATTTATTTTTCAAACATGCTTATTATTCAGTATAGCTTAAATCATGCTCTGATGTAATCTATCTGAACAGGTAGATAATTATTAAACAATAAGGATGATAATTGCTTTGGCTTATTACTTATGCTTTGAGCAAATGTGGGTTGTTTAAAATTAGTTTTTACCATAGCCTATTTGCTTTAGGCAATATTATTCATGTATTTTGTTTGAATAGCCCATGTTTTTATCAAAGTTGTTGTAGAGTTTTATGCCTGGTAAGAAGATTAGGTTTATTACATTTTAAAAAGTTAATCAAGAATCTGCTGTCTTCAGTAGTTTCTTTGCCTATGTATGAGAAGACACATTAGTCAAGTCTCCAGATGCAGCATCATCTGTTTATTGTCCTCCTGATTCTGCAGCTGTGAATAGAGCGAGTTCTGTAGGTCATCAGTGCTGTGTGATACAGCAGGTGAATTCATTCAACCAAGAAAGATTAATGCGTTCGTACACAGTCGTACGACATGCCGATTATAGTTTTATAGCAGGGTAGGAGGTCTGATGAGGGTTTTACAGGGTATTTATTGAAGTTTATTGGACAAAATAGATTTTTTATTAAATTTGTTTTGGTGAAACGCCCTAGCAGTGCAATATACAGTGCAATCCAATATTAATTTCAGCTTTACACATTATACACAATATGCAAAACAAAGCAATGTGTGTGATATACATATATATATATATATTATTATTATTTTTTTTTTTTTTAATTTTTTTTTCAAAGTAAATTAAGTAAGTTTATTTTATATATACATGGAAAAAACTTTGTTTTGCATATGACATTAATGCAGTATATAATTATAAATGCAATTTTTAAATTAACTAATAATAAACTGACTATTTGTCAGTGTTTTCAAAAAAATTCATTTTTAGCAATAAATTATAAATATAACTAAAAGTTCTAAATCAATACACAGTGTCTTAGGAGTGTTTGACCATAATGGTTTGTTTTCACCCCTAGACATTGGATATGAGATAAAGTGCGTTTCCACAGATATTGCTTCCATAGTGTGAGCTCACTCTAAATGCATTATCGAAGTGCAGCTTCATATTGCGTGTTGATTTTTATTGGTTAGATAAACTTACCAGCTGTATTTCAGACATACATTAGCCTGTAAATACACAGTAGTGGTCACATCTTATTGAAACACAGCTAAAGAAAACTGCACATTGATGCCACATCTACTGCATTTGTTCTTGAATACAGAGCATAGAAAAATTATCTAATAGTACTGTGAAGAAATAAAACCACTCTCATTATTTTTCCATTATGTGTGGTATCTTCATGGTCGCATTTGCCATTAATTGAACAGAATGATTGTGAAAAAAAGGAAAACGTGTAGAAGCATGGTAGTTAAGTTGCTTTGAAATCCGTGTAAAACCTGTAATGTGAATTTACAGTTCAGTGCACATGACATTAACTGACCTTCTCACATAGACGTAATGCCCTTTGAACCCACGGACTTCTGTTCTTTTGGCATTTTCCCATTTGACACATAACTGTGTATAAATATAACCGAACCTTTAGATATTATATAAATATTAGTGATAATCATCCAAGCAAAAACAGCAGAAATTTAATGTTTAAACTTTTTACTGCTATTTAAAAAGCCTCTATTACTGGTCTTTATCAGCCATTTGTAACATTTTGAGTGTAATCTGTTCATCTGATAAACTATGCTGATGAAACAGGCAGCTGCTGCTTTGAAGACTGCTTTAGAGGGAAGGACTACTTGTCTCATCAGTGCTGGCACAGTCTTTTTTTTAGTGCAAGTATCATGTTTTGAACAGCAGGATCAGCTTAGGGTTTCCCTCTGATGTCTCTCTCTGTTCCTCTGGTTTTCCCTCTCCTCTCTTTCTCAATCTTCTGAGACCTGTAATGCAAATGAAAAACTAAATGGAGAAAAATTACTTATACTAATGAAGTCATTTTTGACAGTTTCCACAAAAAGAGTAGGAAATATGGGTTTTTTCCCCCCCCTTTTTTAAACAGATGGTCAGTGATGCTTAACCGTCATAGAATGTTGAGCTGTTTACATTATTTTATTCATCCTAATTAAGCCATGCGTAAATGACATGGTTAATAGGGTTGGATTCTTGAAATATAGATGATTTCACTTCTTTACTGTGACAATTCAAAACATTATTTATTATTTTTTTTATTTAATTAATAAACACTACAGTTGGTATGATGTTTTAATGTTTTTAAAAGAAGTCTCCTATGCTCATGAAGGCTGCATTTATTTGATTGCAAAGCGAATCAAAACAAAGCAAAGCAAAACTGAATAAAACAACAAAAAACAAAACAAAACAAAAAAGCAAAGCAAAACTGAATAAAACAACAACAAAGAAAAACAAAAAAACAAAAGACAAAAACAAAACAAACATAAATTGTCATATATTACAATTTAATATCTGTTTATGCATTTTTAATATGTAATTTCTTCTTGTGATGGTGCTCGAGACACACTTATTATTATAATTGTTAAAAATACTCTGCTATGCTTTATATTTTTATGTATACTCTGACACATTTTTTAAGAAAGTTCCAAAAGAACAGCATTAATTAAAAATAGAAATCTTATACCATTATACATTTATTCACTGTCACTTTTGACCAATAATGCATCGCATTAATTTCTTAAAAAAAAAAAAAAAAAAATTATAACTGGCAAAAATCACTATTTTAAATGAGAGACACAAATGTTTAATATTAAAATTAGTTACTTTTCATTTTATGATTATAAATATACCTAATTTTTCTCACAACAAAAACAAAATGATTTGTTCTCATAACGGTTTATATATGATCACGTTGTACCATATTTAGGGACAATGCCTTTTGCAGCTATTTGTATGATGGATGGATGATCTCAGGCAGTTTAATTTCTGTCTAACCAGTAAAGAGTGGATGGTATTACTTTACATATAGTCAGGGCCTTTTTTTTATGTAAAATATGTCCAAAATCTCTTGAACCTTGGAAAATTTCACATGCCATCTGTTTATGTCTTCTTTGTTGTCCCAGACAATCACTGTTTAGGACACTAACAAACAGCCTTATTGCATTGTGAATCCATAGAGAATCAACCAGGCTTACCCTGGAGCGGTCGACTTAAAACGGCCTTTCCTCTCAACACTTCCAGCGGAACTGTAATCTTATTTAAGCTGTTGTTGCAAGCCAGTACTTGACCCATATATGAGAACTGTGTTTTGTCATCTGTCTCTGTGTACAGGCAGTGTAGTAATGCCAGAGATTAATGTTTGACAAAGATCATCCTAACATGAGGTTTCGGACAATGAAAGCCCATATGACGGGTATACATTGTCTCACTACATGTTAAGATTTGTCACGTCATGTCAAACAGCTTTCCACTTGCAATTGGATATACACTATAGTTGTAGGTAAATAAGATTATTTTAGTCTTTCTACTTAAGAATTATAGTGAGTTTTTAACAATTTCTTTGTAATTGTTTTTAGAAAATGTACTGAAAAATTGTTTTTCAGTCTAGATATTTTTTCAGCTGAAAAGGTAATTATTTTAAGTGAAAAAAATAAAAAATCCTGTAATTGTCACACATTTAGTGATTTTATTAGTGACCTAAATATAATGCAGAATATCTTTTTTTTATGTTTAAAAATTAAAAAATTGTGTTTATTTTCAAGTATATTTACTAGCAATTTCTGAGTCAAAATATTTCAGAGTAAACCCTGCATGTATTATATAGATTATTAAAAATTATTTATTTAAAAATTTAATTTATAATAAAACTGCTGTAAATGTCACATAATTTCAAAGTTACTTGTTTGATAAGTGACCTAGAAACAATGTAGAATACTAACTACTTAATTGTGTCAAAGTAACACAAATTGCACCTGCATTTTTTAAAAGGGGGTTTGCTTAAAGGTTTTTTTTTCTTTTACATTTAATTTTAATATAAAAAAAATTCAGTGTCATAAATGTACTTGTTTAATTAGTCACTTAAAAAATGCAGAATACATTGCGTATATTTTAATTGTTTAAAATGTTCTAAAATGGTCAAAATCCTAACTTTTGCTTCACGAGTTCGCGCTTTCTCGTAATGCAAATAGTAAGCGTGTTTGGCGTGCTGTCCGGGGGTTTTTGCTAGCAATTTCTGAGTTCTTAAATGCTTTTTTAAAATTAAATCATTTAAATGATCAAGAATAATTAATTTTTTTTTTATTCATTTTGCTTAGTGACCTAAAAATAATGTAATTAACTACTTCTTAATTAAGTGAAAAAAGCTTCAAAGTAAATCTTACACTTCAAAACTCAAAACTGAAAATATATCACATCAGTGTCACAAATGTACTAATTTGATTAATGACCTAGAGAAAATGCAGAATCTTAAATAAATGTCTTAATTGTTTTAAAATATTCAAAACTCTAAAATAGTGCCTATGTCCAGTTTAAAATGAGATTTTTGGTATCACAGGTTTTCTCAGACTTGACTCTATACAAAAAGTGTCCAAATTCAATTTAGAAAACTATATTTTTCAAGACAAAATGTGGTGCATCACATCTATTTTTGGTATACATACAATACTTCAATCCGTCAGTTTGCAAATATTTTATTTCCTACCTGGTCTCATGGGTGCACTTTTTAGCGAGACACGAAACACGTACTAACAAGTAAACATCACTGTAGTTTCTAAAAGAAATAAACACTAGAGGCAGTAAAACTCTGACACCTTTTATTCCTTTTCACACAATTTGCAGAGTTTTAATAAAGCATAAATTTCACACAATTACTTGCAGAATATCATGTTATTACTTCAAAACAATATTAATAAGCTGGGAGATTTGAAAACAGATTTTTTCGAAAGTTAGCATCACACATATCCAGCTTCATATCTTTGTGTTTTTATAGACGGCAGGTTTGTTTGGTAGCTCACGGAGTACAGAAGTGTGCAACTACGGTTCGACAAAACAGTTCAAATCTGTGTAAAAAGAAGTTGAAATGGCACGGTTGCGTCATTAAATGTGTTTTTATATCAGTTTTGCATTTGTTAACACCATCGGGTAGGTTTAGGGTTGAGTTTGGTGTAAGGCATATTTCCAACATGATAAAGCATTAACTTTTAGCGACAGTCCATGAATATTTCAATTCGAAAACAACCGCAATACATATCTATATCAACGTTATAAAAATGTGCCAGGATTCATGAACCTGTGCTCCACTTCTCTTTGAAATTGCGGGTAAACTTGCAGTGAGGCACGTAAAAATGGTGTTGAACAAAAAGTGCACAGGGGTACGTATTTTTATGAGAACAGGTTGATTATTTTAGCTGTGTGCTAAACTTAATGTTTACACCAACTTTTTTTTTTTTTTTGAACGCTGATGTGTGAATGATGATTATCTGACAGTAGTTTTGAGTAATTGGTTCTATAGTGTCTCCACGTTTCACGTTACTGTGTCGTATTCATATGGATTCTCTGTTTTCATGTTCATGCTAATAGTGTTTATCCAGCTTTCATCAAACTGATTTAAACAAAGAGCGGAAGACAAATTGGAGGCTCCTATTAGGGCTGATGAATTGCCCCCCACAGCAGCAGAAGCGGCAAATGTTATTCAGAGTGAATAATGCTGCACTATTGCGCCATTTCTCTCGCAGATAAATCTCCCCTCAGTCTTCACTCCAGCATTTCACATCATCGATCCCTGCTGTTTTTAATTACAAAACACACTTTTGTTTTGTTCAGGAGCAAACATTACTATTAGCTGTCGCGGATGTGTGTGACGTAGCTGACTGTGTGTGTTGAGTCAGTCTCAGCTATTTATGTATGTTAAGTTCCCATTCACTCATTTTATCAGGCTTTGAAAGCATTTTGCTTAGTTATTTGTGTGTGTTTTATACAGTTTTCACACTTCATACTGTCTAGAAGTTAAATAATCTCGACAGAGCAAGAGGGCAGAAGTGAGAGAAGCTCCTGCTGATGACAGACAAAAGTCTTTTATTCAAGGTCGTTTGAGTGCTGCGATTTAGCAGGTCATCAGACTGAAAAGTCAAATTGCACATGTTGAATCTGAAAAGAGCTCTTCATCTTTGATTTTAGCCCTCCACAACTTCTGAAGCTGAGTGCAGACTGCTAGACCCAAGCTTGTCACCTTTTCGTGTTATAAAGGAAGACTTCACCCAAAGATTCTGTCAATATTTACTCGCCCGTGTCATTTTAAGCCCTTTCTTTCTTTTGTAGATCTCAAAAGAGGAAGAATATCCTGACCATTTTTTAGTAGAATGAAAGTGAATAAGAACTAAGGATGTCAAGCTCCAAAATGAAAAAAAAGCCCTATCATAAAAGTATTATTAAAAAGTAGTGAAGTTATATGTAGTAGCTTTATATGAGGAATATATGAGGAGTTCAACTGCAAAAGCCTCTAAGTGCCATCTAAAATTTCTACCTTAAATGAGCGTTTTCTTTTATCAAGCTGCAATGTTTAGGTTCAGTAATTTTACTCTAATGGCAATATATCGTCCTTTTCTATGCAACGAACGTGAAATAACTGAGCGTAAATATTGGCACCTGCTAAAAATGCTCATTTTAGAAGAACATTTTAGACGCCACTTAGAGGCTCTTCATATTAAAATTTATATCAGTATTCAATGAAAAACCCAATAATCATGACAACTGATTATTAAAACACTCTTGAAAATAAAAATGGTTTGCATAAATATATTTTTGATTAAATTTTAGTTTCTCATAAAGTGTTTGTGTGTGTGTGTATAGATAGACAGACAGACAGACAGACAGACATATTTTATATCAGTATGTTTTATAATATATTTATTTTGTAATTTACTATAGTTTTTGAAGGTTTAAATTTAATAAATATTATATTTGAAAGAAAAAAAAAAAACCCTAAGCTGTGCTGATAGTTTTTTTTTTTTTCTTTTTTTTAGAATTTTTATAATTGGCAGAATATTAACTACTCCTTAATTAAGTAAAACTTGCTTCAAAGTACATCATACTCATACATCATTTCTTTTTTTTATAAGTGTAATTTCTCCGCTTGAAAGGGTTGTTATTGTGAATTTTTATAATTATCAAAAAATATACCACTGCTATAAATGTCATTTCAGCGTCACATATTTATCCATTTGATTAGGGACCTAGAGATTTTTATTAAATAATTCTCTTTTGAATTTAGAATACACTTAAAGAATTCAAGATTAAAAACTAAGTTAAGCTAAGAACTTTGTGTCTCTCTTTTTATTATTGTTGCTCACTTTTGCAAGCTTTCACTATCACAATTTACACGTCCTATCATGTTTGTCCTAATCTGACTGCTATATCATATATTCTCAAAAAACATTTCAGAGAAGAGATAATGAAATAGCCAAGTCTTACTTAATGAGATTCCCTCTGAAACAAAGTTGTCTGGTTTCAGTCTTCAGAGACTCTTTCAATTTGTATGGAAAATGTTCACCTCTGAATGAACGTACCATGGGTCCATTTGCTCAGCCGCTGTTTCTTCTAATCATTTGGCACACATTAATCATATCTGTGTCTCCTGGGTCTTGCTCATATCTAGTCATTTTGCTGTCTAGTGTCTCTGAGCACAGTACAGCATGTGCTTTGGGCTAAAGCAACAGCACCCAGTCTGGCCAGCTCAGCCCCAGTCAGCATAGCATGGCCCATTGAACACACTTTTGGGGTTTTGTTTTCCGCAGGGCAATTTTATTTCACTCTTCTATCACTTTCTTTCCCATAGAACATCTCAGTTTCCTTTTTTTTCCCCCCTTTCTCTCAAGCTGAGAAAGTTCTTGATGCTTCAGGCCTCTGAGAATTTGCTATGTGGACATGCTATCTGCTTTTCTCTGCCAGAAGCGAAAATGTGTTTTTCATGCTACTTTGTACCCACAGATAAACCACAATCCATAGTATAGCTAGACTTTATTCTTTTTCTAATAATTTCATAGACCGTGTACAGTTATGCGCAGTTATGACCTCCATTATAAGGACATTATGTGCCTCTGGACTGCTTTAAACTTTATAAAAATGTGTCTCTGTTTTGCAAGATAAAATACAGAGGGCCAGTGTTATTTTTTTGTTTTGTTTTTTCTTGCAGTTTATTTAGTCGTTGTGACTAAAATTATTTTACATTCCTATGTCACAATCATTTTATAATACAAATGATTTTTCATTCTTTAATTTAAGTTTGATGCAGCAAGTGACTGTCTTTATGAATTCAATCAGAGAAATTATTTCAGTTTTACTACATTTGCTACTATTACTGTTTGTTTTAAATAATTATTATTAATTATTAATTAAATAAATATTTGTTAGTGAAAATAGTTTTACATTTAACGTTATTTAAGTTAACATTTAAGTTCAGTTTTTAAAAATACATTTAAAAGCTCATTTGTTATTGTTTATATATCAGTGCTTTCAAATGATTAATCACAATTAATCACATCCAAAATAAAAGTTTTTGTTTACATAATATACTGTACTGTGTATATTTATTATGTATAAAGACACACATACAGTATATATTTTGAAAATATTTACATATTATATAAATAAATAAATATAAATATATTTAAAATATAAAAATAACTTATTTTTCTTAAATATATACATGTATGTGTGTGAATTTTTATATATATATGACTTAATGCAGACGGCCGAAGTATACTTTGGCCTTTAAGCTGGCGCAGCGTTTGCTGTAGGCAACTTTGTTTAGGTATTCGGCCTGACTCTGTTTTCTGAAGCTTTTTTGAAAAATCGCTTACCCTGCTTTTAAAGGAATATTGTATTATTTGTTTTTATTTATTTTTACTATTTTCAATTTTTTTTTAATATTTATTGTTAATTACTTGCCTGTCAGTTTGTGGCAAAATATTTTGCAGTGTTCACATGTTGTTTTTATTACTGCATGTAATTCATTAAAATAGTTTAATTTCAAAACGTTGATTACAAAATGCACCTAAATTTTTTTGGAATGTTTTTGTTGAATAAAATACTATTTTTCCCAATATATTTTATCATTGAGGATTTATTTTAAAAAGTCTAAAAATCTTGTCTCGTCTCATTCTCTTGAACCCAGTGTCTCGTCTCGTCTCGTCTCGTCTCGTGGGATAAGTGTCTCGTCCCACCCCTAATACATGATGAAAAACACAAGACACATATAATATGTAAACAAACTTTTATTCTGGATGCACACAGGTATATTTAACACATGTAGGTATATAGTTAACAAAAATATTTTATGTTTATATATTAAATATATTTATATATAATATAAAATACAAGAATATGAATATATAACATGTAAATATTTTCAAAATATATACTGCTAACAAAAACTTTTATTTTGGATACAATTAATCGTTTGACAGCACTAATACATACATTCATCATACATTTTCTAATTATATTTCATATTTTCCTTTTGACAAACTAAATACAACTTGAACTAGCTCTTTCTACATTTTTCCTCTTTTCTTTTAAAAAAGAACAGTGATGTCATTTGTAGTTTAACATTGTCATATTTTCTTTATTTCTTTTTCTACCTTAAAAATGTTTTTTAAGCTCTTCATCATTAACCGCAAAAGGCTGATACTGTTTGTATCTTGCTCCAAGTGTAAAACTCAGTTGAGCGAAGTGTAGTTTAGCTGACTGAGTGTGTACGTAGGAGTTTTCATGCACTGTTTTAATTGGAGAGCCACTCACTAAAGCACCTGATCTCTGCAGTAAGTTATGCAAACAGCTTTTCACGAATCCATAATACTGTCAGTTTTCGCTTTGAAATGTCTCTAAAGCTAAGGCTTTGCAGAAGTCCAAATCATCTGTGAAGTGTTGTCCGGCCATTTAAAATGAGTTATTTACAAGCAGAAATGGGGTTTGTGATTATTTTTTTCAGATCTCACAAAGGCTTATTTTAGAGATTTGCTGCCCGCTCGGTACCATCAGATCCAGTGTTTACTTAATGGTTGCCCATTCTGCTTTGTCATATCTGCCAGAATGACAAACAGTCCCTCACACATATATGAGCGACCGTAGGCATTATGTTGAGAAACAGCGCTCGCCCGCATATAAGTGCAATAGACTATAATGAGCAAAGAGATGGCTGCCGAGCCAAAAACGATCCAGTTTTTGATGAATATAAAGCGTTTTATTGCACAGTAGAATGAATTCTGCCTTTTATTAGGCACAATTTTCATTTTGGCGAAAACGTTTTTTTTCCAAAGAAATTTATTGGCAGTGGTAAGAGATGCAGGGAAGACAAATGGCCTGGACAGTAAAGACAACATGTAATTTATGGGAACATTGCCTGGAACAAAATTATATGTCATGAATATGATGAAATATATTCCAAGTAATGGAGATTCATATAAGATTGTGAATTTGTAGGCTACTGCGGTTCTTCTTGATAAAAGCTTCCTTTCAGGTCCGAGTGACCTTTTTGCTTGAAATGTCTGAACGCAGTCCTCTATTCATGACAATTGAATGATTGCAGTGAATGATCTCTTTTAGTCATCCACTGTTTAGTTTGCAGAATGTTTCTGTAGACTCTTTGCTTTGATTTCCTTTTGAACCACGCCGTTATGCATGGGTTATCCTGAATCATAGATCATCTTAATTCTTTCAGAGAAAAGCGAGTATAAAAATAAGCATGTAATGACACAGAATAGCTATTTTCTGTGTGCGCTGGTGCATTTAAGTGCTTCAGGTCTCTGTTAATCTGTGTCACATAGGTTTCATACTCTTAGATGAATTAATATATATGCACCTGAGTTTCTGAAAGGACCTCAGTGATTTCTTGGAACAGTCTTCAAACAATATCCCTGAATTAATCCCGGTTGTTTACCAATGCAGGTGCTTCGGTGCACGTGCTTAGCCTTGGTGATTAGTCCAAAAATAGCAAACCAACAGTGTCCCCAAACTCCACTTCATTATTCTCCACTGATCGTGTTGTCATGTGGGAGATGGTTGTCACGGTGGCGTGAAGGTAAACAAGTTAAAGTGACAGAAAATCAAAGCATCCTTGAGTTTCTCAACCATGTGTCTAAATAAGATAGAGCTTTGCTCATGAATAACTTACAGAGCCTTTGAAAATACAAGGACCGTAAACCAATTGTCTTATTTTTGCAATCCCTCATTCTATTGAGTTATAATCAAAACACTGGCTAAAAAAATGACTTGTGTATAGAATTTTTATGTTAGAAAATATTGTTGACAAAATCAATTCAGTTCAAGGTCAGGATGTGTAAAAAAATATGTATATAACTGACTAGTGGTTTGTAAGAATGACTAGTTGACTGAACAATTGGTCTTAAAGGGATAGTTCACCAAAAAATGAAAATAGCAATGTGTTTGTGTAGGAAAAATATCCATATTTAAAATATTTAAAACCATAATCTCTAGCTTCCGCTAACTTTCCTACACTTTACATCCTGCATCATCCGCTGGAACGCCACTCTCTCGTGAACGTGTGTAGGCCTGTCACAATAACAACTTTTTGTTGTGCGATATATAGCCCCATAAAAAACTGTGATAAGCGATATTATTGTCATTTTAAGACCATTTTATGCCACTGAATTCATAATCATAAAATAACAGCATAATAATGCAAGAAGCCCTACGCTCTTTCAATTGACAACAAACATTTAATTCTTAAAAATATTTAGATCATGAAAATTAGGTTTCGAAATAATAGATACGTTAAAAAATGGAATAAATAGTAAATACACATTTCTTACAAGTAGAAAAAAAAAACAAATGCACAAAGAACTTTTTATGGAGATTTTTCCATCTACAGATTTTTCCCTTTTTTTTTCCTCAAAGGCACTAAACAAGGCCTTGTCTGCAGATCAAACTTTGTTGTAGAAGGAATTTTTAAAATTTTAACTAGTTCCTCGTAACTACACCACGTTATACAAGAAGCTGCAAAAGACACAAGCACAAGTCAAATGCAAAAAACATTATTTTATGTTATTGTTTTTTTTATAATGTTTATTTTTATGTAAATATAATGGGAAATATATATCTCCAAAAATTACTGAGGTCATGTACATATATTATGGGATAAGTCGATATATTGATTATTGCGACAGGCCTAAATGTGTGTGCAACAGTTAGTGGAAACTATTATGGTTTATACTTTTTAAAATATGAATATTTCTCTTACACAAACACATCTCTTTACTTCAGATGGCCTTTATTTACCCCATAGAGCTGTGTGGAGTACTTTTTATGATGGATGGATGCACTTTTTTGGGCTTGACACTATGGCTGCAACAACTAATCGATAAAATCGCTAATTATCGATAATGAAATTCGTTGTCAATGAATGCCGATATCGATTAGTTGGGCTGCTCACGTCACTGAGGAGCGCGACCACAAAATGCACAAATACACACAGATACACAGCCGCTCGCGCAATGGAGGTTACAGAAGTGTCTGCAGGAAAAAGCGTGCGCC
>JAUMHE010000082.1:7268586-7282557 GCA_032359235.1 Enteromius mattozi
ACTCGTTCTTCCCAAGTCACATTAAAGATTCGTTCAAAATGAACAAATCGTTCAAGAAGTCTGTTTTCTTCCGACGAGGAATAAAAAATATTGAACGTTTTATCGAACACATTTTTTATTGATATCGATCACGTGCCTATCGCGATATATATCGTTATCGTTTTATCGCCCAGCCCTACTTGTGTTACTAAGATTTTATGGGTTTGCAACGACATGGGGGTAATTAATAATGCAACCCGGTCTCATAAAAATATGTACCTCGGTGCACGTTTCGCTGCGGTTTCAAAGAGAAATGTCCTCTGAGTGGCACTAATATTCAGGTTCAATATGTGAACCCTGGCACATTTTATCACGTTGACATAGGTAAGTATTGCTGTGTTTTTATTACGTTGCTTCAGTTACATATTGCAATGGTTCAGAATTTAAATACCCGGGGACTGTCGCTAAAAGTTAATGCTCTATCATGTTGCCCTACACCAAATCAAACCCTAAACTTACCCGATAGTGTTAACAAATGCACAACTGATATCAAAAGACATTTGTTGATGTGATCATGCCATTTCAACTTCCTTTTACACAGATTTAATCCATTTTGTCGAACCGTAGTTAAACAGGATTTTTCCAGTGCCTAAGTGCAACACCGTATCACGTGAGCTACCAAGTAAACCTACCATGTTTGAATGTTCAAAAGCATCAGTTTTCAAATCTCCCAGCTTATTAATATTGTTTTGAAGTCATAACATGATGTGTAAGAATAATATCCATATTTAAAACTTAATAAACCGTAATGTCCATACATATTGTAGACGAGAGTGTTCTAGCGGATGACATACAGTAGGACGTAGGCAATTCAGAAATAACAGCCCTTTTGGCTTGTTTCAGCCTGCTAGTAATTTAAGCAGTGTTTTTCCTCTGAGAATCCTCTAAAAATATCTACTGGGATTATAGTGCTCTATTAGATGTTATATATGGCATGCATCAATCCTTATCAAACTCTGCAGAATTTTTGTAAACACTATTTACGGCCGGGTCTTAATGAAGTGGCTAAATTTACCTGGCTTTGTTTCCCACTGAAGAGTCCTTGTGTGTGTGTATGTATAATTTTTACGGTTTGGAGAGTACATTGTGTCCTGATTCATAATTAAACAATCCACTTCAGAGACGGAAGGTTTGTTCATTAATCAGCCTTTGAAATTTCAGTATGCAATCATAGAGCTCGCAGAAATACTGTCCCCCTGTAACTCCTGCCGTCGACTGAGCTGCACTAAGTGATGGAGAAAGAGGGAGGCTGATTGCAAATTCATTTATGTCAGTCATAGTTAGGCTTGATGACTTTGGCCATGGTTGCGTAAAGTGAAAATTGGGTAAGAGTAGTGTGTTTATTTGGGGATAATACCATGAAAAGAACTAAGTGCCATGGTCAGAATTAGCATTTATATAAAGCTATTACACACTCAAGTTGCATTTACTTACCCGTGTCAAACTTTAAAAAAAATCAGTGGGTGCCTATTTAGATTGCAGCAGAAAATCAGCAGCTTTTTTGGAAAAAATGTCAGTCGATTCTAATGAATGGTGTTTGGATGAACTTAAAGAAAATTTGGTAGCAGCCTTACTGGCATGATTTCAGACTTACTTGCAAAGTGACAAACTACCTACAGTACATCTGATTTTTTTGATCTAAAATGCCTTTGAGAATGAGTGAATGAGATCTAGGAGTAGTTCAGTTTGAAAACACTCTGGCTGTGTTCAGGCTTTGTGAGCCAAGCGTGGGAAATCTTCTGTTCATTGCCTTAGAAGTTCCTGTTCTGAATAGCTTGTTTGGTTTTTCATATTGTTGTGAAACTGAAAGATAGGGAAGTACACAATAAAATGTATTGTAGCATTGGCTACATGGTCAAACCCTTGATACAGATCAACCCAGAGGACAGTTTTATTACATAATAAAGTTCATGGTTAAGTTTCAAGTATGGTCATTTATTAACTTGGTCTTAGATCATTTACCAAAATTCTATATAAACAGAAAAAAGCATCATTGTAATAAAATATTTAAGTTTTAATTCAGTGTTTAATTCATTTCTTTGTATTTATTTGTGAAACTTAAACTTAAGTAAATCCTACACTATTTTTTTAAGCTAAAGTAATAAGTTACAGATTGCAAGTTACCCTGTTTAAAATATAATAAGTAGTGTCACTATTTCAATTATTTTTTTAAAATTAATCTAACTGATTACATTTTGATTATATTTCTAATGTTTTTTTAACTGTTATTCATTTTCAAACATTTTAAGCAGGCAGGGTTAGTAGTACTCAACGCTGATTACTGCTATACTTTCAAAATACTTCATTACTTGAATTACTCTAAAAAAACAACAACAAAAAAGCATATAAATAAACCGAAATAGTAAATACAAAGTCAGTGATTATTAAATTAATTGAATAAGCATGTGTCCTAAAGTCATAAATTTAGAGTAATCAGTGCAATTTGGGAAAGACATTAATTAAATCTGTGTATGTGTACAAATATTCTGATTAAAATTACATTTATTTTGTGATTAAATTACATAACTTTATTACATGCAACTAGTTACTCCCCACCATTGCTGATATATGATATATTATGCAATCTTTTCAAATAAAATGCTAAGTTAGTCTTACAGCAGCCAGTGCATTTACACTGAAAAAATGGCAGGATTTAGTTTGAAACAACTTTCACCTAGAATTTTCTAGTCAATAATTAAGAATAAATGACAAGTGCACGCTGAATTTGAAGTAGAAATACTGAAATATTGTTATTTTACTGTTTTTAGACCTTTTTTATCTACAGTACAGTACAATTATGAATTACATGTTAGACATTTTGCCTAAAATGATCATGCAAATTGTATTTAATTTATTTATTTATTTGTTTGTTTTTTCCATATATATTATTTTTTTAATAATTAGTTTTTTTTAACTTAAAAAAAAATAATAAATCCATTTGGCCCAGAAATTCATATTTAGAGAGGCTTTGTCTCTTGTTCTTCCCTGCTTTCTAGGGTTCAGCTAAAAGTCTTTCATAAAAACAAAGTGTTAGTGTGAGAAAGTTTGCTTCTTTAGTAGAAGGTCAAGAGGCAGCTGTATGTCATACTGTCGAAGCGATTTATTTGAAATGGTTTCTTCTTGCCGGCTCTGCTTGACCTAAATAAAATTGAATTCCTTGACCAAAATCAATAAAAAGATGAGATTATAGATAGCTTACGCTGTAGCCAAACATAAATAAAAATGAAAAGTCTTGAATTGCCTTATCCATGTCAGAGGGCGCATGTTTAAATAAGCAGCCTTGTCTATCACAACAGCCTGGCATCCCAAAAGTCCAGGCAGCAGAGGCTTGCAAATCTCAAATCATCTCCATAACCACATTTGATAGCAGATGTCATGCGTGCAGTGTTTCATTATTCCTGATTTTGCCATTTGCAACAATGTGGATGAAATGGAGCTATTTTGCGTGTAACCTTTTGGCTCGACACACATAGCAGGTATCAGGAGCACCAGGCGTGTGTACAGGAATTCACCCAGATCAATTATGTTGAGTGCCAAATTAAGCATTTTTCTTTTTCCATGCGCTACATCAGTGGAGTAAACAAATTAATCTTGCCCATGGATATGAATCCCGACAGGAATACTCATACATCAACAAATGAGCTCTGGCTGCCTGCAGCAGGATATGGAGGATCCCTTCTGTAAATTAATCCTTCTAACCTTAAAAGCATGCTGGGTCATATGTTTTTAAGTGTGCTCGGGTTGCATTTCGCTCCTCGGCCCGACACAGAATATATGTGCCCAGAATTTCAGATTCTAAGTACCATTAAAGATCTATATTAAGATAATAAATGATGGCACTGATCCAGGTGGACTCTTAAACCTTGGTAAATATCATTCAGGTACATTAGAAGAGTCGTCTTTCATTCTGTAATGCATGATGATCAATTATGCAAATAAATCAGAGATATTAAGCAGATGTGGATGGTCCCGTTGAGAAAAGGCCATTCAAACCTCATTTGTTAATTATGGAACTGCTGGGTTATTAATTGGGCAAAGCTATGATTTTCCCCATGCCGTTTGGGGAGAGAACTGTGTCTGTTTTTGGGAAGTGTAAGATAATAAACACAAGTGTCTGGGGAAATGGATTGAAATAATTGTGTGTGTGTGTGAGTTTGTGGAGTTTGTGGAGATTGTGCACATTCTCACACTCTCTCTTTTCCGTTGACCTTGAAAGGCTGTCAGGGGAATGTGAGTGTTTAATCTGTGAAAGTCTCAGACGTTGCTGGGAGGAATGTTTCTGACAGAATTTCCTTTATTTCTTTAAATAGTACGCAGGGGGCAAACTCAGACAAATGGACATTGAAATGAGGTTCTTTCATGTGTTACACGTCTCAACGGTACATTGTGTTACATAAGAAAATATAAGCAAAGTGTTATATTGTCTAAAAATCCTTTTTATGGAAATGTTTTCAATATTGTATGCAAGCTGGTTATCATGTTGTCAATAATGTCTGGTATTTTTGTATTATTTTAAAGTTATTTATAAAGCATATAAACATATTTGTGCTGTCAAACGATTAATCGTGATTAATCGTGTACAAAATAAAAGTTTTTTGTTTACATAACGTGTGTACTGTGTATAGTTATTATTTATATACCCATGCATACATATATTTAAGAAAGAATGTTTATATATATATAAAATATAAATGTTTATATATATGTAAATATTTTCAAAATATATACTGTGATTTCATAGTTTGACAGCAAATATATCGTAATTTTTAATGCAACTGATGGATTTGTGTATATATAAATATGCATGTGTTCGTATGTGTTTTTTAATCCTTTTTTTTTTGTTTTGTTTGTTTAATATTGCAATTGAAAAAAAAAAATTGTAAATCAAACTTTTTTATTAGAGTTTTTTATGATGATTTTGTGTCCAATATGTAAATAAGTATGTTTCTTTCTGTAACAGATCTTCAGAAGATGCTGGCTTGTATTCAAGAAGGCGTCCAGTAAAGGACCACGGCGATTAGAGAAATATTCAGATGAAAAAGCTGCTTACTTCAGAAGCTTTCACAAGGTAATTGAGATTTCCATGCTTCATTTAAAAAAATGTCCATGTTTTATTCAATTTACCCTAAATAATAACTTCACTTTGATCATGCTTGCAAATCAGTAAATTAAGAGGCACATAGGGTCCATTCTGTTTAACATGCATCCTCGGTTCATTCCAAGCTCAAGGATAGCTCTATTCATTACCTGCGTAATTTATTTGCACAGTGCCCCTCGTGAGAAGTTCCTCTGACAGTGAGAGCTCTGGCTCAAGGGTTCATGCTGTGAAAGAAACTCTGAGTCTAATTATTTAGTTAGCAGGGGTCGTAGGTGTGCTGGAGCGAGCGCTGTGTGATACTTTTGGAGCTGACAGTAGCTCAGGTTAAAGGTGTAAACGTGAGCACATGTCTGTTTATTTGTGTTGTGGCAGATGCTAATATGATGTGCTCTCTGTGGATTGTTGGTGAGAGGCTTGTATCTGACTTTGGCATCGCTCCAGTGACTTTGAAAGTCACTGCGATAAAGGATTTGATCAGATGGTCTTATCAGCATAGAGTACCTCTAACTCACCGGCACTGAAATTGCTTGCAGGGGTTTGGGATTTCCCCAGATGGTTAACACATGGACTAAAAAAATTATAGATTTTAAAAATAAATTATAGATAAAAAACATAAATAAAAAAAAAATAGTAGTGTCCTTTTTTAGAAAAAAAGGTGACTTTTCAGCAGCCATTGCTCTATTTTTAATATAATATCATATTTATATTAAATTATATTATAATATTTTAATATAATGATCTGATGCTCAAGAAACATTGCTTGCCTAATATTTTTGTGGAAATCACAATACAATCATAGCTTTGCATATCAGAAATCTTTGCATATTGTGTTTATGCAACAGTTCGATGGCAGACAAGTGTGTAAATAAAAAATGAAACAAAAACAGAGAGCCTTTAAATGAGTTGTATGATGTTGCTAAAAAGAACATTATTTTATGTATTTGAATGCAATGTGTTTATGTGGTTTAAATTTCAAAAAACATTATTTTCCAAATACTGTACATTTATTGTTTCTCCTCTAAGCCCTGCCTCCTGACACGGGTCAATTTATACAAAGCTCAAAGTTCTAAAAAAGGGAGCTATGCTCTGATTGGCCAGCTATCCAGTGCATTGGGACTGTCCGAATACCTCAAGCGTGTGATGGAAATGTTACATCCCTTATCATAACGTGATGCCGTAGGGCTGGGCGATATATTTGTTGATTTCTTTATGCTCGCCAGTGATCTACAGCTCTGTGTATTAACTGCCGCTCATTTTCAAAACAGGTGATGGAGATTTACCGTTAATCAAAGAACCGGCTTTACTGATGAGATGCACATGAATAAATCGATGAATATATCACCCAATATTATCATGACTTCGTACTGTCTTTTTACGTGTTGCGTTGCATTGCGCTTCATAAACATAACACCATGTCTGCATTCGTGATTGGAGAAACGACAAACAATAAGCACTACCCTTCACTGCTCAAAAGTCACATTTGATTGGTAAGTAGCAGGTTCTTTTAATAAGAAAATGTAACTTACTTAAAGGTTGTGAGTCAGAAGCACCAGACTGTCCTTGCAGAGCTGGAATTGCCCCATAGCCTCTGCACAGCCAGCATAGACTACTCCTAGGTTCAGGAAAATGTCCTCCATAAATGCGCTGAACACATTCTAAAAATTTGGGTTGAACTGTTCTGGAACAGTGTTGTAAACTCAAAAGCTGATTTCTAGTTGGTTTGTCTTTTGGAAGTACAAAGATAGTAGTTTCACTTTCACAACGACGCACAGTGTCACCAGAACATGATGGCCGCAGCAACACTACAGCGAGTATAATAGCCCATGCACTCTGTGACATAGAAAAGTGGGGGCGTGTTTAAACAAGCCATTTTAGGGGCGTGTGGACAAGTCATAATTTTTTTAAAGATATCTCTTTGGTTTTGAGACTTTAGTCTTTGCAACTAACAGCTTGTAATACTCCAAAGAGAAAGAAAAACTTGAAATTGCATCATATGACCACTTTAAAAACCCTCTTTTGTGCAGAACTACTTTCTTCCACCATGGATTCAAATTTCAGTTGCAGAGTTTAACAGCTCAGCCCAAACCTCTGTTACCAATTTAAAAATGTTACTTTAGAAGCAAGTAACAAAGGAATGTTGAGTCGCTTCATTAAAAGCTTATTATGTTATGTAGAGTAGAGTATTATGAGAGAGAGATCGCCTGAGGTTTTAATATCTTCATCTGATACCAGCATTCATTCTTCGGGTTGATCTTATATCTATAATCACGAAATCAGTTTGAATGTCCACTGAGGAAAGTGATATCTTTGTGTTTGTCCTTTTAACAGTCAAGGGGATTTCCCATGACAGCGCAAGTCAATGCATTTGTCCGTTGCATCTTACAAGGGTGTATAAAGTAATAATACTGTTCTTGTTTCAGTCCCTTTGAAGAAAAAGGTTATAACCACTAACGGACCCTTTTCAATATCTAGTGCTATCAAACAATTTATCACGATTAATCAAATCCACAATAATCTTTCATTTTTTATTTTATTATGTACATATAAATACAAAAACACATGCATGTAAATATTTAAGATAAATATGTTATGTTCATATATTAAATGGATTTATATATAATATAAGAATATAACTAGATAAATGTATGACAAAAATCTATTCTGGATGTGTGTATATATATATATATATATATATATATATATATATATATAAATAATAAATACACACAGTATGCACAAATATATTATGTAGACAAAAACCAATTTTTTTGAATGTGATTAATCAAATATCGAATACGGTATATTAGTTATCAAAAATATTTATTAAACAATAATATATAAAAGAACAACAATAGCTATTATAAAAGTATAATACGTTAAAAAAATAAAAGGAAACACAAGCAAACAATTTAGTCGAAAGTGAAAAAGTAACACTCTAGTTTGTATAGGTTTTAATTACACAAAAAAATAAAAAGATATGAAACTTAACTTTGCCCTAAAGCCAAATCGATTTGCGCTGGAACAAGTAATAGATTAATAAGACCAAACATTGCCCATTTAATATAACCAAAATGAATTATACCTTGTGTAACACCATCTGCATAAGAGACAGCAGCAAATTCCCAATGGACTGGGTGAGATAAAGCTGTTCTCGGCAGGTACATGAGCGCTGAATGGTCGCTGTTGGCCTGGAGCTCACATCTCTGAAAATGTCTAACCAAATTGTCAAATAGGCACTATATATCTTTATCTATATATATCTTTATATACTGCATAAATCACATATCACACTAAACAATTACATTCTCAGCTAAAAATCTCTTGAAAGAACATTCTGTGACAATAACAATAATAAAATTGTAAAATTATAATGGGTTTGCTCTTCTGCCATTGACACTCACTGGGACAAATGCTGCCAGTGTAGATCCAACAATAAGTGAAACGGTTAGTGTATATATTGCACAGCTGGAAAAGGTTCTATGCCGATCAGATTTGTATGCAATATACGGGTTATTATGTGATCCTTGCTGGCAAAATGAGCCGGAATGCGCATGGGCTTATTTTAAGCTATACAGGCAAAAAAAGTGAAAAATCTTAATTTAATTTATTATGGCTGGTAATGTAACGCATTAATTGGATTAATTAATTACAGAGAAAAGTAATGTGAAAATTATTAACGTATTTAATACACTTGCCCTGCCCCAGACTTATCTGACATTTCATACAGCTAATTAATGGCAAATGATGCAGGGCAACAACACTGCGTAATGGAGCCTAGAGAATGTAGTTAGAATGTCCCTAAAATTCCCATGTTTGAGTTTCTGTCTCATATTTACATCATGTAGTTAAGCAATATCACAGGAGCAATAGGCTAAGTGTATCACACGAGTGCAAATCTTATACGACAATTCAGGAAGTAAGTAAGTATTGTGTTATTTTAGACACAATGTTATCTGTTTTGCTAAATTTTGCCAACAAAAATATAAAGAAAAAACAAAAATTTTCGTCTATGAACAAAACAGCAGCTTTTAATTTCTTAGTGCACATTTTGAAAGAATTGGATGAATCATTTGGTGCACTGAACCACTGGTCCTTTTCAAGTTGAACAAACCTACAGTAATGATTCTATTCATAAAGAACCATGTACTTCACTTCTGAATGAATCAAATAAATGAATAAATGACTCAATGACTTAATCATTATGATGTTACCACCACCTACTGTCAGTTTTAGTTTGTTGATTAGAGTATAATTTCATTAAAGAAATAATTTCATATTTTCATAGTAATAATAATAAAATTAATCAAATAAATTATAAAAGGTATAGTTCACTCAAAAATGACAATTGTGTCATCATTTACTCATTCTCATGGTTCAAGAGTATATGTAATAAATTTGTAAAGCTAAATATTTCTTGTTGAATGTCTGTTTGATGCTTTACACTGACTTTAAATTATCTTTTGGGAGAAATTTCCAAATTGCCAAATTTGATGTGTGATGAATTTGCAATCAATTAGATTAATTAATCGGCACATCATGTAATGAATTAGAAAAAAAAATAATAATTTAGGGCTGGTAATTAAAAAAATTATTACCAGCCCTAAAATATACACAGAATTACAGTATTTAAATGTTCATACATAATCTTTTATATCTGAAGTAAATGTTTGGGGAACTATTGGTGGAAAACATCGGATGTGTAACATTATAACATTAGATCAATGCGTTACAATAATATATATAGCGTCTGCCCCATTAATATTATTTTAAAAATAATAAAAGAAAAGAGAGAATTACTCACTGTTCTTGATTGAACTGCTTTTGTAGTTTTAATTATAAGTTTATTTGTAATGAGCACAGAAAAGCAGACCTGGGCATTTTATGTACCCCGGGCCATATCCGGCCCTCTCGATATCCTTGACAGGCCCGCATGAAGTAATTAGTTTATTAAAATTCAAACGAAAATGGGCCGTGCAATGACAGGTCTGATAAAGAGAGTCAACGGAAATCTTACTTTGCTATTTGACCGCAATAAATAACCTATAAACACGCAACCGCGCTGCTTTTATTTTGAAAGCAACTGTATTTTTTTTTATTTATGTTAGATTGCGTCCGTGCGTGTGACAGTATACGCACCTTCACACAAATGTGTTCACGATCATAGGACAGCTTTCAAGAGTTCTGCGTTAGCGCTCAATATGTCAGCTAGCATTCAAAAAAGAAGATTGATGCAGAATTTAGAGTTTTTAACAATACATGGACTTCTAAGTATTTATTTCCTGAAGTCAAAGGTGTTTAGTTTGTGGAGAACAGATAGCTGTGTTTAAGGATTACGTATCGCCATTTACGAGACTAAACAGGCAGGGAAATACAAGAATTTGATGGATGCAGAGCGGGCGCGGACATCTGAAGCTTTGCTTGCTAAACTGCAAAAGCAGCAAGGACTTTTTACAAAGCTTCATACATCGAGGGATGCAGCAGTCAAGACCAGTTTTGTGATATCCCACAAAATCGCGAAAAACAGTAAGCCATTCTCTGACGGGGAGTTTATTAAAGAATGTTTGGTGGCCTCTGCAGCGCTAATATGCCCGGACAGAAAAGAAGCATCTTTGAATGTACCGCTCTCCAGGTGAACCATAACGAGATGAGTTGGGGACATCGCGGGAGATCTGGAGTTTCAGCTGCGAAACAAATCAGAAAAATGTAAACTTTTTCTCCTTGGCACTGGACGAGAGCTATGATGTTCGCGACACAGCCCAATTACTAATATTTCTACGGGGAATAACGAAAGACTCTGAGATGACAGAGGAACTGACAGCTTTGCGGTCTATGAAAGGGACCACCACGGGCAGCGATTTGCTCACAGAGGTAAATTCATGCATGGACAAACTGGGACTAAAATGGGACAAACTTAAAGGTGTTACAATAGATGGCTGGAAAAAATGTCGGACTTTTGAAACGGATGCAGGATAAAGTGACTGAAATAAACCCAGAACAGAAATGTATACTTTTGCATTGCATTATACATCAGGAGGTGTTGTGCAAGTCAGTGCTAAAAATCAATCATGTTATTGATGTTGTGACTAAAATGTTAACTTCATCAGGGCAAGAGCGCTGAATCAGAAAACAGTTTGTTGCACTTTTGGAGGAGTATGAAAGTGAACATAGTGACATAGGCTACCACACAACTGTCAGATGGCTCAGTTTGGGAAAGGTGCTTAAAAGAGTATGGGACTTGAGAGCAGAAATTCAGGAGTTTTGTGAGAAGAAATGCAAGGATATCCCAGAGTTCTCAGATGCAGGCTGGATTGCAGATCTGGCTTTTGCTGTTGATGTGACTGCACTGTCACGAATGAACCGAATAGCAAAGTGCAAGGCAAAGGCCTCTTTCTACATGAAATGTACAGCTTAGTGGCAGTTTTCATGAGAAAGTTGAAGTTTCTTTCAAGCCAGTTGAATACCATCAGCTGATCACCTCCACAGGTTCTTGTCCATGTTAGAGGCACTGCATGGTGAGTTTGCAAGGTGATTTGAAGACTTCAAAACAGTTGAGAGTGAAATGCACATGATTTCTTCTCCCTTCACTTGCTGTGTAGACAATGCACCCATTGCTGTTCAGCTTGAACTCATTGACCTGCAGTCTGATAAACTACTGGCAGTCAGTATCACTCCTACATTTTTATTCCTCTCTCAAAGATGAAAACTTTCCACACAGTAGGAGACATGCTCAGAGGATGTTGGTTCTCTTTGGATCTACCTACATTTGTGAACAAACGTTCTCAGTGATGAAGTTTAACAAATCCAGATACAGATCCTCTCTCAGTGATGATCACTTGGGTGCTGTCCTTCGTATATATCCACCTCAGACATTCAACCTGACTTCAGTGCACTTGTTCAAGCACTTGAGATGCAAAGTTATGTTTTTTTGCGTAAGTTGACAGTTTTTGAAACTTCTAAAAATGTGCATTTCCAGACTTCAGTGCACTTGTTCAAGCCCAACAATTTCTATTACTAAAAAAAAATTAACTCGTTAAAACAATCAAACACTGCACTGTAAACCCAAATTAGTAAGCAGAACTCAAAAAATTTGATTAACTCAAAAGTTAAATATTTTCATTACATTCTACATAAACCTTTTCATTACAGTTAAATTAAAACCTGTTATGAAATCAACTTAAATATTTTCAGTTACAGTGACTTATTGCCAATTTTTTAAGTTAACATTACTCAAAAAAAAAAGTACACAAAGAACCACTTTTAAGTTGAATGAACTCCATATTTATTAGTATCTTTGTCTTTTTGTTTTAAGTACAAGTAACTCAAAACCTTTAAAAACACAAGACTCAAAATCGTATGCAGGTCCTTAAAAACCCAGAGACGTCCTCATGTAGATACACAGGAAGGGCATGAAGTACAGTAACACGCTTAGTGTGTATGTCATGAAACTCCTATAATGATAAAAACAGAACTGTACATAACTGAACTGTAAATGGTAAACAATACAATCAGATATACAAAACCAGACAAATAACAAAAAATAAAAAAAGACAAGTTGTAGTGTTCAAAGCTCATTTAAATCATCAAACTTTTTAAATGTTTTCAAACTTTAATCTTATAATTAAATTTTAGCCTAAAATGTACAACAATATTTTTACCTGTTCATCATGGATTCTTAGGATTTCAGTTAAAGTATAAAATGTCTTTCCGGTTCTGGCTGCCTTCTGTCTGAACAGGGTCATCAGTCTAGGAAGATGTCGGTCAAGCTCAGAGTAGAATGTGTTGGGCAGGTTCTGGTTTGTAATCCGTTGGAACTCTGCATACACCTACATTTTAAAACAATGACAGACAGAGAACACAGCCATATTCATTATGTGAACCTGGTTAATATACTACCCCTCACAGAAAACAGCCCCTGAATGTGGTATATGTTATCAAGAAAGGAATAACCAAGAAAAAAAGTGTTACCCCGCATTACCTCAGATTCCATTTTGAGTGCAGGCCAGGGTTCCATGAGTTCCTTTCCATGAGTTCAAAGCTGCTTTGCATTGATATGTATCATGAAAAGCGCTATACAAATAAATTAGAATTGAATTCTTTTACTGGTGGGCATGTCTTCACTATGGTCTGTCTAAGACTATTAAAAATCTTAAACGTACACATGCAATCATTGTAGATGCATGGAAGGGGGCTTACACTGGAAAAGTGGCTATGCTGCAATCTGTAGTGCTTAAATATTTGCAGTCTGTCAGTAAAAGAAGCAGAACACAAATTACACTGCCAAATCATATTGAAGACAACAACCTGAAAGCAAAACAAAATTAATGTTAGAAAGTGTATAGCTCCAAAAAACAGTTTAATTATCTGAGTACAAGTCAACAAACAGGTTACATGATCATGACCAGAGAATACAGGTAACACTTGAGCTGCACGATTAACCAGTTTAATCCCAAATTTTTCCCAGACATGAAAATATCCAAATGATGCGTCATTAGTTACCCTTTGAAATAATCAATAATTATTTTTGGAATTTTTTTTGGCAAAGTGTGTGTTTTATTCTTGGTCACAATTGTGACCGGTGGGATAAAGTGACAAATGAAATCACATTTTCTGCATTCATAATTCTTGTTTTTATATATCTTAGCACAGCTATTTTAAACTGTTTGATCACATTCTAGGGTTTTTATTATGCATAAACAACTTATGCACATTGATAGGACCAGTGAGATTTAAAAAAATAAATAAATAAAAAATTCAGTTGCAACTGCCATTGGATTTGTATTGTCTAGCCAAGTTCCCACCGGTCACTATTGTGACCATCAAGATTTTTTCCACTC
>JAUMHE010000082.1:7288794-7307695 GCA_032359235.1 Enteromius mattozi
TGAATATATAAATGCACAAACGTGAAGTATATATTTTGAAAATATTTACACTTATACATTTATTTATTCATATTCTTATGTTTTATATGACATATAAATATATTTAACAGTGCTGTCAAATGATTAATCGCAATTAATTGCATCCAAAATAAGTTTTTGTTTACATAATACATGTGTGTAATGTGTATATTTATTATGTATATTTAAAAAAACACACATACAGCATATATTTTAAAAATATTTCAATGTTTTTACATGTATATATTTATATTCATATAAATTATATCATATATAAATATATTTAATATATAAATGTTAAATTTTTCTTAATTGTATACATGTATGTGTGTGTGTTTATATATACATATTAAATATACACAGCACATGTGCATATATTATGCAAACAAAATCTTTTATTTTAAATGCGATTAATCATGATTAATCGTTTGACAGCACATAAAATTTCACAATATTAGTTTTCATTGTATTTTTGATCAAATAAATGCATCCTTTGTGGGCATGAGTTTTATTTAAAATACATTTAAAATTCTAATGAGACCTCAGATTTTGTGTAGCTTTTATGCTATTAAAAATACACATGGATATGTATGTATGAATGAATAAATGTAAATGGGTAAACACACTTCATCTACTTTTGTGCTTAATATTTCAAACCACCTGCATTTAGGTTAACATGGCACTAAATGTACAGATAAAATGTTGAATCATGAGTTTTATAAGTTAAGTCATTCACATCAGCATAAAAACATCTCTATTTTATGTAAATAGCCTTATTTCAATATATTTATAATTTATAATAAGCCGAATTTGCAAAACTCAGCACTGTTGAATGGAATTACATTGAAAAGGAGACATTTGTATACATTTTCTGTGATTGAAGTACTGTAGTTTTTTTACCAGTTCATGGTATTGAATCATAGATCAGCAGCCTTTCTACTTTTAAAGAGGTATTTCACAGACTAGGGGTATCCAAACCTATTCCTGGAGAGCCACTGCCTTGAAAGTTTTAGCTACAGCTGCAATTAAACACGCCTGAACCAGCTAATCAAGGTCTTCAGACTCACTAGAAACTACCAGGCAAGTTTTGGAGCTGGCTGGAGTTTAAATGTAGAGGTTTTAAATCTTTTCAAAGAAGAAAGGTTCTTTTGGATTCACAATCAAGCAAGCAAACAAAAATATATAACCTAAACTAATGTAAACAAGCCTTTTAACTACCTTAAATACCTTTTAGTGTGTTTAAAAGCCAAGAACATTTGATAAAAGTTTGCATTGATTTTTAAGGTTCTTCATGAAACCATTGATGTCAATAAAGAACCTGTATATTTAAGAGTGTACTATCAAGACAATGCATAATAATTTGCTCAAGATGGCAAAATCATAAGCTATCAATACAACTTTGCTTGGGTGGTTAGATGAGACTTTCCCCTATTGTAGTTATGATAATAAAAAGGTTTAGAGTTTCATATCTTGCACATTCAACAACACACAGCAGGATTTTGTAAATGTATCTTTCGCCATTACCTCACTTTCATAATTACTTTAGTGAATTGGCTGCAAAAACAAGTCCAACTCTCTTGACCATAATAAGGGCTGAATTTGTCCTTTGCCTTCAAATTTATTGTCAAGCTAAATTCCCAGGTAGATATAGAGGAGAGAGAGAGGGAAGAAATGGGAAGAGATGGAGGAAACGGGAAGGAGAGGCAGTGGAGTGGATGTGCATGGGGGGAGCGGGACGGTGGACCCGCTGGGATATCATTAGCACCTCTGGGGTCTTCCGCACTGCCAGGGGGAGGCGAGGAATGTTCTCCTGAATCCATTTACCACAATAACCTCCCCACCCCCAGCTCTCCTTCGCTCCCTTCAGAGGCAGGATATTAATGGGAAATGGGTAGAGCGGGCATAGGGCATAAATGAAGAGCTGTGTGAGATATGGCCATACACTGAGGGTTTAAAAAGTATACGTGCCTTGAAGCTGTTTAGATGAAGAAGTCTTCAGCAGTATCTGTGACACATTTAAAGACTTTTCTGTGGTGGATTGTTGCTAATGTGTCCTGCTGCATTAGATCACCTTGTTGTCCTTGTGGAAGTAAATCACCTTTGAGTCAGTGTGGACCTCGGGCGAATAAGTGTGTGTGTGTGTAAACTCTGCTTGTGGCTCTTTTAATTTTGGCACTGGTACATGTCCACGAGCTGCCCCCTATCGAACTTCCCCTTTCTCACAAACTCTGGCCATATGGAGCTTGTGTCCCTCACATGTCTGCCACATGTAGGAACTCGACCTCCCTTGATCCTTCACTTCCACTTCCTCACCTCCCTCTGAGTCTGTCGCGGCTACGCCTGTGCTGCTATGACCCTTCTCTTCTCTTTTGCACTTTCTCCCTCACTATTAAAATAATCGTGTGTATGAGGGCTGCGACTTATAGCTGATTTAATGATTTATCTAACATTTTGGATTTTTTTATTTAGCACTGTAAAAAAAAATTACGGTAAAAAACATTAGTTGTGATTGACAGAATTTTACTGTAAAAAATATGGTAGCAACATTTTATGGTTTTAACTTTCATTAACTGATATACCAACCTGTTGGAAGTACTGAAATCTGGAACCAAAGTCCATCACAAGCAGCTTTAAAATATTAACATGTATAGAAGGTGCACAGTGTCATTCACACAAACACTAAACACAATCATGGTGACCATTTAACAGCATTACGTGAAACACACAACCCTAATGACAAAACAGATAAGAAAAAACTAAGAACTAACATAGTTATTACAAATAAAAGTAATGCCGGGACTTTTGAGAATGTCAATTTACGGTTATTCATTAAAAACAGTATACTATTGTAAAAGTACATGTAGAATCCAATACAGTTTTTCAATAAATATAGTTGGGGAACTTACCATTAACTATTTAACATCATTTTTTTTTTACAGCTTCAAGCAATTTGCTAATTCAATTCAATAATTAATATCTAATAATACTACTTTACATTTTGCACCAAAACATTATCAGCCCTAAAATAATATAAAAATAATATGCTGTTCAAAATTTTGCGGTACAATTTGTTTTAAATCGATTAAATATTTTATTTAGCAAGGATACATTCAATTTATCAAAAGGGACTGAAAAAGGCTTTTACATTGTTACTTTTTTTCAGTACATTTTCCAATAAATGCTGTTCTATTGAACTTTGTATTCATTAAAGAAGAATCTTAGAAATATAATTTATCAATGTTTCCACAAAAATATTATGTAGCCCAACTGTTTTGAACATTGCTAATAATCATAAATGTTTTTTGAGTAATGGCTGAAAATTCAGCTTTCATTTTTATGAAAATTACTTATATTTTACAATTCAAAAATGCTAACAATGTTTTTGTTTGTTTGTTTTTTTTGTATTGTGTCTTTTAATGTGGTTTTAATCAAATAAATGCTGCCTTGGTGGGCATTAGAGACTTTTTTTTTCAAAAACATAAAAAATCTTACTGACCCAAACTTTTAAATGGTACATTTTCATAATAAAAATTCAGCTGAGCGTTGCATTCTCTATGCCAAGGTCATGAATTTGATTTCCAGGCAATGCACAAACTGAAAAAACAAAAAATGCAATATAAAACATTTTGGATGAAACATCTGGCAAATGCATAAATGTAAATGTTCATTTAAAACCTAAATTTGTTGTTTAAATGAATATTGCTTTGATTCAAATAAAAGCTCTATTAAATATTTGAGCTTGCTTGCTTTTAGGAAGCTCTGCTTTGCCAACTGAAAATGCTTGCCTTTGAAGAATAAAGCAGTAAACTGTAATTAAATTAGTTTTTTTCCCTCTTCCATGTAAATGCATTTTTTCACTATTCTTTAAAGTGACGTCACTGACGTGGTCTTCCAAGCAGGGCCCACAGACTCTACTTATCAATAATGAAATTCATTGTCGATTATTTCCATTACCGATTTGTTGTTGCAGCCCTAATCTATTTCATCCATCCTGACCCATTTTCTTGCTCCTAACTATTTATCATGAAGTTCTTCTCATTTCCTGTGCTCTGAGTGAACCATTAACCATGTGAAGATGTTGTGCTGTAAAGTGCTGTGATTCCACCGGGCATCTTTGTGTTTGTGCACATAGCTGCCTGAGCACTTGAGAGTTTGCCATGCTGATGAAGTATTTGTTTATCCAATTTTCCACTCAGTGGGCCCAAAAGTGTGTGTGAATTTAGACACACTTAAAGGTCACCGTCTCAGGAGAGAGGTCATGCAAAGAAATCAAGCAAAAACCTTGTATAGAATAATGGGGAAATGTGCACAATGACTTCAGTTTGATAAAGAGAATTAAAGGCATTATGTTTTTATTCCAGCTTTTGGATCTATGTGCATGATTTGTACAGTATTATAAGTGAAATTATTTGATAAGTGTCTATTGTACTATTTAAAAAATTCATTTGGAACATTGAATTGAATATTTTGAATGGTGCCTGCTCACATTACTCAAGCAGGCAAAATTAAAATGTCAACAGCCATACAGTATTCATTTTAAGCTTCAATTACTACAGCTGAAATATACTTAGGGCAACATCAAGCAGACAGCCATTGTTATTCAAACAAGCTCCGCTGAAAACGCAAACTTGACGAGGTCACGAATCTGCTAACAACTACTTGGCATGTAATTAGACAAATTTAATCTCATAATGTTGGGCTTTCAAACCCATGTCAGAAGCAGAAGCGGTGTAGTCTGAGCTCATTTTGTAGTTGGCGTAGTCATAATTTGTGCTCCCTTTCCTTTGTGTGATTGTGCTAAACTGCATTAGGTGTTTGAGAGTGGATGTTGATTTGTGAGGTTCACTCATTAGAATGATGCTCTTCAGAGTCTGCTGTAGATTAGCCCAGAGCTTTTGAAGAATAGAGTAAGAATGGAGTGCCAAAATAAAAAAAAAGCTCAACTCCTACAGAATGCTATTTGTGGTGTTCTTTTGTGTTCCGGCAGGGGCCAGAATAACTATTGCTACACCTGCCAGTGATGAGCAAACTGAGAAAGTGTGCCACACTAAATACTTTTAATTACTGCCTATTAAACTCTGCATTACTTAGTTGTTTGAAACTGCAAATATATAACAATTACTGTATGTAAAATATCACATCATCTCATATACTATGATATATATATTATTGTTACGACCTCTATAGGGGTTGATCATAACAGAAAAATTAAGAGTATTGAACAAGCACAGTGATGGATAGAGAATTACTACCAGAGATATATCAATTTGTGCTATTTTATTGATTAAGAAGGGACAAATCTTCAGGTGTAGACCAGGCCAAAATAACAAACAAAAACGCTTCTTTGTTTGAACCTCTATCTTTCCTGTAATGGGAGAAAAAAATAAATAAATAAATACAACCAACTTCCCTAACTCCCTGAAGATAAACAGAGTGAAAAGATGTACAAGAACAAGAATGGCATCTAAACCCCTATTTCCCTTTAGGTTAAGTGAATCAATAATATACAAGAGATATTTACAATAATTTACAATGGTAATAGCAAAAGCCACACAAACAGATGGTAAGTAGGGAATAGGATATCCAAAGTATTAAACATAATCCATGTCACTGAACATTAAGAAATCTAAAACTCTCTTGTACGAAACTCTGCAACTACAAACAATTTATCGAATTCTGTGACACAGTATACAAAAAGTACTAGTCAAAACAAAGCAACAAGAAGAACACGGTAGTAAGCATACACGATGAGCAGTGGCACAAGATGGCGCCTCCAGAGTGTTCAGGGTGTGACCTACCAGCAACACAGCATACATATACAACACACACACACACACAAGAGGGCAGTCTATCATAGACCCATAGCATGAACTCGTAACATTATTTATACTATTTATATTTATAAATAGTTATGTAATCAATATTTATATGCCTTATTTATATGAAATATTTAAAATAATGTCTGTGTGTGGCACAGACAGAATCTCATCCTACACATTTAATTAATATATGATATGAAAGTAAATATCATTTCATTAACATTTGTAAGATTTAATCAGTCAAAATAGTTTTGAGGTTAATTGATCAAATTGATCAAAACAAAAAAAAGAAACGAAACACAATAAAACAGAACCAAACAAAAACCAACAAACTTGATCGAAACAAAACATACTGAACGAAACAAAACACAAACCAAATAACTGAACAAAATAAAATAAAACAAAAACCAACAAACTAAATGAAAAAAAAAACAAAAATCATCAAACACAACGAAACAAAACAAAAACCATCAAACACACTGAAACAAAACAAAAACAAAAAACAAAAGCTAACAAACCAAACAAATAATGATCTATGACGTTGTTTTGCATTGAATATTAAAGTTTATGCAATGAAGGGTTTGTGGACACATTTATGTTTTTATATTTGTGGAGTAATTATACTTAAAATTATATTTATTCTGAGGTGAAAATATAAAATTAGACCCATTGGGGTAAGATGACTCTCAGAACTGACCTAGAAGGCCTCAAGTGGCATGTTGTTACTAGTGTTATTATAATTCATTTTCATACTTATTGCAAATTCATAGGTCTATTAATCAGTAATTCCATTAATTACTTTACAGACATCTTCGATTTTCATTAAACCTATAGGCTAATTGAGTAAAATCATTTTATTTGAATTTATAGTGTTGCAATTGTATATCTTCGATTAAAATATGGGCAATTAAATATGTAAATATTCATAATGCCTGTATAAAAGTCAAACATTTACATTTCAGATTAATCTCTTTTACTGCAATTCTGCTTTGTCTGTCTTCGGTTATTGAACTACTCAACTATATGTATCAAAAATACAATTCTAAAGAGAGTAACAGATTTATTTTACAGTAATGACACTGTAAAAATGTATATCAGTATTATTCAAATTAACATCAAAATTTAAAAAGTTTAGCCAGGGGGGCTTCTTTGAATAATTTAAAATTTCGATATAATGACCTGATTCAGGAAATGTTTCTATTTATTTCCCATAATAACATATAGTCTGATGCATCTTCACCCTGCACATGCCAAGCTTATATCTAAATAGGTTACTATTTCAAAATAAATGCACATTGTTCTTAAGCAGGGCATCGTCCCCCATCTTCCCCTATAAGTGTAATAAATAAAAATTGACATAAAAATAAAACTACTCTCACCGTTTCCCCTCATGCTCTTGCAAACATGTATGGCTTTCTTTCCTCCATCGATGCACTTCCCAAAAATGGCCAGTAATTCTGTTTTCTTTAGTTGACAGCCAGGTTTTACTCACATTTGGCACTTGGCGAGTATTTTTAGACATGACGTCTACATCTATGAACTTGACTGTCTATCTGTCTGTCCATCACTACACCCCTTTGTGTCTGACTCCTGGCTGCTTAGTTTTAAGCATTCAACATATTCTCAGAAAATGAGAAGTGGTCGAAGGCTAGAAAAAATAACGTTCCTCATCAAATCGCTTTTGCATTAAAGTGCTAAATCTGTCAATGTGTTTTTCTCCTGCTTGTTGCCATCTCTTCAGTAGCTGCTCCTGTATGTTTGCATATAAAAATGCTTCTATGGATGTGTGTGTCCACAGAGCTGGAGGCCGAGGAGTGGTGGAAGTTATTGTGTTTGGAGTGTCTGGGCAGCAGACTTAATGACATCAGCCTGGGAGAACCGGACTTGCTAGCAGCAGGGGTGCAGAGGGAACAGAACGGTCAGTATCCAATTAGAGTCCGGCTTTTTGCGTGAATTTTTTTTTTTTCCTCTTGTACTCCCTAAATGATTCTATTACAGGGTCCAAATGTGTTTGTTAAACACAGTCCCTCCAGGTCTGTTCTCATGTTTATAAATGATCTGCTCGGGCCAAGGTTCTTTACTAAGCGCTAATGGGCACCGCCGTGCATCAGAGCATCAGCCCATAATGAAGCTTGTCATAGAGATGGATGAGATTATGGCGCAGAAGAAAAGCAGGATGAATGCGCATGGCACCTCTGCGAGAAAACGCTTAAGAGAATGAGCGAGAATCTTTAGCGAATGCAATCTGTTTCTTTCTGGAATGAATAAGGCAATGTGTGGCCAAACGGTTAAAGTAAAACCCTGGGTCTAAAAGGGTTTCACTTCAGGACACTGAACATCAGGTGATAACCCAAAACAGTACCAGGATTGTTCTCTGTACAATAAACAACAACGGGGGAAAAAATCAATAAAAAAATAATTATTAGTATTAATAGTATTCATTTGCATTTGGCATTGATATATAGCTTCTTTGGGTAGTGACAGGTGATTTTGCATCAAAATACAGCAAAATTAGCATTTGCTCAAAAAAAAAAAAAAATATGATTTATCATTTATTTTTTATTAAAAAAAAAAACAAAAAAAAAAACAAACGTTTTTTTGTAATATATTAAATATATAATTTATTTTATTAAATATAGAATATTTAGTGTATGTAAATTTATAAAGTTAATAAAATAATGAAGTTATAAAATTAATAAAATAAGGGAAATGTCATTTTTTTTAAATCATTAAATGTACAAACATTTATTTGTACATTTTATATAAAATGTAAATACTATATAATATCAAATATTTAAATAAAGACTACAAGTACAATCTAGAAGCGTTATTGAATTTAAATATAGTATAGTTTATTAGTAAAATATATTATGTTATCGTCACAGTATGTTGTTATTGCAACTTGAATTATATTTTCATTTTCATTTAATGGTTTTAATTTAATTTAATTTAATTTTTTTTTTTAATTTATTTTATTTTGTTTTTCCCAACAAACTCCCAGTCTGCAGTGCTTCTGACTTTTGCTTCCAGAGAGATTTTAAATGAAATATGTTTTCTGTGACTATAAAAACAGTCTCTACCCACAATTTGAGAACTGTTGCTTTAAGGCAACTGCATCTCCTCCAAGATCAGACTGTTTCGGTCTGAGATGGCCCGAGTTGTGTCTGTGTTTATGTGAGTGTTTTTTTAAACATAATTCAGAAAATCAATACCAGTTCATCTCCAAGTGGTGCCGAAGCATTCAAGCATTAAGCTGAGGCAGACACCGTATAGAGTGATCATCAAATTTTTTTCAATCAAATGACAGGCAAATATTGATTTGTTTTCATAACGAGAGCACAATGTGTATATGATTATATCAGCTGGAGGTCAGCAAAATGATGGTTTCTCTGCTGTTCGACAGCTGAGAAATAACGAGCTGAGAGTTTGCCATTTGCGCTTCAATTAGACCCCTCCAACGGCGGGCTGCGATAATTAAATCAGAGTTAATTTTCGCAATCCCTAAAATAGCCCCCACATTACATTGCCTCTTCCTCCGGAGAGACACATAGCTTATTTTGAAGCATTAGGTATAATTAGGCACTATTAATTTGGATTATGAAGTGCACCCTTGTCTTTTTGGAGCTAATTGTGATGGTGTGGTTACTCCAGTCGTGGTTGGCTCAACTGCGGCTCTATGGCAACAATCTGTTGACCTTTGTTCACTGCAAGAGCCGCATCTGCAAGAAGAGAAAATAGTCCGTCTGAAAAATAATAATCATGCTAGATGGCTCTGTTGAGATGTGCTCAAGGTTTTCAGGCTTACCCTTTAATTCTAAAGTCATCTTTAGGCAGAGCAGAATCTTTCAGCTACCCAAATAAAAGCTGTTTGAGATGTCTGTAAATATGACAGCCGAATGGACTCTACCGCCACGGTGCTTGCCCTTTTTAAGCAAATTTAATTATTATTAAAAGAAATGTCGATCAACCAGCAGTCTGCAACCTTTTCATATCTGTTAAAGAAACTGTTTACCCCGTAAAAAAATTTCTGTAACATAAAACATTGGTAATTTTATTTGTCAGTGTAAGCTGCTATTGTTGCTGAACCTTTTTGAGTTTTTAACTTTATTTAGAAAATAATAAATTCCTTGATTTATTGGGTGCACTTCATCTGTGCTTGTTATCCTGAAGAAAAATACATCTGAATCAAAATATATTAATAATGTCACTTTGCAAAAATACTTGCACTTTGCTTCATGGCTCCAGTCTGATATATAAAAGTTACTTTTAGTGATTGAATCTCCCCTCCATTTTAATTATTTGTAAAAATGTCCCATGTACAGATGCAAAATAAATTGTTGCAAACACAGTTTCAATAAACATTTAATACATCATATATGTAATATAATATTATATAATTAAAAATGTAATTCATTTATATTTTATAATTACTGTTAATATATTAATAATAATTAATAGCTAAACTTAAAATGTTTTAAATATTTTCTCACAGTAAATTTGTTTAATTTTATTTGTTTTTATTCTAAACACACATAGATTTATATATTTATATAGGTTTATATATTTCAAGGTTTATTTTATTTTAAAATGTCATCAAACCCCCAATCTGCAATACTTGCTTTAGTGGTATTGAGATACTATTAAAGTTTTATTAATATTTTGAATCTTTTTTTTTTAGTTTATAACTTTTTTGTGTCATGTCTAGTAACTGTTGTGTTCAGTTTTTTTTTTAGTATTTATATAAATATATTTTTTTATAGTTAGTACTTATTTATTTATTTTTTATTCCAGAAAGATTTAATGTTTACTTGATGCCGACCCCAAATCTGGACATCTACGGAGAGTGCACAATGCAGATCACCCACGAGAACATCTACCTTTGGGACATCCATAATGCCAGAGTAAAGCTGGTCATGTGGCCGCTCAACTCTCTGAGGAGATACGGCAGAGACTCGACCTGGTTCACATTTGAGTCTGGAAGGTGTGTGAACGACATTCGATTCTAGTTGGGAGTGCTTTTATCTGACAAGATGTTTTCATCCTAAATCCAATAGTCCTGATTCTGCTTCTCTGGATATTGATTCGCTGATTCATGAAGGTGCTCAACATTTAACATACGCTTTCCCTTGCAGGCTGCCCTTAAAGTCTACGCTTACTGTTCAGCCTATTACCACAAGAACATGAGTGTACTGAAAACTAATGGAAGTTATAATTGCTTAACGGATGTGTGTGTGTGTTGTGCTCTTACAGGATGTGTGATACAGGGGAGGGTTTGTTCACGTTCCAGACCAGAGAAGGTGAGATGATCTATCAGAGAGTTCACTCTGCCACGCTGTCCATCGCTGAGCAACATGAACGCATGATGATAGAGATGGAGAAGAGCTCACAGGTAAAGTAAAAGTACATGGTACTGAATGTATTATTCTGTAATGTTAGTAGTCATATTTCACAAATAAGTCTCCATCGCAGTGTTCAAAATGGAGGGTTATTCTTGAAATTCCTATACAAACACAAAAACCTACTTAAGGGGTTCAAGTTATTAAGTTATTTCATTTATCTATATAAGTTTTAAGGGTGAATGACATTACATTCAATTTTAGTGAATTTAAAATTCACTTTTCAATAGTGATTTGAAGTTGATTTTCCATAAAAATTCTAAACATGTTTTTTAAAGTGATACAAATCTTTATTTATTTAGGATTTTTAATTAACTTAAACTGCTAAAATAATAACAATAATAATAATAATAATAATAATAATAATAATCACTTCTTTCCTTTAACTATTCATTTTAATCACTTAATAAATGTTTATAAGGTTTAGGTCTCAAAACTAAATTTGGGGATCAGTAACGTTTATTTATCTTTTTTTGGGAAAACAATTAAGACTATTAAGCAAAGTTGCATTGAATTGATAAAAAAATAACAGTAAAGACATTTTTAATGTTACATTGGATTTCTTTTTTAAATAAATACTTTCTATACATACAAAAAATTACATTTTAAAATTGATTCAAATAGAATACTTTTTTTTAATTGTAATTATATTTTACAATATTACAGTTTTTGATCAAATAAATACAGCCTTAGTTAGTATGAGACTTTGAAAAAAACATTAAAAGTTTACTGATCACAAACTTTTGAATAATACTGTATATGTGCTAATTTCAGTGATTGACGTGCTAAAAACAGTAATAAATAAATGTCATATTTAGCTACCTCTGCCCTTCAGCAAGTAGAAAATAGACAGAAATTGAAAAAAGTTATTAAACAGAAAGTTCTAAATTAAATCCTTGATTAAACAACTATAGAATTATGTCTAAAATATATTTGCGAAATAGAGTATTAATAATATGGTCTAAGTATTCTTAGACTCCTAGCATTCATCATGCACTATTATCATATTGTTTTATAGTCTATTATATAGAGCATAGAAACAGCATCACGTTCAAAGAAATTTAGATGTCATATTCAAAACATTTCACTCGATTTCAAAACATTTTAAACATTTTAAATCACAGTTCGGGAAAAAAACAAAAACAAACAAAAAAAACAAAACAAAACTGTAAATGTGTTCAAGTTTATGCCACAAAAACACGTCAACTAAGTAACATTCATCGTGTACTCATGATATTACTTTTATATTGTATTGTTTTATATTATATAGAGCATAGTAACAGCATATAGCCTGTCATATTCAAAATGTTGCACTCAACTTCAAACATTTCAGTCAGGAATTATAGTTTGGGGGAAAAAAAAACAGTAAATGTGTTCAAGTTTTTTTTCTTATTTTGCAAAAGCACACACTTTTGTTGTTACTGAAAGCGTAGTCAAAAAAAAAAGTAGACACCTAACAGATTCGAATGGTGTATAACACTTACTTGTGTGACCAAAGTCAACAGAGTACTTTAGTGTCTTTTGCACTGATAAGATAAAAAAGACCCTGATCACACCGGCAAGACCGTCGACCTCAGAGAGTTAAATAAATGCAATTCTTATCAAGAAAAAAAAAAAGAGGCGGAAACAGCAGTTGTGAGTGGGGTGGCCAACCCTAGCCCCGTTCCTGCATTAAAGGGTTGCTCCACCCCACAATAAAAAATATTGTCATTAATCACTTACCCTCATGTCGTTCCAAACTTGTAACTGTCCCATTGACTGCAAAGTATTGAACACCGTCAAGGTCCAGAAAAGCATGAAAGACATTGACATAATACTCCATCTACCATCAGTGGTTCAACCGTAACATTATGAAGCATTGAGAATACTTTTTGTACACAAAGAAAATAAAAATACTTTATTCAACAATTTGTCTTCTCTGTGTCTCTCCACATCACCGTAGCGCCATTTTGGAGAGTATCCACTACACGCAAACTGTGTCAGTCTTACAACACGAATACGTTTTCCAAGCATAGTTATGCTTTCATTGGAATGAAAACAGCGCATTCTTGTGTCGCGGCAGACACAGAAAAGCGTACGCAGTTTGCATGCATATTCTCCAAAATGCATTACGTTGATGCAGAGAGACACAGAGGAGACAAATTTTTATTTTCTCACAAAAAGTATTCTCAGCATTTTACGGTTGAACCACTGATGGCAGATGGAGTATTCTGATGATGTCTTTCATACTTTTCTAGACCTTGACAGTGTTAATATGCAATGCAATAACGTGCTAATTTTGACAGCACTAATTATTACCTTAGATCAGATAACCTAAAAATCAACCAATTATCACTGTACAATATACTGGACTGCAGCTTTCCTGTTAAGATTCTGCCAGTTTTCTAAGTATGTTTTCCCACTTGCTTGCACAGTGCACAGTATGTGATGTTTCATAAATCCAGGTCACAGAACACTGGCATCTTTGAAAAGCAACTGCTGTCAACTAATCCTGAACTGCACTATTGGTCGAGTACCTTCAGAAATGCTGCACTTATGTGTTCCTATAGCTCAACTGGTAGAGCGTGACGTTAGCAGCATCAAGGTCAAAAGTTTGAATCCCGAGAATGCACATGCTGATAAAACGCATACTTCCAATGTAATGGAAGTCGCTTTGAATAAAATATAAATGGATTTGAGACACATCTTAGTTGCAAGATAATGACAGAAAAAACAGCCTCAGGAGTTTTCCAGTGTTCAAAGCTTCTGAACACTAATGCCTTAAAATGTTATCCTGCCTTTTTGGTTTTCAACGTGTCATTGAAAGCGCATTTTGGTTATTTCTCCAAACCCCCCTGAAGCTAGCGAGGCTGATGAATCGTTCAGTCGCCTGATGCGGATGGTCTTTCCTGTGCTATTTAAACTGCGCCGCTGCCTCGCTGGCAGTGAATCATCTCTAAGGCCTTCAGTGGAGGCTGATGAGACTTGACCATATGGCCCTCCGTTCAGATCTCGGCATCCAGGACCCCTGCCAAAAATGCTGCTCGCTCTGAAATCTTGATCAAGAGTCCCGCTAAGAGTCTTTATTGGTTCGGATTGTCGAAATTCTCTTAAAATGCTGTGATAAATGCTCTTTTTAAAAGGCTGTAATGACATCACCCTCCACCTGTCATCTGTAATGATCAAAACAGCCTAATGGAAGGGTGCTGTTTACCGGAGAGTCTCAGTCTTTGAAATGTTCTCAGCGTAAGCCCTTTCCAAGTGATTTGACTGGAAATATAACCAATGTAACCCAATGATTTTCTGCTCTGCCTCACAGACTCTTTCAAACGAGAGCACATTAACAAAGTCGATATCTCTCCCGCGAAGTGCTTACTGGCACCACATCACGCGTCAGAACAGCGTGGGAGACATCTGCAATTACCAAGGTAAGACAGAGCTCCTTCCCACTCCACAGCTCAGTGAAAACACCATCTTTATATGTCTGTCGTACTTATGAGGGTGACGATTTCATCTGGAGCTCCACTGGGTACATTTATAAATGGGTGAGCAACACTGGCCCTTTCGCTTGGGTAAAATAAATCAATGCGGGGATTGAGTAAAGCATTAATATAGCAACACATTTGTGCCTATACCATGCTTTTTTACATCCTGCTGGCCTTTCTGAAGTCCTTGAGTGAAAAGCGTTTTGTATGACGGTTTGAATGCGGTACTGCATTAGTTTAGCTGGTGGATGTGAATTAAAATGAACGTAAATTAAGCATGGAAGGTTTCCATAGTGATCTTGAAATACCAGTAAAGCTGTGCTCCGCATAGGGAGCGGATTTGCATAAAGTAGCTGATGAGTTTGTATTCATCTAATTAAAACAATTGTGTCAGCAGAACCTTACTGTATTTATGCTTATTAAAACAGTTTTGATGTTTCTCCTACAAATGCATTCATAAATATAAGATGATTACAGAACTTCATTTACTTAATCTCATACTGATCCAAACCAGGTTGACTTTCTTTCTTCCTTCCATGGAACATAATAAACGACGTTCAGCAGAGTGTTTAAGCTTTTCTTTTTACAGAACGTACAGTGAAAGTAAATGGGAACCAGGAGCTTTCAGAACAATAGGGACTTTCTCAACGCGTAGTTCTAGAAAATAGTCAGCACGGTGGTTCCTAGAAAACCACAAACATCAGCTTGTGAATGGAGGACGCCTTGAGCTGGTTTTGTTGTGTGTTGTGGGTTTTGTGATAATGGAGATGGAATATACATGCACAGTACAGCGATTTGACAGAGTATGAAAATCTGACTTGTTATATATCATCAAGGCTGAGAAAAGAACAATACTGCAGACAACAGGTAGCCATTATCACTGTTTTCCATGTTTAGAAGCTAATTTAGTTCCTCCAAATGGAGTTACTATAACTAAAACCATTCTTAGTTCCTGGTGTGAATACACCAAAAAGCAGGTACTTGCACCAATAGTACTAATAACAACAAAAAGGTTTGTCTGATGTTAAAGCCCCTTAAGAGCACCACTTAATTATTAAGAAAGTAGTTTGTTCGACTCGTGTACTTTTCATTTTCTTCAGAAGCTCTGCAATAATTTCTGGTAGAACTGACCAGAAGAACAGAATAGTTTTTATTTTTTATTTATTAACTATACTTACTTCCATGGAATAAGAGAATTTCAGCGTACTATTCAAGCTGCTCTTTTTTTTACAGTAAAATTAGTAACTATGTTTAGTTAACTAAATAGGAAATTTACCTTTTGGGTTACAACAGCTTGTCCCTTGAACAATACCCTTAAAAGGATATCTTTGTACCTTTTCTTTTCTTTTTTTTTTTTTACCCCTAATAGGTGCATACAAAAAAAAAAATTCACTCCATGTAATACCTTATAAAGTATTAAAGGCACAATATGTACGTTTACGCCACTAGAGGTCCATTTTCAATACAATAACAGAGGCGACGTTCTATGACGCAATGACTGAGCATGAAACGTTGGGAGATGTCCTTTTCACAAATCATGTTCACGGATGAAAAGATCACTTATATCCGTTTAATCACCTAACCACCTGTACATTACTATTACTTACACAATGAATAATATACATTTGCTTACCCGTCTATTAAAAAACACACAAGAACGGTGTCTCTGTCCAGTCTGAGGTTTTCGTGAAGATCCCTCTATTTTGTAAACGCCACGATGTTATTTGTTCTCGTTTATTTGTTTCAATATCTTCTTGCCTCAGTTTGTATACATCCACGATTTTTGGGATTGTGGAGAGTGTAATCATGATCCATGATATCGAAATGCACAATAAATAACTATTTGTCCACACGTGTTGCCGTAGTATTCATAACAGGGACGGTTCATTATTTCAATCTGGAATTTCTTTAAATTTACAAATCCTACAGAACTTTTGAGATAATGTAAGTACACAACTGCATGAAATATATAACACTGTACAAGTGGTTTTTGGATATTTTATTACAAAAATCTTACATATTGTGCCTTTAAAGTATTGTTCTTAATCACAATGCTGCTTTGCGGTTATGGGGAAACGGCTATAATTCTGCTGTTCCATAAGCGTCACCTAGTGTCCAAGAGTGGATTTACAGAGACTTACATTCATATTCAGCCTGGGTGCAGTTTTTGTCTGGCCAATAAATGGACTGAATTTGCATGCCCAGTTGTACATTTTGACTGGTTGATGAAAAACAAGCTTATGTGGATTCTATACATTTAAAGATTCGGATAAGGTGTCTAGAATCATTTATTTATCAGAATACATCAATTAATCAGTTATCATTTTACATAATCCTTTTCTTTATTTAAAGGCTGAAATGTGAGGTTTACCTTGTTATGAAACAAAGTTTTAGAGTTTTATTTGAACATTTCGTGCAAGTTATTATATATGAACTGTTGCCAGTCATGTTGCCATTTAAAATTTGGACATCATTGGTAATGTTACAGTTACAGTGTTTATGCAAACAAAAAGTTTTTAGCGTTTTGGTAACTACGACAGCTAGTGGAAGCTAGGGATTACAGTTTATAAAGTTTTAAATATGGATATTACTTTTATACAAACCACTGATTCACTTGAGAAGCCATTTATAAACCTCTTGGAGCACTTTTTACATACACACATATACATGCATAGAGCTAATGTGTGTAAAGAAAAGTACAAAATATAATTTTCTATTTCAACTAAAAGAAATGGCGCACATTTCTCAGATAAATGAAGGTCAGTTTAAATGACTGAAATTGATTTGACCGGGAAAAACAGTTTTAGTCCAATACATATTTCTATGCATCAGTAAACTCACATTTTCCTGCTCTGAAAGTTCATTTACATTAAGCCCATTCTGCTCACACATAACCTGCCGTCACCAGACAGCCACTCACCGCAAGGTGATTACAAACCTAAAGGCCAAAGTAAATGAGCCAAACTAATGAAAGCAGAGGAAAAGGTTTTAAGCAAGAGCCTCTATTTTCAAATGTCTAAAATTGGGTAGTTGACAAATAACCAGCATCCCGTCGCATCATCTAGATTTCAGGTTAAATGTTAGACATAGATTAGATTTACATATTTTAGATTTAATTAATGTATTCATTTAAATAGATGTGTGATGCAACACATGCATTGTTAAAAGTACATATATTTAATTGAATCTAACTAATATGGGGTCATAAAATACCAGTTATTATGTAAAACGACTTATTTCTTACATTTTGATTGCCTGGTGTGGCCTTACACTTTTAATTGCAAACCTTTATATATTGTTCAGATTAAATATCAGTCTTTCTGTGGCTAATATGACCATTATTAGCACAGGAATGAGTAACACTAGTTAACGAATACACAGCTGTAAGAGTAACAAAAATAACAAAAATAACACTTCTCTGCAAAAGTACGCCTACTCATGCTTTTGCTGAAGGAAACACAAACACAGACACAATGCAATCTTTGACAGGGAACAGAAGAGTCCCAATCAGTAGAAAAGCAAGGTGCAGCTGGTCAAAAGGACACACATGGGACCAATCAGGCTTATCAAACCACTCCAGAGCGTTCCCAAGACCCGAAACGGCAGCGTATGAGCATGTATATATAATAAGAAAACTCTCTCTTTCCTCCTTGTCTGAATCTTCCAGAAAAGCCTCTTTATATCATCGCTGCAAGGTTGGAGCTGCTGGGAACGTGCTGTCTGGCTGGGAGGCACACAGATTGAGTCTGTTGTGTATTGATTTCAGATTACAGAGATGGTGAGGTATGCGAAGATGGGCATTTTTGAGTCAGTATATGGACTGAACTGGCTCAGCACGAACCCAGACAACCATGTGCTTAGCGCAGGTGTTCACATAGTGGCATAAAATGCTTAGACTAGCCTTGCTGGGTTTTTTTTTTGCTCATAATATTTTAAAGTTGGTTATGTAAAAACATAGATTGGTCTCATTTGAATCCAAAAATATGTTATCATTACCTCTTGGTAACTACTAGTTGGTCAAACATTCTTAACAGAGGCAAAGTTTATGTAGCTGGCCCTTGAGAAAGTGTAGAACTGAATTGAACTGAACTGAATAATCGGAAAGAGGCTTCATCGGAGAATATGATTTTGCCCCCAGTTATCAGAATGGACTGCTGAGGACTGGGGCAAAGTCATATTCTCAGATAAAGCCTCTTTCCGATTG
>JAUMHE010000082.1:7318188-7334354 GCA_032359235.1 Enteromius mattozi
GCGTTACTTTTTTGAAAAAGTAACTCAGTTATATTACTCTAAAATTAAAAAGTAATGCGTTACTTTACTAGTTACTTAGAAAAAGTAATATTATTATGTAACTCGCGTTACTTGTAATACGTTACCCCCAACACTGATTATAATGCATTACTTTTAAAAGTAACTTTCCCCAACACTGGTCATGACTTTAGGAATAGTGTGTGTGTGGGTGTTTGTTTTTTTTAAATAATTAATTAATAATTAATCATGTATGAACAACAATGCAACACCAATACATATTTGCGGTAGTATATATAAAAATCAGGTGAATAGTCATAATGAATAGTCTAGTCATTTCAAGAATTGAGAATCAATTTAGTATACTATAAATCCGTTTTTGACATTATTTCTTCATATCACACATTTAAGCCGATCTTTTAAAAAAACATAACAGCATACACTATCCACCTTCACTGCGTCAATATTTACATCAATATTTATACCACTTATTGCAAATGACAATTATCTGCACCTCAGTATTGAAGTGCATTATAAAACAGAATGCAACTTGTTCAGTGTAAATGTTCATTTTAATTCACATTATTAAATAGATGCCATGGTTCACCCCTTTATTGAGAAAATAAAGTCCTCCCTAACCCTATCCAATACTTGATTTCCAACTTTTGATTATTTCTCAGTATTTGATAAAGACAGTTTCCTGGCTGTGCAGGTACACTGTATTGCCTTTGTTATAAGAAAGTGATACAGCTTGTAGGCTCCAGACATTGCAAATATTGTCAGAGTGTCCCTGCGTGTGTGTGCGCGTTATCATCCAAGTGCTGTTTATCTGGCCGTTGCTTCATTTCCTCCATCCTGTAGAGCTCACTGCCAGCTCAGATCATCTGTTGCACGGTACCCTGACTGCAATTTCCTAAGGTGATGGAAACACACATGTGGATGGTGTCTGTTGGCCACAGAGGCATAACATGTTTACCAAGCATGCAGGACAAGTGGCGCTCCGACTGCCCTTGGGTTCATACAGGCTCCCACAAATCCGCTTACATCAAAAGTGTGACATCTGGATGAGAGGACACCTTCTGTGCCGCCTGAATCATGTAGCAGAGCTGGAGCGCTCAGTTCTGCCACATTCAACCCTCCTCCAACACACCTGCTTGGAATTTTCAGGAAAACACAAGGGAGAGCGGACTTTCGGATGAGGGGGGATTGGAACTAAACCCTGTTTGATCTTCACTAGCTCACACAATTAAAGATGCTGACACTTTAGGCTCAAGTCATGTCGGTGATGTTTTAATGATTCCTAAGCAAAGCGTTATGCTTGGACAAGGAAGGTCAAGGTCTCCAAAATTAAATAGAATATACATAAAATCAATACCTGAATTACTCAGATATCTGTATCAGCGCGTGCATTAACATATCTGCTGAATATCTGCTTTGTATATCACCAAACTCTTAGTAGTCAGTAATGCATTCCAGTAAGTTATTAACAAATTAAATGTTCTAGCTGTAGTACAAATAGTACATATACACAAATACCCACTGTGTGTATATATATATATATATATATATATGGAAATTTCTAATCAAAACAATGGAATAAGAAATTCACTTGCAGTACAAAGGTGCCACAGAAGAAAATAAAAGTGGCCTGTGGGTAGGCTCAGAGGTGGCATGAATGCAATTCATTTCATAAATTCATGTTGAGATTCATGTTTTACATATACATTTCAATGATATAAATAACTGAAATTATACTTTAAAAATGAAATTAAATCTGCCGTTTTATTACTGAATCATTCGATTGATTCGTTCGAACGGTTGATTCATTCGGGAACAAAGCTAGTGTCTGCATCCCAGTGTGCATACTACCCACCCATTCTGCCCTAAATAGTTCTGAAAATTACTAATATCACATAAAATTTAGGATGGGTAATATGCACATTGTGACTCAGGCAGCGACTGTCTTTATGAATGGGTGATTGAACTGATTCAATAGATTCGTTCATAAACAAAACAAGCTGTGTTAATGGAGATGTGTAGCTGCTCAGTTGTGAGTTTGTTTTAAACCATTTTAGTTGACGAATTAGATCAAAATTAGAAGTGTAAGTAGGCTAATATACACGCAATATTAAGTTTTTGTTTATAGAAATCACTTACTGTTGTGTTCTTACAAGCCAAAAACCCCCTGCTGTTTTGGTTGTCCAGCAGCTTCAGGGGCAGGCTTACTAAAACACTGAAAGGGTGTAGTTCGTCCTTTAGTGACTAGTTCATTTCAAGCTTGCACAATCGCAAGACTCGTCAAAAGACAAAAAACAGCGTGATTATCAAAAAGTCAGTGCTTCGCAATACAGACAGGGTGAATTTATGAATGAACAAAAGGTCTGTTAAGTTAACTGTTATTTTTTTAAGTGGGTATACGCAAATCCTTCACCTTTCGGAGGGTATACCTGCGTATCACGTAGACTACACCACTGCTTTTGGCCATATTAAATAGCAGCATATTATTGCTGGAAATACTGGAAATAGTATGCACCTTTGGCATACTATTCTCAAAACACTGATTTGGGACGCACTAATTATTATTTAGGACGGATAGTATGCGAATTGGGGGCAGAGAGCTGGCGCAGGATTCCGCATGCACCAAAAATACAAAAAAACAGTTCATCCAGCTAAACCCACCCACCTGTAAGAAGTTCTAGTCTTCCATGTAATACCTGTACGTTTCTCAGAAGCTCGGTTGGATTCTAAATAAGGTCTGTGTCATTCTCTCGGTGAGCTTGTATTTGTTTGAGGCAGTGCTCTATATATATATGGGCTCGGGGTTGTTAAGAAACAAGTTTTGTGTGCTTCGCCTACTTGCTGGAGAGCAGGTATCCTCGTCTCACCCTGGATATTCTACTCCTCCTCATCCATAATTGATCACACAATCACCTCTAGAAAATCGAGTTAAGCCATCTTCCTCTCCTGCGAGCGTGCCAAACACTGATAGGTGGAGAGGTGCCAAAATCCCCCCCGCAGTGATATTAATGCACAAAGGCGATCAATGCCGCATTCAGAAGCGCACGTTAATCGATGAGAAGGAATGTGTTTTGCCGTACACTGTTTATTATCTTTACTCGAATGTCTTTTGGAATCGGTGCCGTGTCGATAACACGCGTTATGATCTCTTTGGCTCTTTCAAGGTACGAGCTTGACTATGACGCTCATTCCACGAGCGCAGACGTTTCAAAGCTTCCTTTCCGAGCAGACGGAGGAGGAACGGACCCAGGAGCAAGCGACAGCGGCCTCCAGCGCCTGTGACAGGGACTGCAGCAGCTCGCCGCTCCGTTGACTGCACGGTCACGGCTTGACGAAAGCCACGACTCGCGGACATTCCAAAGCTTTAGGAAGCTAGTAATAGACACATGTACAGGACGGACTCTCTCTCTATATGTATGTATATGTATGACTTAATAATTATTTGTAGAACAGTGTGTATACTAAAGACTCTAGGAGCCTCTTTTTGTACGTCGAAGAAAAAGAAAAAAAAAAAAAAAAGCCAAAAAGTTGTATCATATTCTTTATTTTCCTCGTGTAGTTTAAGACAAATGAACTTTCTGCAGTTATTTTTCAGATTTACTGTAAATAGTAATGCACTGTAGCGCTTAACATCACAAGTTTCTTGCATTTTTGTCTGTCGTCGTGACACCCACTTAGATTCTCTCAAAAAAGATATAGCCTATATTTGTTTTAGCACCCTGCACTTTTAAATTAGAGCTTGTTTTGCACTTTTGCCATTCGCTTTGGGTTTCAATATGTGACCCTGGACCACAAAACCAGTCGTATATAAGCTTTCCATTGATGTATGGTTTGTTGGGACAATATTTGGCTGAAAAGATTAGCCTTTAAAGTTCTCCAAATGAAGTTCTTAGCAATGCATATTACTAATTAAAAATGCAGTTTTGATATATTTATTGTAGGAAATTTACCAAATATATTCATAGAACATGATCTTTAGGCTACTTAATATCCTGATTGTTGTCATAATAGAAAAAATTGTTGGCTACTACTACAAATATACCCTGTACTACCTATGACTGGTTTTGTGGCCCAGGGTCACATATGTGTAGTAGATGTGTGCAGTGTGAGAAATTTGGAAAATGTATACTTTTAAAGGGATAGTTCACCCAAAAATGGACATTCTGTTCACTACTGGTACAACTTGCTTTCTTCTGTGGAACACATAGAAGATATTTTGAAGAATGCACGTTTCTAGTGATAAGCACTATAACTGCATCATAAAATACTCAATTCTGAATGTTATGAATCCATACAATAACGTATGATGAACAGACTCAAATTAAAGTGGTTATTAATTGAAAATATTTTACCTCGCTGATACTTTATAAGTTAAAAACAGTCTGAATGATTCTGTTAATATACTATAGGCTATTAGCAAATTTCATTGAACTCTATTGGTAATAGCGACTATAGTTGCTTTGGGAAACACATCCCAGGTTTGAAATATTTTTGGACGAACTATTCCATTGAATCTTTTCCCCCTTATTTTGTATTTAATTAATTTCTGAAATGTGTCTACACACTGGACGAGAGGTTCAGTTAATCTGAATCTTCTCACACTGCAGAAGAAGTGCCTTCAGACTCTGCTAGACCGAGACTCTGGCTAGAACGCTGATTAAATTAGCATCCTGCTAGCCATCCAACATGTTTATAACTGAATTACGTTTATACGTTGACACTGCATTTGTCTAAAAGCAGAACAAAATGTCTATTCTCTCCCTGCACAGGAAAATGCTTTTCCAATAACTCTACTGAATGGGTTTCAAAGGGTCTTGTATAGACAGCGGATGATAGAAGTGTGCACAGAAACAATAATGCATTCAGTGCGACAATCAATTCAGATTTATTCGACCATAAAATACCTTTAAATGACTGTTGATGTTTTGTCTAATTGTGCTAGAAAACCGGTTTCAACCAGAATAACAACACAAACGATGTCATCATGACTCATGATGTGAAGCTAAAGGTTTGAGAAGCACATGAAGAATTGTTCCTCCCGGTTTCCACATGTAATTATTTACTCAGAAGTCATTCTAGTCAGCGTTTAGTAGCACTTGAATGTGAATTAACCTCTGTTTTATTGCAGTGTGTGTCGTTCTTCACTTAAAATGTCTTCAAAAAGAGAACGCCCTTTTCTGAGGGGATTTCTAAGGGATATTTGGTCAAACACTGTTTTAATCCATAATATTCCAAATTTTGCGGGCTATGAACATTACATGGAAATTCCCTTTGGGGTATTTCAGGAATCATTTCTTGTATAATGTCTTTCTGGTTGTGTTTAAGCATTTACACAGGTTTCATTTTGTGTGTGTGTGTTATGCTTATTTGTAATTGTATGTTGTTTTTTTTTAAATCCATGTTTTATTTTATGGCATTAAGTAGAATTTTGTCCTGTGTGGATATGTCAATGTTTACTGAGTAAAATAAACTGAATGGACTTTACAGAAAAAGTTGAATACAGTATATGTATCTATGACAAAAATGAATTTAGTACATAATATATATACATAATCAAATATATTGTGAAATATCATTACAATTAAATTTTTTATTTTATTTAATAAATTTATTTTATTCAGCATCATCACTCCAAACTTTAATGATCCTTCAGAAATAATATGAAAATCTCTTGTTATTAATGTTGAAAACATGTTCTGTTGATTGCAAATATTACATTCCCATATTCACAAATTTGCACTTTCAGGATGATTAGAAAGTTCAAATGAACAGCATTTATTTGAAGTAGAAACGATTTGTAAGACATGCAGCATTAATGATAATACTTATAATACTATATATTTAATCTTATGTTGATTTGGTGCTTAAACTGAAATATGTAACTTTTGGTTAAATGAAAAAAAGGTTATTGGCACACACACGAGACAAAACTGTTCTGTTCAAAGCCGTTTTGTTTCCTCAATTTTCAATAAGCTAATAATAATGATTTAGAATTTAAGGTTTAGGGTCCGATTTCGTGGGAGATTTGCTTAAATAAGACCTTGTTGCTTAGAATATGAAATGTGACTAGTTCTGATGCAAGCGGCAATTTTGTCACATCAAACTGAAATCGACAGAAGTCTACAACGAGAGTAAATATCAGCATTGGCTTTCAAGAAATGGTGACAACTGGCGAAATCTGAAAGGTTAAAAGTCTGACGCAGAGACGTCTTTTTTCCTGCTGAACAGGTAAGACGTTTCAGTGGCTCAATAAGTAGCTAATTATCATTAGAGCACTTGTTTGCTTGATTCAGATAACCTCAGTATCCAAGAGATCTGATGTGGCCATCACATGTTCATCCACGCAGTAGTGCATTAGCACAACCTATGTAGCAATCAATGAGTAACAAAAATGGAGATAGAGAGACCAAAGTTACTGCTTAAAGCTGCAGTCCGTAACTTTTGTGTTCAAAATGTATATAACGAGCGAGTACACCATGAATCTAAACTGGCTTGTCCTGAATCACTACGGTACACGTGTAATAACTGTTTATATTCGGACTATTTAGAGTAGTCCAGGTAGGTACCGCTGCGGAGTAGCCCGGTACCTGCGTAAATCGCCATAGACGTAAACACAGAGAAGTAGTTCCGGCTACAATGTTCTTCCGCAAGACTCACGCAGTTCCGTTTATTAGAGATCGAGCGCCAAAAGTTACAGACTGCAGCTTTAATATATTTAACCATGCTTTAAAGCCTTAATAATAGCCTATAGTTCACCCCAAAATGAAAAAACTGTCATTAATTAACGTTACTCACCGTGATGTCATTTAAAACCTGTCGGACCAGAGAAACACAAATGTTCCGAAGATGAAGGTCTGACAGGTTTAAAAGGTTTTAGAGGAAGTTTAATGACAGGAGTTGCATTTTTGGGTGAACTATCCTTTTTTTAATAAAGCTTAAAACATTAATTAGAAATATTGAGCTTTTGTTATATACATGTATTTATATAATTTGATCCCAAACTTTAGAAGTAAAGATTTTTTACTTTAAGATTTGTTCATGTTAGTTAAACCAGTATATAAAAGGAAAAGCAAAAAGTCAACGTTAAATGTTAATTTCTTTATATGAGTCTTAAAGAACATACATCAACAACATCATACAGGCATAATACAGTGTCATGAGGCCAAATCCTCTAGAGCCTAATTTTTGATTTGTAGAAGCATCAAAATGTGATTCGTTTTATTCCTGTACATGTTAAGTACTCTGTGCTCAAACATCACATCTTAAATCTTGAACGATCTTAATAATTTAAAGTCACATCTCACAAACAAATCATATTCCGCCTGTAAGCTGAGCATTGTCAGTTCACCTATAAGTAATGGAGACATCCTCCTTTTCATTTTCATTCGTGAGGCTGGTACTTCCATTTCTGCGGAGAGAAAGCATTCGGACTCAAACTGAGACACGAGACAAGGATGTGATTTTGAGAAGATTCATCCACTCAAAAGCTCTCTGAGGTCCAATCATTTGATAATTAGAGTCACTCAAAGTAAAGTGTTGCTTCGGCTTCTGCTCACAGTGACCGTGCCTGGTTTTGATACAGTCCAGAAAGCTTCTTAAGAAGATTACCTGTCAAACCGACTTCACTGAGGAGCAGAGAGGACATTTTCCCCAATGTGGTCATGAGCAGCCAACATCCAGCACCATTATGCAATGAAATGTCATGTAATGTGGGTTCAGGGCAAGGCTGGAATAGTTAATGTAATGATGAAGATGACGATGATGGTGGTAGTGGTTCATCAAATGACAAATTATATGCACGGCTCCATTAATCTTCCCCTCTGATCCAGCCATTAGTATTCAGGTGCAAAAGCATTTCTTGGCACTGGCGTTTGGTTTGTGTTTTATGATTTTTGCTGCTTCGGCTACAGTTAATTTTCAGCTATTTTTCCCATTTCTCGGTTTCAGATCTGTAGAATGGTAGTATATCTTATCTCTTTTGTTTGTGTTTTTCGTGAGCTCTCACTATATGAAAGTTAACGTATATATCTTTATCTCTTGCCCCACTTTTGGTCCCCTTTTTCATCCTGTCATAGACACAGCCATGGTCATATGTGTTACGCTGCCACAGAAAGAAACATTTACAGTGAGTTATGAATGAAAAATTAGCATTAGACCTTCTGCACAACATTAATGTTAAGGGACTTTCATTAGTAGCAGTTAAGACATGACACCACTGTTCAATACAATATAATCAACATTGTAACAGAAAATATAAAATGCTGAATTCTTCTAAAATATATTGTGCAAAGTAAAAATGGATTCAGGAGAGAGAGATTGGAATTGGATATGAGTGGTATATTTGCTGTGCGTTAATCCCACAAATGAAATATGGATAGATGTTAATATATAATATACAGAAGGGTGAATTTCATGATATATTTCCAGGTCGTTTTCAGTGTTATTATTAACTAATACCTTAAAGATGGAAAAAAAAAAATGTATATATATTTTTTTTCTTTCTTTATATATATATATATATATATATATATTATATATAAATATATGATTAAATAATATATAAAAATTAGATGTAAAATGTAAAAATTTGTGTAGTTTACATAAATAAATATATATAAATATATTTAAAATAATAACGATTTTATTTTTGTGAAGTATATATAATATCCAAATATCTAAAATGTATTAAAATATTTTTAAATGTATACATATTCAATAAAAACAATGAAAGTACTAGAATATGAAATAATACTGTTAATATATTTATGTTTAAAAAATGATTGACATACACTGCATAACTTTATTAAATAAGAAGTGATAAGAATATTTCATTGTTGCATTTATTGTACTGAATTTCATTTGTTGACTTTAATAAAAACAATTTCAGTATGGTCCAGATTATTCATTACCGTCTTATTATAGTATTAAAAAGAAGGGTTTTACTCGCACTATAATTTTGAAGGAGTAATGAAGTAATGTAACTAAAGTACAATAATGTGGGCATGTCACACAGCAACAATACATGCTCAGCTATGCAGAGTAAAAACTGACTGATGTATTTACCTGTCTTTTGGCAGGGTGCAGTTTGATTCTGTACTCCTCTCTCTTCCTTTTCATCCTGTGAAAACCAGTTTAGAAATTGAGTGACCGTTTGCTCTAGATGACAGACATTAAAGGCAGCTTAATCATTTTATTAAGGAGCAGGGAAGCAAACACTGCAGTATAGAGATAACCTTGCTTCGCTGCAAAATAACAAACTGCACACTCAGTATAAAACCTAGTGAGGCTGGCAGCGAGTGTGTTGGACATATGGTGAAGACTAGGAGGGGATGGGATTTCACAGCCAATTATCTGAGAGACCTCTTAACAGACTAACCAGATGCTTATAACTTCATACCTAATGAAAGCTATGGGAAATATATTGTCCTTCAACCATCAATCCAAATTCAGAAGCACATAACACAAGTCTGCGCTGTTATACTAACAAATTAATCAGTCCATACTTTGTTTTTAGTTATTTTAGCCCTCTTGATTTCCACATAAAATTGAGAAATAATAGTTTTTGCTTTTTATCATCTGCTCGAGCACATCTTATATCAACAAGACATCGTTACTCAAGTGTAAAAACTATGGTGGCCCAGTAGCGCACAACACAATGAAATCTCCACAGCACTACAAAACAGCAAAATCACCACAACACAATGCATAGGACAAGTTTTGCTGTGTTGTGGTTCGTTTCCGTTGTGTTGTGCCAATTTCGCTGTTTCAGCTGGTTTCTATTATGATGTGCCAATTTCGCTGCTGTGGCTTGTTTCCGTTATATTACAACTTGTTTTCATTTTGTTGTGCTAGTTTTGTTGTGTTGCAACTTGTTTTCATTGCTGCAGCTTGTTTCCGTTATGTTGTGCACTACTGCGCCACTGTTAAAAAAAACTGCTGGGCTTTTATGAATAATATATAATATGACACACCTGTTCAGCCACGTCAGTAATAAAATCATCAGAAGAGCGACACCAACCAACCCTCCTCCAATATACACATACAGCATGTAATGAAGACTCCTAAAATCTAAAAAAAAAAGGGATAAACAGGCATTAAACTTAAGTCAAATATTTAATTCTCCAAAAGTAAAGAAAAAAATGATGATCTGAGCTGCTGCAGGACAGTGTTCTAACTCGTGTGTTGTACACCTCAAAATAAAAAAATAAATGATAATAGTTTGGCTTAACAAGGTCTTCAAAAACTATCCAGAATCAAAACTAAAAAACTGAAATGCAAAATGACATGGGGTGATTTTTTTTTCTTCTTAATAAAATGATTTAATTTCTTGAATTTCCAAGCTTCTTACATAAATCCTGTATGTTAGGCTAAGCAATGTATTTTACATGTTTGTTAGTCAGATTCAGAAAAAAAGATTTACAATTTTGTATTAAAATTAGAGTTACATTTACCCTGGTTTGGTCTGTTATTATAGACACAATCACTAAAAGAAAACTGCACTGCTTAAAAGTGATTTCTGTGTGAGCTGGGCTTCATAAATTGCTACCTTACTGACAATAGACTTCTTTTGGCCACAAAAAGGTGCAAAATGACATAAAAATTATAATTGTAAAGTCTTCGCAAAGGGGGAAAAAATGTTAATTACATGATATGACATGACATTAACATTTTTTCAGGACTGTCATTCTCATATTTTGAGTTGAAAAAAAAGGTAAATTTTAATATGGCTTTTAGCTCTCAATCAAGGGCCCGGGGTCCACTAGGGGGCATCAAATCAAGCTAAAACAAGTCAAAAATAAAATAGTTCTTATTTTAATCCAACCCCCAAATTATTTAGGGAAATGTGGACAAAAGAACATGTGATTCAGACACGTCCAAACCAGAATCTGTGGGCCAAAGTTAGTCCGTAATGACCTTTGATTTGGCCCACCATGCCACATCACAAGAGAGGGAAAATAGCAACAAAAATTATGCCATGAATAATGATTTGGTCCTTTGTAGAGAAGAGTTTAGTAAGGAAGCCCGTTTCACTGAATAAATAATAAAAAACGTTATTGTGACTTTTTATCTCACAATTCTGACATTTTTTTGGTGTGGTATAAAGTCACAATTCTGACTTTTTTTCCTTGTGAGATATAAAGTTGTAATTGTGAGTTATAAAGTCCACTTTTGAGCAGAAAAAAAAGACTGGTATGTTCTCAAAATTGCGAATTTCTAACACAATTCTGTGAAAAGTCAGAATTGTGAGTTTGTATCACACCATTCTGAGAAAAACAAATCAGTATTGTGAGATAAAAAGTTGCAATAACCTTTTTTATTTTTTATATGGTGGCAGAAACGGGCTGTAAATAAACACAGTTCAGTCCTTGTCCTACCTTGAGCAGGTAGAGTGGTCAGCAGGATTGTGGTGGACCGGACACCAGCGTCTGTGCTAAAGTTGCAGCGGTAGAGTCCTCCATCTTCTTTGACGATGTTGGTGAGGTGTAGACTGACCTCCATAGCATCACTACAGTTCAGTCGTCCTCTACTGTTGAACTCACTCAGCTCCACGCCATCTTCTAGCATCTGACAGGTTGCTATAATATTACTACCGCCCACCTCAGCGTCCAGTTTCTCAATGCTTACTTGGTAAACCTCACCGTTGTGGACCAGGTCACACGTAATGGTCAGACTGTCGTTCTCTGCTGCCACTAAATTAGTGTCCGGGTGAATAGAGAAGGTGGTGGTGATTGCTAGACAAAATAAAAAAACAGTATAAGTCTATATGATATACAATATGAGTATTAATTAGCAGTTCTTGGAATCACAGTTCAGGGTTAAACCTATTGGGTCTGTTGGAAAATGTTAACATTGTGAAATATATTTCACCTGCTTTCTCGACAAATGTGTCTTTGGTCCATGAACCCTGAGGATAAGTCTGCAGAGAGCAATGATACTGGCCGATGTCGCCCTCAGTGACATTCATTATGGAAATGCTGCCATCCATCGCAGTGGATTTCAGAAACGTCACTCTGCCGTCATATGATGGCTCGTAGTTGGAGCCATACTGAGGATGATAAACCGCTACAGGTTTTGAAAGAGATTTTTTAGTCCAAGAGACCATAATGAGGTGGCCAGTCCACGGACACAGGCAATCCAATACCATTCCTTCTTGCAATGTGACTTTTGATTCTCGGGCTTTCATCTGAACGGAGCCTAAAGACCATTATGAAAGGGTGGGAAATCAGTCACAGATGAAAACGGACACATATGAAAACAAAATCATTTACAGACACATCATTTCAGGTTAATAGACTCTCACTGGTCAGGGTTCAAGCACACCTTCTGACCAACATTTACTCCCCCGGGCATTTTGGATTGCAAAATTCATTAGTTAACACTGGTTAACAACATTAGTAACCATGAGCTAAGAATGAACAATACTTCTACAGCATTTATTCATCTTAATGTTAATTTCAGCATTTACTAATGTACTATTAAAATCACAAGTTGTGTTTGTTAACATTAGTTAATGCACTGTGAACTAACATGAATAAACAACGAACAACTGTATTTTCATTGACATTGACCAAGATTAATAAATAGTGTAATAAATGCATTGATCTTTGTTTGTTCGTGTTAGTTAATACATTAACCAATGTTAAAAAATGACACCTTATTGTAAATAGTTACCAAATTATTAAATATTTTTAACTCACGCACAAAAAAATATGAATTATAATTATAGTATAAATAATCTACTGGTTTTTTTTTAAAAATATATTTATGAAACAAGTCTCAAACAACATTTACTTGAACAAAAATACAGTTAAACTTGTGAAACATAACAATATAAAAAAAAAAAGTTGTTTAGCATCCGTTATTCCAGAATTCAGTGTCACATGATCCTTAAATCATTCAGATATGCTCATTTCAAGCAGTTCAAGAAACATCCTTTTTAATCAATCTTTAAAAGTTGTTCTGCTTTTTATTTATTTAATTTTGTGGGAACCATGACAACTTTTTACAGGATTCTTTGATGAAAGGTCAAAATAGCAGTATGACACAGAAATATTTGTAATAGCTAAAATATATAAATATTGCATGACAAACATAATTTAAATTATTAAATATATTTCCAGGATTTATTTATTTTACCTAATTAAAAGTAAAGGCGTATGTTCTGCAATACAGTTGTCAGTGTGGCTCCTGTCACCATGTACATTGTTAATTGAAATTGCAGCAGAAGATCCTTATAAAGCTAAACAACTGTATTAAACTGTATTTGGCACCCTTGTAGAACTAAACTAACATAAAGCAACCACAAGTGCAAACCAAAGTTACTTTCAATGTAACCACATATTCTCATTCCTTTCTGAAAAGATTATAACAAATAAAAAATAAGTTATATCAGAATATTTCTTCTTTAAATGCACAGAATAAAACCGATTTATATTCACTCTATCAGCACTAAAAGTCAATTCAATTTATATGTAAACAGGAACAGTTTACCATTGAAAATAACCGCCATTCATGATTGCGTCCTTTGAAATACACTTAAATTAAGTACAAACTATAGGCTAGTTTAAATGTGTTTTTTAAAAAACATATAAGCAAGAGTTTCTACCTTTGCTAAAAACAAATTACCTTTCAGAAAACAGAGCTGCATCATGAGTACCAAGAAGTACCAGTAATCCTTTTGTACTGCCACCATCTTGCTCCTCTGAGACAGAATGAATACAGCATTGACGAGGACTGAGGCGACCACAGCACTTTCTGTGTTCAACTGCAAGACTCTGCAATCACATCCTCAACCATCAGATAAACACTGTTAGAGAGGAGGTGTTAAGTTCACCAAATGAGAAAATTCTGCCACACAGTTTTTTCTTTGTTCACCTGAAACTGAAAGAACGGACTTGAAACCGATCTCTGAATTCCCCTATGACAAAATAAAAAGAATACAAAGGAAAGGAAAAAGCATGACCTTATGTAATTCATCCAGAAAGTGATAGCGCACCCAAAAATACAGGTTTTTTTTTACAGTGCGTGTGAACATTTTTCACAGTTGGATAATGGAGAGGCGTCTACTGTAAAACCAGCTCTTTTATTGATTTTCTACAAAACAATACGAAAAAACCCATACAAAAATTCAGAATGAAATCTTCCATATTGTACCAAAACATAAATAAACATTCACATTATTAGCCGACTTTCATGATGCCAGATAGCCACTTCAGGAGCTGAAGATGTATGTGAGATTTCTCAGGCACTTCAGAAGATAGACGTTCAGGGGTTTGTCACTTGTCTGCTCTTCATCTGTGTGAACAAACAACAGACAATTACCACAAATTCTCAGGAAAGATCCATTCCTGATGCTGTAGTACCATCAGAGAGCTCTACAATGATCAAACTGAATATATTCCCACCTTTCCTGGCAGACATGTATGCCTCTTCAACTTTCAGTCTGATGGAAGGACACTTCAAAGTGGCTTTTGCCTTTGTAAAGAGGAGATATGCAGGATGGGAAGATAAAAGGTGAGACTTATCATGCATGTGTGAGATTGTGTTTATAAAAATAATCATGAATCCTACCTCGATACCAAAGAATTATTGCTTGACTAGTAGTACTATTCAATATTTCATTACTGAAGTTATACCAATGTCATTACATAATAACAAGATGCCTTTGAATAAATGACGTTACCTTTTGATTGTTGTGCAACAGAGCCCAAAGCGCAGAAGCTGCTATGGTACGTATTTCTGACGAGCTACTGCCCAAACAAGAGATTAGCAGCTCAACAGCTTTATCTGAAATAAAAAATATTTAGGTTAAAATTAGTATTTATGTGTCTATGCATTTATATGGAACTCTCTGACACACACATACACACACTCTAAAAAGTGCTGGGTTATTTCTGTAAACATATTCTTGGATTAATTGTGCTGGGTTAAAATTATGGGTAGTTTGAGTTAATGTAAACATATAAACAAATGTATTTCAAGGGCTTGACATTAACTTTTTTGCTCACCGGCCACTGTGGTTAGTGGTTTTCCAAATTTACTAGCCACTTAGCATTTTCCTATTTAGACCTATTTAAAGGGCATTTCTCCTAATCGTATGGAATGCATGCATAATCTTTCATAACAAATCCTTAAATCTGATTAATAATTTCACTTAATATAATAAGATAATGTTACCAATCGTATTTCCAATGTTACCTGTAACCAATCGTATGCAATCATCATCTACAAAATCGATCATTCCACTGCAGAAGAAACATAAGTGACTGGAGCAACATTTAGATGCATTTATGACAGTTCAATGTAGCTGAAATATAGCATGAATGCATTTACACTTGCATGCAAACTTGTAACAGCATAATGTTGTGATATCGGTGTTTTAAAATACATATAGCTTATACATGTATAGAAATATGAAATGTTGGGAAAATTAAATAAGGCACTCTATATACACATTATTCTATAAAAACAGTACATATATTGTTTCAGGTTTCATTGATGATTAGAAAGTTCAGAAGAACTACATTTATCTGAAAAGAATCACTAATATTTTATTATCTCTTTTGATCAATAAGCATCCTTGATACATAAAAGTATTCTGTCCTATCAAAAACGCCAAATATATATATATAAAAAAATATAAATATTTTACAATATTACTGTGTTTTGGATCAAATAAACACAGGCTTGTTGAGCAAAAGAAACTACTTTGAAAATCTTACTGTTTCTTACAAAACTTTTGACTGATGACTGAGTGTGTGCATATAGTTGAGGTCAAGTGTTTACATCCCCTTTCAGAATCTGCAAAATGTTAAATTATTTTACCAAAATAAGAAAGATCATACAAAATACTGTACTGATCTGAATAAGGTAGTTCACATGAAATATGTTTAAATATAATCCACAAGAGAAAATAATAGCTGTATTTATAAAAACGACCCGTTGATTCCTAATATTGTGTTGTTACCTGAATGATAATGTTTTTCTAGCTTGCTTATGTATTTGAACCCTTTCCATCAACTATCACGATATAAAAAACAGCTGTGGATCATTCAGGTACAGAGCATTAAGAATCAAGGGGATGTAAACTTTTGAACGGAGTACAAGTCAGTACTAAAAAAACAATAACATGTATATACAATTTTATATAT
>JAUMHE010000082.1:7348332-7358384 GCA_032359235.1 Enteromius mattozi
ATAATGTTCAGTGCTTTGCTACAATCTGTATTGTTAAAAGCGCTATATAAATAAAAGTGACTTGACTTGACTTGACGTATTAAAGATAAACAATTTTTTTGATTGTGGCTACAAAACAAATAAATAAAAACCATGAGTTTCACACTTTTAAAAAGACCATCTTGGACATATTTTTTTATAATTGGTAAATATATGAATCAACTTTTCAAGCATTTATAGCCATTTCACTAATAATCTGCATTGTATACGTAATAATGATTGTTGCATTATTAATTAAAGTTAATATAAAGCAGTACAAACGTTAGGAAATGTACTGGTTAAATCAACTGAACCGGAGGATCGTTCAGTTGTCATTTTTTGTCACATTTGTGTTTCTCCCTTCACCTGCCTCTACATCCCCCCTCCCTCTCAACAGGTTTTCAGTGTTTCTGATGTTGAAGCTGTCTGTCATGTTGCTGGAACCCTTCGTACCTTCCTCCTGTGAGCACTCTTGCCCGTTTTCACAGACTCCAGGTGAAGCTCTGCATAAATGTGCTTCATGCGTTCCACACAGCTGTCAATCACACCAGCTGAAGAGGGAGAAGAGACATGTATCTGTCTATGTACTAATCAATCAGACGGTGACATCAGGCATTAGACACAAATATAGCAGCACCTGGGACTAAAATTAATCTGTATGTGAGATTTCCTCCCAGTTGAGGGAATAGCAGCTTTTTAACTGCTACCTTTTAAGAGGGACATATTCTACACTTCTAGGATTTTTACTCAAATGTTAGTCAAGCTGTAAAAGTAATTTACAGTGGGTACAGAAAGTATTCAGACCCCCTTAAATTTTTCACTCTTTGTTATATTTCAGTCATTTGCTAAAATCATTTAAGTTCATTTTTCCCCCATTAATGTACACACAGCACCCCATATTGACACAAAAACACAGAATTGTTGACATTTTTGCAGATTTATTAAAAAAGAAAAACTGAAATATCACATGGTGAAAAATTTAAGGGGGTCTGAATACTTTCTGTACCCACTGTATTTATACAAGAAGTTTCTTCAACCTGTCTCACTTAAGAACAAAACCGGATGCTTATGCTACTATACCTATAGGATGCTGAAAATTCAATATGTAGCTGCTGCGCTGATCATATGCAAAAATGCTCAGTCATGACATGAAAACCAATAGTGTTTGATTTCCATAAATGTTTGGGTGGAATGAGGAGGGAGCCATGTGTTGTGAATGCTAGCAAATGTCTACATGTCATATGTTAGCTCCTCGTTGTGTGTTTGTGTTGAAGATCAGTGACGTTATCTTTACCTTTACATGCATATCTCTGAGCGCTGGAGCTACAGGCGAACAAAGACATGAGCGCTTTGGCCGTCACTTTTTTCAAGAGGTCCTGGAATGGAATCTTCTCATATTGCTATAAATTGAACAGGAAGCACAAAATGTTTGCATCTTGTCCTGAATAAACTGAATAACTTTTGTAACGATTTAATTATTATTTCTTAAAATATAAATAAATGTAAGAATGCATATGTAAGCACAGTGAATCAGTTTAGTTTTAAACTACTAATAAATAAATTAAATCAAAGTCAGTGTGGTATATGACCAAAAGTCTTATATTAAAGGAAGGAATTAACTTTTTTAAAAAGTAGGCAAACTTTCCAACTCCTTTCAACTTAAACAGTTGAGTTTTACCGTTTTTGAATCCATTCAGCTAATCTCCGGGTCTAGCAGCAGCACTTTTAGCTGTAGCTTAGCATAGATCATTAAATCTGATTAGACCGTTAGACCATAGAGTTTCAATATTTTTCCTATTTAAAAATTGACTATTCTATAGTTATATTGTGTACTAAGAGAGACTGAAAATTAAAAGTTGAGATTTTCTAGACTGATATAACTAGGAACTATATTCTCATTCCGGCGTAATAATCAATGAACTTTGCTGCCGTACCATGGCTCAATGATATTGTGTAGCGCCTAATAACAGTCTTCAGCAATTTTAGGCGCTGCGTAATATGAGTAAAATCTCAATTGTTTAACTGTAGGGGACTTAAAAAATTAGCCTTTTTTTTTTTTTTAAAGTGGTGTGTTCCTTTAAGGATGATTTTATGTCACGGTGACAGTATACATCAATATACGTTGTTTTTGCGTTAAATAAGGTCTTTATGATATCAAATTGTTTGATGCCATAGAAATTGCTTGTCACCAGTGTAGATTAAATTAAAAAAAGCTAAAGACAAGTAAATGGTTAGCGTTAAATTAGAATATGAAACCAATTGCAAGCAATAGTAGAACAAATGCATAAAAAAATGCTACATTGTGTAAAAGCAACCAAATGTATAAAAACACAGCATATTTTAAATTAAATAAATAATATATGAAAAATAAATGAATTTATTCTTATTAAAGTTACAAAAATGACTCTCTTTTGTTGTTTAAATAACCTGAATGACAGGCAATGGGAATATTAGACTGCTGTCACTTTAAGAGCTGCCCATATCCAATATACTTTCACACGTTTTCTTTTCTCAGTTTTTCCTTCACTTCAGACCTAAATTACTGTGTTAACGAGGATACTTGCAAATACCGGCATTTTGACACATACAAGTGTACGTTTAAGGCCTATAAAGTAGAACAAAAACGCTGTTGAATACTTATAATTTTTGTCATTAAGCAACAAGAAATGCATAAAAAAGAATCCTCATCCTCATTTTTAACGTTATAAGTCATTGTCATAATGGGGTTTAGAGCGTAGACTGATCTGAAAAATAAGTATAATTTTAGAAAAGATTTGATTTTTAAATCTGACTTTTAGATCATACTTTTCCTATTTAGAAGGAAGTAGCCAACTGAGGGATGTGAGGAAACTGCGATTGCCGTTTTAAGAAATTTGGTGTGATATGCGTCCACAAAACTGCATCCATTACCTCAAGTAATAGCTCACAAATGACCTCCCCAGGCTCAGAAGAAAGGACTGCAGTTAGCGAGGAGCTGGCCTGATCCTCCATGTGGCCTGCTGATCTCTTCTTAGCCTCCTCTGTGAACAGCACACACAGAAAGTGCAGGGTCGACATGTAGAGAGAAGACTCGGCGCCCGATTGGTCCAAACACACTCTGAGAGTGTCTGTCACGAAAGAGAGAGCAAAGACTAAACATAAAGAATGCTAATATTTACTTTTCCGAGCTGTTCTCGAACTCAAACTCTGAGACGAGAAGATGCAAAAGATGCAAAACTTCACAACAAACAATCTTCACCACAAGGGAACATCTGACGAAAAAGTCTCTCCAAACTCGGAGGCTTTTAAAAACAGCTTCCAAAGCCTGGATACCTGCAGGCAAGTCAGCGAGTCTACTGCCCACCCACCTGTTTTAGGATTTTCTACCACATCCATCAGATCTAAAGCAGGCTGATTGTTCTCCCTGTCTCTGTCCCAGTCTGTCATATGCAGCAGGGACACCCATCCACACATACAGGCATAATGAGCTGGCCTCCCACTGCATCTGTCTCCATCTATATCTCCTCAGCTGTCTCCTTCCTTCTCAACATCTATCTAGCACATCCTCTTCCATCTAAACTCCTCAATCTTTCTTTTCCCTCCATCCCTTTGCGCTTTCATCATGTTTGCCACCATTTTCTCTTTGTACTCTTCTGTTTCTTTCTGGCTTCCCTTTCCATTTGCTTGTCTCCACCCTTTGTAACACCCTTTGGTTTGGGTATGTGTGTGTCACCTGAAAAGCGCTGCCAGTGTTTCCCCAGTGCCACGCTGACAGATGGGCCGACCGCAGCTTGGTTCCTGCGCAGCAAAGTAGCCAGGAGCATCAACACATCCGCCCAGGTGTTGAGCACTGCACCCTGGGCCTGCGCATCTGAGGACCAAAACAAGCAAACACTCATCAAAAAAGACTTTCAAATCACTTTTCTTTCATTTTGTTTGGAAGATTTTGGAGGGGGTTGTGGATTTGCTGAAGACTACCCAAGTCAGCGACAGACAGCGTGAGGATGGAAATGAGGTTGTTCAGCAGGGGTTTGAAGAGCTCTCGATGGAACGGCATGTCCTCGCTGTGTATTGCTGCTGACTGAAGGAGCTTACAAAAACTTTGCACATAATACACACTACTCAGCACCTGAGGGGGAAACAGGAGGGTGAGGGGAAATAAAGACAGAGTCAGTGTTGAGTTAGTTACCTATCGAAAAAACACATACAGCACTTTGGTTTCATCACCCTAGATCACAACAAATAGGTGACTAACTGGAACTGTGTTCATGAGAAAGTGGAATCAGAAACCATGATTTCCCCATTTTCCCACTTTCGGTAGAGCTTTTTTTTGTCAAGTATGACTGTGACGAAATGTTATGGGTTAAAAAGGGTCTGTTCACCCAAAAACTAAATTCTGTCATTAATTACTTAACCTCATGTCATTCCAAACCCATTACGGCCTTCGTTTATCTTCGGAACACAAATTAGGATATTTTTTTTATGAAATCCAAGAACATTCTGACTTTTCCTCCATAGGCTGCAATGCAACTGACATGTTCAAGGACCAGAAAGGTAGTAAGGACATCATTAAAATTGTTCATGTGACATCAATGGTTGAACCGTAATTTTATGAAACTACAAAAATATGTTTTGTGCACAGAGAAAACAAAAATAACTTGGAGTACTCTCATGAATAGTGATAAACAGTGACACAGAGGAACAGAAATGTTGAATAAAGTATTTTTACAGGTTTAGAATGACATGAAAGTAAGCAATTAATGACAGAATTTTCATTTCATTTAAGACATGACTGCTTTTTATGATGAGGGGATTTAATTCAAGTTTTTAAACAATGATCAACACATACACATAGAGCACATCAAATATGATAAACATGGAAGCTCAAATGTGCTTGTGTGATGAGCACAAACCAGTAAGCTTTAGTTTAGTATGTGACGCGCACACACAAGCTTCCGTTTACTATATGTGATTTACTTTGTGTATGTTTTCATGTGAATGAAAGCCTATATTAAATCTGTTTATATTAATCAAAAGTGTCTCTTCAAAAGACTTGGGTTGATTCACTGATGCCTCTTTTGGACCTGAACTTTCAGTGGAGGAACAGAAATCTCTCAGGTTTCATTAAAAATATCTTTTATTGACTTGAGGGTGAGTAAATGACAGAATATTTTTAAGGGGTGCACCTGAGATATCATAACTAAGTTAAACAAATACACTTTTTTTTATCAATCATGATCAAATGCATGTGATTAAGCATGGATAAAAGTTTGTAAACGATTTTGCGGAGATCTGCCAAGCTTTATGTAACGTTCTGCAGGCATTCCCGTATGACAGACTGATGTTTAAGTGGAGGTGGAAAAAGATAGCTGAACTCCCATAAGGCACCTGGTTTCTGGCATCTTCCATAGCAGCTGGCAGGAGAGGTGTCCTTAACTCACTGACACACTGAGATATGGCCACCACATCAACGGCACTGAAACAGACAGCACAAAACCAACAGGAAGTCATGCAGGTTAGTTCACAGTCTAAACAGATGAGCACAACAAACACATACATAGAATCTAGCTTCAAACGTGTTTTGTGTAATTTTTGACATGTTTCTTGGTTCTTGCTGTTAACCAGCAGAGACAAAACAACCACAATTTGGCATTTAAAAGAGTGGGCAGATGGCAGGCAGGATGTGGTTGTGTTAAGGTGTTGTCACGTAAACCAAGAGAATATATTTATATATGCGCACGAGTGTGAAAATGAGGTGAGAGGCGTGTACAAGGTTGCAGACATGTCTAGTGTGTATCTGTATATCTATATTTATATTCTAAAATCTAAAATCTAAATAAATATTCAGTAATTTACTACTATAAAGTCAGTATGATGCTTTAAAAGATGTATAAATAATGGCAGAACTTTGCACAACATCTGTCTGTCTTCACACGTCTCTCTCTAACCTGGCCATGTTTTCAAGTATTTGGTTCTGTTTGAGGGCAGATAGACTAAACTCAGGAAGCACAGCCAGCAGGTTGTCCAGTAAACCGCACACTGCTAGCAACAGGTGAGGGGTTACTACAGCACCAGGCTCGGTCCTCCCCCCTGGTTGGGTCTCTTGAGTGAGGGCGGAGTCTGAGCTGTCCATGTCACTCTGACCTATAGCATATGGAAATAACAGCAGCCTCAAATCACTAAACACTGGGAAAACATTCTAGTCAAGGCCAAACTGTCAATTCTTTGCCTTTTTCCCCTCAAGCTCATACCTTGAGCAGTGAGTCTGTTGACTGGAATGTCCTGGATTCCAGCAACAGCTGAGGTCGGAACTGGAGAATGAGTCCCACTAGAGCTACCTGATGGAATCTAAAGAACACAAAGAAATACATAACAGTCTGAAAATAATTCAGGTTAATTTTGGCTAATCTGATGTTGCTTGCAGTTACCTATAAGTGAGTATATCTTTTCAAAGTTATAAAGTCATTATATAATTTTCATAGGTTTTCCACCCACAACAGCACAGAAAATGTTAGAAAAATCATCTCATTCTTTCTGATTTATTTTTTATGTAAAGTTATTGATTATTGAGGTGTTACTAATGATTTGCATCATTAATTATCTTGTTACTATTTTGGCAATTAAAAGCAATTTGGTAGCAGTTTTACTTAATATTTCAATTATATATATATATTTTTTTAAAGTGTAGTGGCAGACCAACATGTATAAACCAGGCTGATTAATCACTCAGTCATACATTTAATGTAAATGTACACAGTAAACATACATGTGTTATTTAAACAAAAACTTTTATATGAGATGCAATTAATCATAATTAATTGTTTGACAACACTAATTATATTATATTATATTATATCAAACAACAATATTTTATTTTATTTTACATTACATTATAATATAGCACAACACATTAAAATATAAATTACTATTTAAAAGCTTTTTAATGTTAAAATATACTGCTGGTCAAAAATACAGTATTATATCATTCTAATATACAGATTTGGTACTTATTATGTTTTATAACTTTTTTATTATATAAGTTTTACTATTAATTGTATTTAATTATATTATTATTATTTTCAGTGTTATTATCAGTTTTAGAATTCAATGCATCCTTGCTCAATATAATTATTAATGCCTTTAAAAAGAAAAATCTTACTGGACTTTATGTTCACTAAACAGCATTTCTGCAGGTAAATTTAAGACTTAGACCAACTAAATTGAATTTAAGGAATAAATTAAAGGGAACACAATACATCGATACACTCTGTACGTGTATATGTCTAGAGAGAACACGATTAGCTGCATTAGCATACTTTCAAATCAATCTTTATTTTTACATTTATTCTAAAAAATAGCTTAACTAGAACACGGAAATAACTTTTACTGCACCTCCTGATCACACTGCAAAAAGTGCTGTTCATTATCAGTATATTTGTCTTTTTACATTTTTATTTAATTTTAAAGCAAAATGACATTTGACAGAAGTCCTGACATTTGACAGAAGACATATCATCATTTTGCATCTCAAGTACATGTATCTTGATTTAATCATGTTTAGATATTTGTATTAGAACAAAAAACAAAAATACTGAGGAAGACATAATTTGAATGCAAGGCTTTCCGCTCTGATTTAAGGTCTTTTAAGGCCTTCATTTATGAAACGTGAATTAAGACTTTTTAAAATGTGCAGAAACCCTCCTAGAAGAAAACCCTTAGTTAACCACAAATGTATGTCTACTGACCAGAGTACTAGAGGTGGACATGGATCCTGAGCCCTGAGTTTGGTTTAGAGGAGCAAGCATCTCTCTCCAGTGCTTCAAAGAATCATTCAGATCTGTCTCTACAGAAAGAAACACACACTGCTTCATTTACAAACAAAACAGCAAAATGTACTACTAAATTATATGCACTAGAATAATTACCTCTAACAGCTTACTAATACTTCAAATTCTGTTATAACAAGCAAATGATAAATGTAAACACCATCATCTAAAATATGCAGCACACCGGCCATGATCTCTAGTACAGAACAGTATTAATAATGTGTTTAAGCATATGGATGCCACCGAGTCAGACATCCACTAATAGCTGGCAGTGCTTAGGGCGTGTGGACGCCGTACCCTGGGTGACATTGGCTGGCGGTGGAGGGGGGCTGAGGGTGAAGGCATGTCTGCCCGTGTAACAGCTCTTCACCATCTGGCCCACACTCTCAAAAAACTGGCAGTGGTACAACAGAGCCTGCAGGGCAGGAAGCCCGACCAGACACAGGCCTGAATCCTCATCATGCACACAGGGGCTCTGGGAGACACAAGAAAGAGTAGAACAGAAGATTAAAAAAAATAAAAAAAAATACAGGAGATATAATACTGAGGAAACCAGAAATCACCATAGACAGATCTGTTATGTCTACAGAGCTTTTAAGAGCGTCTGTGTTATTGATGTTCAGTTCTGGAAGTTTATTCTCATGTAAACATACCTGCCAGGCACACTCTTTGGCCTCTTCTGCATTAGCAAGCATTGGCATCACAAGGAGGTTTTGCAAAATAAACGCTGCCTATAGGGTAGGGGAACATAAAAGTCAGCAACACTGCCATCTTCTTGTAAATGAATGGAAATGCATGCTGCTTGAATTCTCAATGGAATCGCACAAAGCAAGTGGCAAGTCCCTTGAAAAGAAAGAAACCCAAATGCATTCTCTTTAAAGTGTGACTATTTATGCTGGTTTAACCTCTTTTTCTCTTTCTGTTTATGAATATCTCTTTGTGCTAAACCTATTCTAATAGTGAAACATATAGAAATAGATCACTGATCTGAACGAGTATGACTTGCAGCATTAAAATTCATAATCTTAATCATAATTGCAGCTCATTCTAACCTAGAACGCCCACTTGGACAGGAAGTGGCCAACTGACTGCTTTGTAAAGCTACTGAGCACTTTTTATTTCTTTGTACACTATCGGTAAAAAGTTTGGATTAATCAAGACATTAAACATTTTAATGTAAAACTGTAATATTGTAAAAACTGTAAACATTGTAAAACTGTTATATTGTGAAGCATTGCATTACAATTTTAAATATATCCATTTGAATACATTGACCATAAAGCTAAATATTCAGTAGAAATTACTCCAGTCTTCAGTGTCACATGATTTTTCAGAAATTAAAATTTATTTATATATATTGTTCAAATATTGATGGTAACCAATGATTAGAATAAGACTTCTGTAACATTCTGTTACATTTCCATTTTTTGACTCCAACATGCACAGATGGTACATGAACGGACTGAGGGCAGATCCTAGACTCTCAGTCTATAGCAGTTTTTGTGTTGTTTTCAAGTTGAAGCTGGATGGACTCACCTCTCGGCGCACCATACTGCACTCCTGTCTTTCCAGCAGGATATTGAGTACCGTGGCCCACAGACCTCCTGAGATGTTCTGGCAACTCTCTGACAACGCCACACACCCTCTCTCCAGCGAACTCAGAGCCGCACCCACAGCAAGGCTGGCACAGCGGACCTAGAGCCAGACAAAAAAACACACACTCTTGTGTTCAGACCCAGCACATGTGCTTGGCAGTGCTAACTGCCATGGGCTCTTTGGCGTGTAGCACTGGCACAAATTTGTGTTTGTCATGCCCATTATTTTCAGTGCTCAGCATCTGCTGAGCTGAGGGAGGCCTGGACATGCATGGGTACTTGGGAAAACTATCCAAAATAGAAGGCCAAGGCACTCAAATTGCTCAATAAGGTTTTAATCAAAATTATGGACATGTACACTTAATAAATTGACATTGCCTATGTATGCATTCACTGCCAATGTACAGAGAATGTTAATTTAAGAAAACATGGTGAATTAGTATTTGGTGGAGCATTGAAAATTTAATTTGTTTTGATCTATTTAAGACCATGTCGGGATGTTTTTTTGAAAATATTTTTTGACAGAACTTAATTTAAGAAACACTGTCAAAATGATTTATATATACAGTGCCCTCCACTAATATTGGCACTCTTGGTAAATCTGAGCAAAGGTGGCTGTGAAAATAAATCTGCA
>JAUMHE010000082.1:7359609-7378538 GCA_032359235.1 Enteromius mattozi
GGATTCTATCAAATACCAACAGATAACAAATCTAAAACTGACTGACTCTGTTAGAAATCTTATAATGGGCCATGGTTAGGTCTTTTTTTTTTTTTTGCTCCTATACCAGAGGACATGTGTGGTGTCCTCTGGTTTTCCCCCCACACATCAGGATTTCTAATAAATTCATAAAGTTTCAGAAATTCATTAAGTGCTGTCGGTGAGTACCCAGCACTTTTGCACTGGTTGCAAAAGTTAGGTGCACCCAAATTTTTTATATAGGCAATATTGCCATGTAAATGATTAACTAACACCGTGTTTACACTGAACGAGACAGTTGTTGCGCCAGGCTGCAACAACTAAAGGCTGCGTTCACACAGCAGCAGAATACGTTTGTCAATCCTGTTTGTGAGTCCTTAATACGGTTGCATTCACACACAGTTTGGTTATTTACGGTTGTGACAACCACATTCTGTAACCAAACTCACACTAGTAAATTTTCCGGACTCACAACTGCATTTTCGGAACACAAGTGCTGTGTGAACGGAACAGGACTGGACAACTAGTTGTCTGTCACGTCATTCACTGTAAGAGAGAGCAGCTCTGCCACACAAACGCGCGTCTACCGCGTCTCTGTAGTGCGTGTTATCATGTGTGTTTTCGGTAACTTACAGTAAAGGAGAAATAAGCTGCATGTCATCTGAAAGTTTTATCCGTCAGTTTTCCACCGGAGTCACTCCCCCGTCAGTTTTGTGTTCTGCGCGCGCCTAGCAATTCAAAATACCATAGAACCTATTCTGTCATCTATACTGGATGCTACATGGTGCGACAAATTCTGTCGGCTTGTGTGTCCGTTGTTGAACCACAGGGAGACCTTCAGAGCCACGGAGACTTTTTTTTCCTCCCCTCGAACGGCTGGTCGCACAGATATTTTTTATTCGCAACATTGAGAAATTAGAACTCTAGAGCCCTGTAAGTGCATACTACATTATTTAAACTTAAATGGAAATAAAAACATAATTTATAAAAAAAAATATAATTCATTTAAATTAATTTTAATACTTAATTGACTTGGTATTATAATATTCAAAAATAAACATTTAAATTACAAAAAAATATATGCAAATGCAAAAAATGCAAAATATATTTATATAAAATTTATACAATTTATTGTACCAAAACACTGTCAACTACTCACAATTATTTGTTGTAATTATTTGGTGTAAAACTAAATTCTAATTATCTAATTATCATGCATACAGCAAACTGCATACATAGTCATTTAAAAATAATTAGCAAATGTTATTTAAAACAGTTCTAATTTAACTTAAGCATTGCACACCAAAGGACATGTACGTATCCAAAAAGTATTCATAACAGCACTTTATGTTAATTACCTACTGTACAGCCATAATGTGCATTTTACATAAAGTTCTCACCTCAGGGTCTCGGTCCACCCACAGGGGAATTAACCAAGCCAGGCCAAGCTGGGCGGCACTCTGCCCATCAGAACTCTGCTCACGGCCCAGAGACCACAAGAATATCCAGTCCTTAAACAACACGCAAACACTTTAAATATGGAGTACTGCTCTACTGAACCATTCCACTTAATATTACACAGATTTCTGGTGACAAACCGATATAATCGGCCAAAAACATGTTCACCAATTTGAATAAAAGTAGTTTTAGCACTCCCTAGTGTCATATTCAAAGCTTAGTGATATCAGTGTCAATTGCAGTGCCATTTCTGACCTCATTTTTATTTTCCTTCATCATCTCATGTGACAGATGAAGCAGGCAGCTAACTGCATTTTTTGTCACTCCTTTGCCCATAAAGGACATTGAGTTTCCTCCCAAATCCACGTAGAACGAAGAGATGACCTGTGAAGAGCAGTCAAACAGGAACACGGTCAGAATTAGCAGTCTGGAGACAGAGAAATTTCACAATGCGAAATGAGATGCAGCTGAGACACAGTTTGGGTGGTATGAAGTGATTCATGCTGAAGTGTTTGGAAACATCTTGCACCCTGAGTGTGAGCGTGTGTTTAATGTGTTCTGTCTGGATGAGTGTATATAATCTGTGCAAAATATATTCTAGTGTGTAACCAAGGCACTTGAGCACATGTGTGTATGCATACTTCCAAGAGGCCACTGAGGTACTTGAGGCAGAGTGTGTTTGGATCCATGCTGGGTGTGTGTGTGCTCCAGCCGGGCAGAGCAGTCACATGGGCCATGGTCCTGAGAGTGCGCTCTAGAGATGGCAGGCCGTAGAAGCATGGAGCATCTGACAAACGCAGGCACTGTAGCAGGCGCAGAGACAGTTCGGAGGCAAACGGTCCAGACAGAACCTCACACATCCTTAAATAAAAAGATGACAAACACAAACGAGTGAGAAACAGAGTCATCATAATCTGGATCTTTGTCTTAGCATACAATACTCTTCAAAAGTATGGGATCAATAAGATAAAGTAGTACTTTAACTTGGATATTTTAAATTATTCAAACATGACAGGCAATCTTACAAAATTTCTATATAAAAAGTTAATTTCAAAGAATCTTGAAGAACAAAATGCATCATAGTTTCTGCAATTGCAGCACAGCTTTTTGCTAAAAAAATATTATCAAAATTATTTCTGAAGGATTGTGTGTTTAATTTAGTGCTGTCAAATGCTTAATTGCGAATAATCACAATTAATCGCATCCAAAATGAGTTTTAGTTTTCATAATATATGTATACTGTGTATATTTATTACAAATATAAATATAAAACATGCATTTATATATTTAAGAAAACTATGTTGTTTATATTAAACATTTATATATAATATAAAATATAAGAATATAAATATATAAATGAATAAATGTATATTTTACAAATATATATTGTATGTGTGTATTTACATATAAATAAAATATATACAGTGCATATTTTATGTAAACTTATTTTGGAAGCGATTAATCACTTGACAGCACTAGTTTATTTCATTTTATTGTAGTATTTGTTTTGTGTGTTGATTTGTTTTGACCAAGTACTTCAAGACAAGAACTCGTAAATAAAATGTCACAGATTTGAAAGTTAAAAAGTTAAAAAAATAAAATAATAACAATAAAATAAAACGGGAATTTAATTTATCTAAAATTTCAGTTTATTCAAATTATTTACCCTTTTTATTCTTTTTGCAGCATCAAACTACTCCATCTATGTGTTTTTTTTTTGTCTAAGAAACTATTCTATTATGGATTACAAACAATTATAATATAGAAGCACCATAACAAGTGCCCCAAACAAATGATACCTTTTAAGATTGCTGCTCATAAACTGAAAATGTATGCAGGGAAATGTCTTGGTAGATCAGATTTGCATTACAGGGCCTTGATACATCAACAACTAACAGTGGGAGTTTCCAATTTACGGATCCTTAAGGAGTTTTCAGAAGAGTTATTCCATAAATAACAAAATTAAATCAAAAGCGTCATTAGATTTGTATCTCCCCCCAGATGGCAGGTAGAAGGAGAAGACTCCTAATGAGGATAGTAAAACATTTTATGCATGTACGGCAGAAAGAAAAGGAGGAGTGTTTTTGGAATAACAAATCTGCCTTGTCGGACTAAATGGTTTCAGTGAGTGTGTTTTGGGGAGCAAACAGATGTGACAGAGTGTTTTCGCACCCTCGCTAACCACAGGTGCGTACTAAGCTCAATAGTAGCTACGGCTCTTGAATACACTTGAAGATTTAATCAAAATGCACAGCGGTCTCCAAACTAATTATCCTGTTAGAAAAAAAGACTCCGATCTAAGAACGATATTATTCTTTTACTCAATAAAAAAAAAAAATTGGGGCCATTACGCAGGGGTTAGCGTATGACCTAATCATTACTGAACAGCTTTAAAATAACCTTTGGATTTTGGACCAAGAGACTTTTTTGAAGGTATTGTTGTGTTGCATGTGTGTACCAATTTTCATACATGTACATGAAACATGTACAATAGCTCGAGGCACACTGTGTTGAAAGTTTATAGGTGGTGCTATTGAGCCATTTTGCCACACCCACTTCTAAAGCCTATATCAGACGTAAATTTTCACCAGTTCTGATGTGTGTAGATAGATAAGATAAATACTTTATTAATCCCAAAAGGAAATTCTGATATCCAGCAGCATATACAAACATACTCACAAAAACACTCCACACAATAATCCGAAAAAAATAAAATAAATAAATAGAAGTGAAACAAAACAAAGATAAGTATAAGTATAGACAACATAACATATTATAAATGTATGTAGAAACAGTATAAACAATATTAAGACAGTATAAACAGTTTGGACAATATAGGCATAACATGAGTGTTTCTACCAAAGTCTCCACAAGCATTGGTAGAAAATACAAAGTGTTTAGGCCCTCAAAACCACGATTCATTTTGGAGAAGAACTAGCAAAATATGAATTGCTGAATAGAGAAGATGAAAAGAACACATTTCTTTTGTAAGCCGTCCAAAATAACATGTAATGTAACACCTGGAGCTGGTGATGGTGATCATGTGGTGACTGTGGCTGTGCAGAGACTTTTAAGTGAGGCAATTCTACCTCTGCAAGGACAGTCTGGCGCTTCTGACTCACAACCTTCAAGCGAGTTACGTTTTCTTATTGAAAGAACCTGCTACTTACTATCCAAATGCAATTTTTGAGCAGTGAAGGGAAACATTAGTGCTTGTTGTTTGTCATTTCTCCGATTCCAAATGCAGACATGGTGTTATGTTTATGAGGCGCGATGAGTAAAAGGACAGTACTAAGTCATGATAATCAGTAATTATGTCTCCACTGGATGCAACAAATGCCTCGTTTGTAATGTGCTTTATTGTTTTGGTGTGATAGCACCGGGACATGCTAAGAGGCATAACATTTCTGCCACGTGCTTGCGGTTTTTGGCCAATCACAGTGCACTGGATAGCTTGCCAATCAGAGCACACCTCGCTGTTTTAGAATGATGAGCTTTGTACAAATTGACCCGTTTCAGGAGGTGGGGCTTAGAGGAGAAACAAAAATTTACATTATGTGGAAAATAATGTGCTTTTTTGCATGTTGTGTGGAGAGAGAACTGATCCAAAGTTTAGTGATGAGAACGAGTTTAGTTTAATTGAATCTGATTGGAAACATGTTGCTCGTCAAATTAGGGAAAGACTGAACCCAAAGCATATAAAGAAGTTAGTGAAAGGTGGAGGAGGAAGTCTCATGTTTTGGGGGATATTTTGTGCAGCGGAAGTTGGGCCTCTTTTATAGCTATATGGCAGAGTAAATGCAAATGTTTATCAGAACCTCCTACAGCAATGTGTGATCCCTTCCCTGCAAGCATCTCCCAATCAGTCAACAAATTTCATGTAGGACAATGCCCACTGTCTCATAACAAAAAGGGTTAAGCTGTTTCTTAATATATATATATACTGAAAATGAATTAAAATTAAATGAAATTTTAAAAGAACAGCATTTAAGATTCCTAAAAATGTTCCACAAAATCATTAAGCAGCTGTTGTCAATCCTGATAATAATAATAATAATAATATTTTTGAGCAACAAATCGGTATATTAGAATGATTACTCAAGGAAGCAGAACCTAATTTTGTTGAGTTTGAAATGTTCCTAGGTCAACATCTTTGTTGACCCTGGAACAACATTGTGATTAGCCAATCAGATTTGAAGATTATTATAAGTATATTAGTATAACAGTTAAGAGAAAATTTTAGTCTTCAAACAGGACTCAGGTGCCACAGTGTGTGTGGGTCTGTTCTATAGATAGAGCAGTCCGATGGTTAGCTGCATGTGTTAAAGAATATGAGTGAGTCAGTAAGTGTGAGTCTGGCGCTAAATGAGTCAAGTGAGTCATTTTGTGTGAGAGTGACTCAATCAGTTTGTGAGTCATTATCCTGCGTTTGTTTCACCCACTGCTGTGTGTGTGTGTGTTACCTGTCAGAAGTGTGTGTCATTCGAAGCAGCAGAGTGTTGAAGAGGCCGGTCAGTTCTCTCTGTAGCCTGTGACTGAGGTGGGCCTGGAGCTTGTCCACTTCCCCCTGTGACTGGATCCGTGTGTGGGTCTGGGCTTCACCACTCAGCAACAAGTTCAGCAGGGTGTGCGACTCCTACACACACGAACATACAGGTTCTTAACAATGTGATCTGTCAATTAGGGCTCTCGGATACCTCCGGATTCTGCTGAACACAATTTAATCACACCAACCTCATCCTTATCTGGCATAAGAATGACACTAAAAACAGCAGCTTTATTACAAATTCCTCAGACAACATCACTAGGAATCAAAATTCTGCACATTTATTCAGATACAAATTTACACAACATTTACTAATTAGATTTTACACTTTCTAAAGAAATCATAAAAACTATTTAATAGCAATTTATTAAAGGTTTAACTAAAATTACATGGCCCTATGAAATATGTTTTTTCTCTCTCTTTCACATTTAGTCACATGCTTACCAAATTCAGTTTTTCCATTCATTTTCTGGATTACATTTTAATGGTTTTATTAAATGTTAATTAATCAAAAGCATCTCTAAATACCTAATTGTATATAAAAAAAAATTTAAATAATTTAAGTTTTAAAATAAATTTAAAAAATATTTTTTTATTATTTTTTTTATTTTTAAATATATAATTATTGTTTTAAAAAAAAATCTAGTAAATATTTTTTCTGGCAAATATTTCCTAAAAATATAATTATTTTATTAGTAGTAGTAGTAATATCATTACATTAAATAATATAACATATTTCTGTCATGGTTTCCTCAAGTTAAATCCATTTCTTTGTTTATATAATATGACGATAGTTTTTCTCAAAAGAAATTGCTCATGAAGTGACTCTCAAAGCAGTTCTAGAGATTATGTGTTCATGTACTCATATTTAAGACAGGAGATCCTGAAAACACTCTGAGCTTCACAAAGACACAGAATATGCAGGACTACATTGGTATTTTGTGTCTTAATAGTCACAGACACAGTCTATATCATTTTTTGACTTAAGTATACAGACCCACCTTTGATTTAATCATCCAAAATTTGCCAAAGTGCAATGATTCCATCCGTGTTTTTCACACCTGGAAATCATAAGGCTAGTATGTTGTAGTTCTATTTGTAATTATATACTATTATATAATTATATACTATTGTAGTATTTATTAATATTTTGAACTGCCTTTTGGTATATTTTAAATATTTAGTTTTAGTAATTGTATGTGATGCTCTTTTCATCAGTTTAATTTTTATGTTTAGCTTTAATTTATTTGTATGCTTACTACTCCAGCTTATTTTGGTTAGCTGACAAAGAAACATTTTAAAATTTTCATTTAAGTTCCTTCAAGTTTTTCCCTCTAATATTTTTATTTTATCTCAGCTTTATTATATTTCAATTAACGAAAATTATTTTAACAGTTTAATTATGAATAACATCACTTGCAGGTGTGTGCTGGAACATTTGAAAGTAATAGCATACTGCTCCTCATTAAGCTGCACGATTTGAGCAATCATTCATGTCCAAAGCTCTTAATGACGCAGGATAAAAATTTGGTGCAAAAGAATATTAATAAGCATGTGTTTGCTTTAGCAGGCACCATAAAAAAGCACTGTAGTGCCTGTGTTTCATTTAGACAGCACAGATGTTTGAGAAACACTCCAGCGACTGTGGATGCTCTCCGCATTTCACCACCTCCCCCACCAGGCGTTTCATCAAACCCAGCGTTCTCTGTCAGGCGTCAAGGCAGGTTTGTTTGCATACATACACATTAATGCGAGGTAAGGCAGAAAGAGACTTTTAAGAAATAAAGCCATTCATCCCCAGTGTGAGAAACAAAAACACTGACAGCTGATGAACGGCTCTCTGTTACAAGTGTTAATACAATATTAATGTATTTGTATTGCTCCGCAGTGTGATTTATTTCAGATCTTCTTAATAAATACACCACACTGTGTTCATCTGAGGCAGGAGGGCAAACTAATTTAATTACCAAGGTACAATAAGTCTCTTTATTGTTTTATGAGGTCTCCAAAGTAATCTCGGAGAAATGCAGGCACTCATCCATAACAGATTCAAGACAACTATGGTTTGTTCAGGAATACCTGGTTTAGGAGTAATTCTAAGAGCCATTTTAGGTCCTGGTGGTCCAATTCAGACTGGTTCTGCTTGAAGAAGGTGTTAAGGAATGATACAACATCCACCAACAGCCTCTCATCTTGACGGCAGGCTGGACGTACCATCAGAAATCTGTCAGATTAATAAAAAGAGTTTGTTCAGAAGATTTTTAATGTTTTTGAAAGAAGTCTCCTATTAAGGTTGATTAAAAATACATTAACCAGTAACATTGTGCTGTGTTTTTGTATTTCTGCGTTATGAAATACCAAAAAAACAAAAAACAAAAAAAAAAACAGTAATTTTGTAATATATTCTTTATATATTTCTCAATGTTCTCAAAAGTCAAAAATATTTGTCTTACAATGGTGTAAAATGTTTTTTAAGTGTATACAACTTATTTCACTGCATTGTTATATATATAATTTTTTATATTAAATCTTTTATGCTCACCAGGTTGCATGTGTTTGCTCAAAAAGGCAGTAAAATAGTAATATTGTCATAATATAAATTTACTTCTGTGACGGCAAAGGTTAATTTTCAACTGCCTTTACTCCAGTCTTCTGTGCCACATGATTCTTAATATATATATAGAGAGAGAGAAGTCTTTTGTAACATTATAAATGTCTTTACTGTCACTTTAGATCAATTTAATGCATCTTTTCTGAACAAAATAATTTCTTTCAGAAAAAAGTAAAATAAATAAAAGTATCTGGCCTTACTTTTGAACAGTACTATATTTAGTTGTAACACCAGTGTTATTTCTAAGCTCTATTTTGCCAAAGATAAAACATTGTTCCGCTTCGTATCTGAATGTGTCAGCTCATTCATTGTTCAGCGCTGTGATATGCGGGCACACTTCATCAAGCTCATGCAAAGTCATGCCTGGTGACCACAATTTACAAATCTGGAGGTACAGGAAAACAAATCAATAGATCACAGACAGAGAGCTTACCTCTCTACAGCGTTGTGCCAGCTCAGGGTTTGCAGGATGTTCTTGCTGCTTTGGGAGGTGGATTTGAGTGCAAGGCGGTCTGCGAGGAGGTACAGGTGCATCCTGGTCATGACAAAGTTCACGGTGCTGTGGGAGCTTGCATCCCGTACCGCGTGAACACAGTCCTGTAACCCGGACCTTAAGTTGCTTATTCTTAAGACAACCGCCTGAGATTCAGACAGCACCAGTTCACCATGAAACCTTTGAAGCAAAAAATGAAGGTAGCAACAAAACATTAAGCCATTTAGAACTCTAGAATTCAAAAAGTAAACGTTTTTCATTTCTGGATTTCTGGATCTCCTCACAAAGCTATCATATGGCAAAACAAGATCATAAGGAACTTTTTATGCCAATTTTGTTTTTGAGTTTTACACAGATGGTCATCATGAACTGTTGATATATTGCAAGTGTTACATAAAGATTCTTCAAAATAAATAAAGAAAAAAGTTTCCTTCCACTGATTAAAACATTGTACAGGTTTGGCATGACAGTAAATAAATGACAGAATTTTCATTTTTACATTTATTTCTTTAAGGAGGCCAGACAGGTTTACTGCCAGCAGATCTGTAATCATTTTAATCTTGGTAACAAAACAACAGCTGCTGCATATTAAAATGACGTTTATCCTAAAACATGAATTGTACGCTGCTAAAGTTTCTGAACAGTTCAACAATGAAAGCGATCTATCTTAACTTATAAGATCTTAAGATGATCTAGATTTACTACCCAAAAAATTTTAGTGCTTAAAAACAAATAAAGAAAACATCTTAAGTTGACCAGTAAATGCATTAGCTAACAGTATATTTTAAAGCATTTATTAGTCTTTTTTAATGTTTGTAAGTAAAATATAATATAAAATAACTGTTCACTGTGTTCGTTCACATTAGACTACAGAGCATTAATTAATATTAATAAATGCAACTTTTAATTTAAAAAATGCTTATATATATATTTAATTAATTAATATGCTATAGAAGTACTGTTCATTCTTAATTCATGCATTTAACTAATATTATCAAATAAAACCTTAGTGTAAAGTGTTACAAATTAAATTACATTATTAAAATCCCTGAAAACTCAAATGCAACTTACTCAGGTACGTCACTCCTAAAACCCCTCAGATGCTCCAGCAGTCCATCAATCCCAGAATGCCATGCTGTGTTCCAAGTGATCTGCAGTGCTCCCCAGGCAGGCTTCAGACTCAGCAGGTCTGAGTATGGAGGAAGAACTGAACAGTAGGGACTCACTGCATGGTGTGAAGGAGCTTGAAACGGCAGATTATACCTGTGAGAAATTATGAGATAAGACATTTAATATACAATTAATCTGTCAAATAATAGTTAAATCACCATTTAATTTACCCATGACACCTCTGAAAGTAAGGTTATGGTGAAATTAAACGGCCATTTCCTTTAATGCACAGTTAGAATGTCGTAATGCATGTGATTTACCTCCGTATAACGGCAGCAGGCAGTGAGAAGGAAGACAGGCCTGTGTCTGAGCCAGCTTTATCAGTCCTGATCAGCAAACAAAGATGTAAAGTGAGCCAAAGCATTCTGGCTTTGTCATGCGTTTCTGTCTATACAGTGAAAGTCACTGGAGTCCACAACAGCAATGGACCACAGTAAATTTCTCCCAACCTATTCTAATAAAGAAGCAATCTCATCTACATCTGGGATGGCCTAAAGTTGAGTACATTTTCAGCAAATTTAAATTTTGGGGGTAAACTAATCTTTTTCATAATTATAAGAATGTTTTCAATTAGACAGTATTGAACGCAACTTGCTGCAGATATTTTACATGCAGACACAGATCGTACAACAAAGAAAACATACCAAACATCCATTCTTGCTATTTCATCAAACAGCAGCATGCATATCAATGCGGCAGCCTCGCTCACATCACCCTGCTCCTCCTTTATCAACAGAGAAGCTAAAAAAGATGTAACAAAAGAAGTCAAATTACCTGGAGAGCAATCATTTAAATAAACAATGGTGTCAAAGCAGGAATCGTACAGTATATATATGCACATTAAAAATGGTTAATTGTGGCATAGTAGCTTGAAAAGCTACATCCTGAGAGCAAGGTAAAATAAAACATAAAAACAAAACTACAACAGGGAAAGCAACACAACACATCAATTATAGATGTTAAAGTTGAACGAAACAAAAAATGGCTTGAGCCAGAAAAACAAATTTTACATCACCATACTCTAAGTGATCACAAAACATTCACAAACAGCATACTGGGGAGCTGTTCACTTGGAAATGTCCGGACATGTGGGGCATGTATAAAAATTACATTTGCCATTTGTGCAATGTCCTAGACAGCTAGAAAGAGAGTGTCAATAGCTCTGCATTTTCAGCAGGAAATAAAATAATAAAATACACAAAGTGTGCAATTACGAGCAGCAATGAAAGGGATAGTTCACCCAAAAATGAAAACTACCCCATGATTTACTCATCCTCAAGCCATCCCTGGTGTATATTACTTTCTTCTTTCAGATGAATACAATCGAATTATATTAAAAATGTCCTGCCGCTCCCAAGATTTATGATGGCATTTAATGAGGGTTGTGATTTTGGAGCCAATTTTTTTTCTTTTTACATCCATTTCAAACAGTACTCCACACTGCTCTGGGGACATTTTTTAATATAACCGATTACATTCATCTGAAAAAATAAAGTCATATACACGCAGGAAAGCTTTCGGGTGAGTAAATCATGGGCAAACTTTCATTTTTGGGTGAACTATCCAAGTGGCCACACCAGTAGACTTTAATAGACAGAAGATTTGTGCTGTCACAACATGTAATCAGTTTTGTTTCTTTGTTTGAAAGGCTAGAAGATACGTTACTTACAACTATCGATCAGTATGTGTTGCTGACTTCAAACTTTGCTTAAACCCTTAGGGCATGGTGAGAACAAAGTTTTGTTGAAAAAAAACAAAAACAAAAAAAACATTGCCACCGAGTTGTTTGCAAATGTTGACATTTTTGTGAAATATCCAATCACTCACATGTTTGAGTTTGGATGTGCAGGTGGTCTAGGCTAATATTGTAAAAGATTGTAGACATTGATTGCAAAAAACATGGCAATCAAGCTATCACAAACATATAGAGTGAAAAAATATTTTCCAAAATTATGCCAGTTATGACATTTTGATTTTGATTAGTTGGCAATGCTGTCACCAGAAAGATGTAATGGCATTGACATCTGTTACATTCCATGTGTGTTTTGTGTATTTTGTTTTGTTTTTTTTTGTTTCTCGCTCTTCTGCCCTTTTACTTTGCCCCACTTCTAGGTCCGTGTTTATTGGCTGTTGCGACTGTCAATCATCATTCTGATGTCATGATGTTCCGGCAATCTGCTGGCGCGCCAGCTGTATTTGAGGGCTCGATTTGATTGTGTGTGTGTGCGCGCGCCAAACGGCGTACATTGTGCTCCAACGCAGTCAATCGTTTTTGTGGCAATGCCAACTGTATTTCTGATGCTTAATGTATCTCATCTTATGCAGCCATGCTTTTGTGATGTGAGATTTGATCTATCTTTCAATTAGTTTATTTTGACTAGTACCTGTATCAAATTCTTTGTGAACAACGCCGATGTTCATGTTGGAGTTTTCAGGCTTACTACTGTGCGTGTTATGTGCAAAGTAAAGCTTTTCTTGTTTTTTCCCTTTTTTTTGGATTAGGTTAGTTTGTACTTTGTTCGTTTAGTTACGCCGCCTCTATATTTTCGTTTGTAGATTAAACTAGTTTAGTGTGTGCGTCATATACGCTGAAGATTTCGGTTTTGTTTTTCATATTTTTCTTTTGTTAGTAATTTTAAAGGTTAGTTGTAAGGATTGATCTGTTTTGTTTATTTCTAGAATTTGGGTGACACTCCTTTTTTTTGTTTGTTTGTTGACTTCTATTTTCTTGTAAATTTAGACTTGAATCTTTATTGCTCTTCTTAGTAAAGATTTTGAAAATTCTATTCTGTCATGTCCTCTTTGAGTCTAACAATTTCAGTCTAACAATTGTCTCACTCAAATGTTACGATATCATCCCTGTTTTACATCAAGCACGTAACAACATCTAAAGTATCAGTTTACAAAAATGGGGAAAATAAATAAAAAATAAATAAAACACAAATCAGCATGATTCAATAAATCCTCATAAAATTTATTTTTGTAAAAAAAAGTTTTATATTTATCAAAAGTGACTAAACACATTTATAATGTTACTCAAAGTTTCACTAATTTTTATGGTAAATTACAATTAAGTGCCACAATCATTTTCAGTACTAAATAATTGTTTTATTAAAATCAAATCAGTACATTAGAATGATTTTTATAGGATTTGATAATGTTCAGAGCTTTGCTACAATCTGTATAGTTAAAAGCGCTATATAAATAAAAGTGATTGATTGATTGATTGATTGACCATGTGACACTGTGAACTGGAGTAATGGCTGCTGATTTTTTTTTTTTACCATTAAAATAATATATTACATTTTAAAATATATTCAAACAGAACACTATTTTAAACTGCAATAATATTGCAATATTACTGCAATTTTTAATCAAACAAATGCAGCCTTGGTGAGCATAAGAGACATCTTAAACTTTTTCTTTCTTAAAACTTACCAACGTCAAGAATTTGAACAGCAGTGACCATGCTATTGCATTATGACCTGTTGGTGGCGCTAGAGGGACTGAGAGAATGACCTAAAATTGAACATTGAGATCCTTCCCAATCATTGTACCAAAGTGGCTGACAAAACAATAAGATAACTAACCGCTACAAAAAGGTGCCTACAAAACCTGGTTACTTGGGACTAATTATCTACAGTAAACTGAATGAATTAATGTTGGAGGGATGTTTTGCGGGCCGTACCTCTGAGCAACATGATGAGAAGAGGCGTCTGCTGAGCCAGATTGTGACGCAGGGAGGGGTCTGCAAACACCAGCTTCCTCAGCATGCATACGCTGGGCTCCAACAAGCAATCCATGCTCTACATAATGAATAAAAACCTGAATTCAAAACCTTCTAGTGTCAATAGATTCCCATAGACAAGGCACAAAACATGAGTTGCAAAGGTCTGGGTTTCTCTGAAGTATCGAATAAAATAAAGTGAGATAATTAAAGAAGTTTTGATAATCATCACAAGAACGTTCACACTCCGTTAAACCTAGGGAAAACCACATCCGCGATAAACTACTGAAGTGCTAAGTTGCTTAGAAAGGTGTTATGCCACTGGTGCTGCCTTGCTAGTGGAAAAAGTCATAACAAGTCATCATGACTGAGTCTAGAAGTGTTTACAGAGTCAACAAAATCACGGCCGCAGTCATAACATTCACAGTAAGACTATACAGCCACAAAAACGTAAGATAGCCTAGTAGTCAAAACAAACAACCAAAGCAAAGTCACAACTGACATTAACAGCACTAACTAGGCACGGCGACGTATCGGATTCTGCTTGTGGCATAATTGCCAGACATTTCGGTGCATAATTTTCACTAATTAGTCACATTAGTAGGCTGGAATACTCAACAAAGCTGGCAGCTTTCAACCTAGGGATGTACAGATCATGCAATAGATGTGAATTAATAGTGACTCACTCTTGACTGACACCATTAACGTGCCCAGGCACCAGTTTCTGTAATTCATTCATGATAAAAGGCACACGAAACAACAGAGAATGTGAGGTTTACCGCCACATTGTTGTTGACACACTCCTTGATGAAAGATATGAGCTTGTCTGATAAACCCAAGGCCTTCAGCACAGCATGCATTGATGAATCTATATAGAACATAATGAAATATAAATCAAGATTGGCTTTGTTTCTAGCACATGTTGAAATATGTTATCTGCTTTGTCAATTTATGTATCAGAGATCAAACACTTGCTTCAAAACACTTAAAATTGGTTTGTGAGAAAAACGGTGCTCACTCAGGAAAGATGTTTAATTTGATGCAAATGACAACAGTCCATGCATTAGTTTATAATAAGACAGTTGGACGTGCCAATAGATATATTTTTATGTGCATTTTGGAATATAGCATTTTTTTCTGCACATATTTGAGAAGTATAAACTTTTTATCTGATCAAAGAAAAAATATATTGAAAAAAAAAAAAATTCTGTATAACTCTAACTCGACTGCGTTTCCAGCATTTATTGTGTTTCGACTGCTCGCTCTGAGACACAAATAAATGATCTTATAAGAAAATTATTATATTCAGTGGCTTTTACTAGTAAGTTTAGTGGCAGTTCACCAGGAAGTGATGGTTTTGTTCTCTTTGACTCATTGGATTGGATGGTGCTTCATTCACAAATCTTTTATGCGATATTCCAGTTTTGCGCATAAGTTTAATTTAAATCTTTGGATGGAAACATAGCTAGTGTTAACTAAGCATTGATGACATAGCATTATAGATTTTTTTTTTTTTAAATTAGACTTTATTTTTCTTATTTTCAGTTATCTTTTTGGGTTCCATTTTTAATTTTTTTTCATCATTTTCATTTTTAAACATATTAATTTAGTTTTAGTTATGTTAGCATTTAAACTTTTTAAATAAATAAATACATTTGAAATGTTACATTGGCAGCTAGCTGAAGTAAAACTTTAGTTAATGTAGTATTAACTAAATACTAAGTTACTTAAGTACTTAATACTAAGTATTTTATTTTTTTAGCTTATTTCATAAAAAAAAAAAAAAAATGGATTCCTCACCTTGCAGAACAATAGTCAGCTGTTCAGCTGCAGATCTTCGCAAAACTAGATCTACTGTTTCCGATGTGAGAATATTGTACAACTTATTTACAGACTCCACCTGTAAAAAAAGAAGAAAAAAGCAGCATAAACAGGAGCTTGTTTCAACACCGCCAAGAATAAAACTGTATTTTTTTTATTTTTCACATGATGTCAATGCCAGTGATGGTTCTTCACCAACAACTACTCAATACATCACTAAAGTGCATTATTAACACAGCTGAGTGAGGCAGTGATTTACCTTCACATATGACTTGTCTGAATCGCTCAACTTGATGTCCACACTTTTATTAAGACCATAAAGATTTGGTAAACATGACAGTGTGGAGCTGTCCAGGGTTGGTCTGACTCCACCAGCGCTGGTCAGGTGTGGTAGCAGATGTTGGACTGCTGTATTCCTCACGCTAAAAGTTTCAAACAGAGCCAAAATTTGTACAAAATTGGAGAATAAGCCTGCTCTTCTCTATACAATAAAAGTAAATGCTGATCATGACTGCATTATTTTCTGTGAATAACAACTTTCTTTTCAGTCTGTTAAACAGTAGTAAACTTTAGCATTTTTTCAAGTACTTAATATATTTTACATTTAGTTTAGTATTTTTGATTTAATGTTTTCGGGCACTAAACTGCATGTCAACTGCAATTAAATGAGAATGTATTTTAATCTAAACTTACATCAAATGCAATAAGCTGAACTTTAGAGAGCTTTGTTGCCTCCCTTATGTAGTACTTTTTTATAAACCGTAGATTTTTGTAATGTGTAATGGAGAATGTGCTTACAAACATTTACGTTAAACTAAAATATAATTTAATGTAATGTTTATTGATTTTGATTATTTCGGTTTGATATCATTCTAACTTTATGTCATGTATTTATGTCAAATACATTTGGAACAAGAAATTTGAAATAATGAAGTTGCAATTTAGTACATTTAAAAAAATTTACTTGTATATTCATGTAATATTAAATAACATTTATAATACAGTACCTTCGTATGTTAGTCAACACATCAAAATAGTGTACTTCTCTAAAGAATGACAATTATTACTAAAATATTTTGAATGACATAAAATGTACAGTAAAATATTTAATTTAACAACACAAAGTACAATTTTTTATAGTGCACTTATGTTAGGAAATTGGCTTTGAAAGTGTACTTTTTAAGTACACATAATATGTCATTATTAATATCACATTATCCAATAAATAAGTACAATAAAAAAAACACATTACACTTTATTTTAAGGTGCCCGTGTTACAATGTAATTATACATTTAAGTGCTGAGTAATATTTATTAACTTTATATACTTACTATATGGTCAGGATTAGGTTTAGAGCAACTTACATGTAATTATGCATATGTTACTATTATTATAATAGTAGGTTCATGTAATGTGCAACAAGGACACCTTAAAATATATTTTGCGTACAATCAATACAATGTATAGCACTACCATTTCACGTGGGAAAGCTACTGTATGCTTTCAGAAGATTTGGAATATATCTATCTAGGACTGCTTTTAAGTGTCCTATTCATTTAAAGACCTTGACATTCAAGTTATATATAGCAGCGTTAATATTATACAAACAATCTTATGTTGTGTTCCACAGAAGAAAATTATATGGATGAGTAAATGATGACAAGAATTTCCATTCTTTGGTAATTACTGCCCCAAGAAAGTGAAAAAAAAAAAAGATTAGATATTAAAGTGATGTGCACATTTAACTTACGCATGATGCTTGGTGAACAAAAGCCGGAGGGCCGCCCTCAGTCTAGCAGTCAGTGAGCATACCTCATCTCCCTTTTCAGCAGATGCTTCACTTATCAGCAGGATACAGTTTCCCAGGGCGTCCTCGGTGCTTGCGTAACTCTAATATACAAAAACGGACCAAGCTTTAACACGGCCATGGCAGACAATAGACTCTCGAGCTTAAATCCATTTTGAAAAAAACAATAAACGACACACAATGCCATTTCACCACTGCTTTATTGACAGCACAAACCAATTACTCAGAGGCTTCAGCTAAAAAATGAATCAAATGTGTTGACCTTGACAAGATTTATGCATATTCAATTTCAACCCCACCCGCAGTGGAAGTCGTTTCAAAAAAATTAAACATAGCTTCGCTTGTTGAAAAGAACAAAATAACCTTGTTTAAAATAGAATGCGGCGTAACATGGATATTACCATTCAGCCTTGGGCGCCTCGCAAACACGTTCATATTACATTGGAAATTATTTTTTCAGCCCAGTTTGATGGTTATATTGCGGCTGTGCATTTGTGTGTGCGTGTGCCGAGAGATGTGGAGAAAGGAAAGAGTGTTCGCACCTGTAATACGGGAATGACCGGGTAAAGTGCCTCATTAAATCTGCTCCAACTTGCAGCTGTCATCATCAATCGTCCCTTCAGCAGATAGAGTAGAATACCCTTGGCAGCAGCGCTCACCTTTGGATCACACATAAAGTTAGTTGATGGCGCTATGATATTGCACTTACAACAAGCTAACTCATCCAAATCCACCAACTGCCACCTACAGCAGTGAGATGAGGGCATTTCCAATGTCAATCATTAGCTTAGCATGACCTCAGTAACCTATTAAACATGAAGCGTGGATACATTATTTATCAGCGAGCTGTGTATTGGTATATCAAACTATTTCTTCTTTGTGCATTACTTGGGGTCTCGCTGGAAACAGGAAGATGAATAATTCACCTCTCTTGCTTGGTCTTGAAGGCCAAACATACTGATCTCATACAGGACACGGGAATGGAGCAAGAAATTCACTCCACTGCAGATGGATGAGGCAGGTTTGGCCACGTTCTGAACTCCTAAACACTCCTGTAGGGATGAGAGCAGGATGTTAGGGTGGGATATTACCGTCTACAGGGTTCAGGGGTCACCAACACCCTATGTGGAGTGTAATAGAATTGCTAGGCAGTGTAATAGAAATTCAAAATATTATAGGTCTATTGCTGGCTGGAAATACCAGGTCATCAGGTGGTCAAGCTTCTAAACTACTCTAAAAAGGGCTTTGGATGATAGCTAACATATAGTAAATTTGAT
>JAUMHE010000082.1:7378743-7438329 GCA_032359235.1 Enteromius mattozi
TTTATATATATATATATATATATATATATATATATAATTTTATTGGCACAGTTCTTTGAAAGAAGTTTCTTATGGTTTTCAAGGCTGCATTCATTTGATCAAATATACAGTAAAAACAGTAATGCTGTCAAATATTATTACATTAAAAAAAACGTTCTATATTTTAATATATTTTAAAATGCACTTTATTCTTGCGAAGGAGAGCTGTAATTTCAGCAGCCATCAGTGTCACATGATCTATCAGAAATCATTATAAAATGCAGATATGGGTAACATTTTTATCAATATCAATGCTAAAAAAACTAAATATATATTTTTTAAAAAAGGATTTATTTGAAATAGAAATCTTTGTATCTTTTGTAACACTATAAATGTATTTACTGTCACTATATGCTGTGTGCGCATTTATATAAACATAATAAATATGCATTATATGCACACTAAAAATATGCACACACTAAAAACTTTTATTTTGGATGTGATTAATTGTTTGACAGTACCAGTAATAACATTCCAATTCATAAGAGTCTTTTGTTTGTAATATATTGTGGTCATTCTTCTTTGAGGTTCACCACTTTACTGCAGAACAGGAAACACTGGACTACTGGGTCAAGCGCTTAAAACCATGTTAGATCAGTTAATGTCCAACTTTAACCAAAGATGTAGCTGGTTTAGCTGGAATATTCACATTTCCAAAACTAGGTGAACTTTTCCCTGTCTTTCCTGTCACTTATCTACTGGAAGTGGCTTAAAATAGGCTCTATCTCCCAATTTCCACTGCACATCTTGTACCTTCAAAATGCTCAGAGTGCAGGAGTAGGTTTCTGCCTTCACCGGGGACAGAGGATGAGACAAAAGTTTCAGAAATATCTTCTGACTCTCCGACTGCAGCAGCGGGCTTGCTTGTGCAAATTTCCACCTACGAAGAGACACGATTTTCATACGATTTTCATAAGATGACACCTCTTCCGCAGTGCGAGACAAAACAGCAGATGTCAATGGCAGTTTTACAGTTTCCATAATTGTAAGCAACTTACAGGTAGGAGCAAATCTGGACGCATTCCTTCACCACCGGTAGGTGCTGATGGTACGGAAAAGCATCTATTCCTTGGTCAGCGAGCTCCAAAAGCTCATGCCAGTTCTTATCGCCCTATGAAGAATCATTTTACTTGAATCAATTTTACTTAAAATTCTTAAAGTAACAGTTATACAGAAAATAAGAACATAAAGGTTTGGAACAACAGGGTGAAGAAATAATATTTGAGTTAGCTAGTCTAAAGACAAACAATTACTCAAGTTGCATTCCTATCTTCTTGATTAAATTGGACTTAGGGCTGCCCGATATATCAGTACTACATCGGTTATTGAGAGTGTCACAGGTTAGATGGAGCATGGGGCACATCAGGTGGAATTCTAAATTTCTGATAAAATGTTTGACCTAAGTTAGATAGTTAAGCAGCTGCATTAACTATAAGGGGCTAGACAAAAATACTTTTGGGGTACTAGCAGGCATGGGGTGCCATACTTCTTAATACTAGCCATAACTACTATGACAAACATGGTCAGCCTACATTAAATGGTGTTAAATAATCTGTGGAAGATTAATAGATTAGCGAGATGGTGGCAGTGACATCTACATATGCGGCCGACAAGAGCAACATAGATTCCTAAAGAATAAGGTCCGACTGGGTGAACCTTACACGATTAGAAATGTTTGTCGAAATTGTATAAGTGTCAGTCATTAATTTTCATTGTTCATGCTCATTTCCTCTGCTTTTACATCATAGTTCGTTTTTCGTTAATGTATTGTTAATCTTACAAAAAGTAAATGATGACTACTTGTGTTTAATTTTCAATTTATTTAGACAGTAGTGTAGAATACAAAATAAAATAATATTAGCTTATCAACCCGAAACATACTCTTCTACTAGATATCCTGCAAGTTATTCAGTCTTGAAAGTTTCCGGTCATTACCTCAGCCTGTGCATCCTTTAAAAAAGTGCATGTAGCCTCCATGCAGTGAGAAACGCGGGATACTCTACGATACAGGCTGTATCTTTCAAAGCAAGCCTGTTCTAGGTACGCCACGGCTGACTCATGGATGAGGGAGTACGCCACACTGAAGGATGAATCGAGACACACGAGGAAAATGGCAGCCACTGTACTTTCCGGAAGGTTATCTCCAGCCTGTTCGTAAAGACATCATACATAAGGTAATAAACACACATATGTACACTAAACAAGCACACACTAATGAATTTGTCTGTAATTACAGTGCTGTCCTTAGGTCTTCAGCTTAACTGAACAATTGACCCTTTCACAGCAACTTCTGGTGTGTTTCACACTGTCATTTGTTTTAATAATGACCATGAAGGACACGGCCATATGTCCATTCAGCGATGGTGGTGCAGCTTATTAATGTCTAAGAATGGCACAGCCATATGCTCACTCACCTTCTCCACAGGTAACAAGGTTTGCAGGAGACGTATTGTGAAAATGGCAGTGCCTGTGAAGACCATTCGGTGGTGGATCAGAGACGATTCTTGTTGTTCAGAGGAAGTCATGCCATGGTGGTAGCATATAACATCTCCCAATGTCTCTATACATGCCTGTAATTTCTCTCTCTTTCACAAAAAAAAAACAAAAAAACATAAGTACTGAGAAACTCACTGATCTCATGTCATTTTATTGCCAGCAGGGGGCAGCAAGAGTCCTGTGCATTTCAAAGAAAGTTTTCAGATGACAGCAGTTTTTCAAGATAAAACGCCATGAGCGTGCATTAAAGATCAATGAAGGGAGAGAGGCATGCCGTGAAATATACATAATCATATGCGACGGGGAACATTCTCATAGGTGTGCGCACACACACTAAGCACAATGGGTTCGTTTAAAAAGATTTCTACGGGCAATGAACATCATTGAATGAGACAAATTTGTAAATCAGCGTGATGCGACCTACATAATCCTTGGTATGAGTATAATGCAATGCATTGATGTAATTTTATGTTAAATACTTATAAGCTGAATGAAAAGAAGTAGACTAATATAATAATAATGGTCAAACTTTACAATAAGGTTGTGAATGTTTTGTGATTATCTGTTAACTTTGGTTTATGCATTATGAACTAACATGAATTTGAACAGTGCTCATTTATATTGTATAAGACATAATTTAATATAATGCAATACCATCTATAATATAATAAATGTACTATAATATACTTATACTTAATGTTAACATATATGCTTATTGGGTAACATTAACCAGGACTCTATAATAGAAGAGATATGGTCTCTCAGTGGGAGCAACTTGGTTAAATAAATTTTAAAAAAGTAATATTTTATCAATGAAGCTCATTACACTAAACACTAGTTGATGAATTAGGTATCATAAACTAATATAAACAGCAATTAAACAGAATTTATTAATCTAGGTTAACTAAAAAATTTAGTATTTTTTATTATTAATGTTCATTCATAATACATTAATTCATGTTAATTTATACAACCTGAAATGTATTAAAGCACTAACATTAAGCAAGATTTATAAATGCTCTAAAAGTAAGTTACTTGAGCTATTTCATAACTAATGCTATAGTATAGAGCAGGGGTGGCAAACTCCAGTCCTGGAGAGCCACAGCCCTGCAGAGTTCAGCTCCAACCCTAATTAAAACTTACCTGCCTGTAGCTTCATAGTAACCATTCAGACCTTGATTAGCTTGTTCAGGTGTGTTTGATTAGGGTTAAAGCAAAACTCTGCAGGGCTGAGGCTCTCCAGGACCGACGTTCGCCACCCCTGGTATAGAGCCATACTGAATGAGTTACAGCTTAACATAAGCTGTAAAGCCTTACTGTATGTTAACTAAACCAATACAAATATTTCAGATGGAAACAGCAGATGTATTGAGTTGTCAGGAGCAAACAGGGACTTCAAAGTGGTAAAACTGGCCTAAAAAACAACGGTCGTGCCATGGCTGATTTGCGCTGATAGCTTAACGTTCTACAATGACCATCTGTCCCTCAGAGTAAGTGGAGTGGGTGAGACAGAGCAGCGACAGGTGTGTGTTTGTATGCACTAATGCAGACATCAGCCTCATGGCTATGGATCTGCACCGTGGAGGAGGGTTATTGAAGACACTTGCCAGCTCTGTCGCAGTCAGGCTGTGCTCGTCCCACACCTCGGGGGCTATGCTGTCTCCCAGCAGCCCCTGTGCCTCTGCCAGCAGATCTAGCACCCGTTGGAAAACCTTCAGGCTCTCTGAGAGGGCAGGGATGAGAAAAAAAAAAGAGAGGAATATGATGAGCGAGGGAAGCATACGTGTGAGAGGATCGGCAGCAGCTGTAGCTGCGTTTGAAACAGGAAAGAGGGTTTAAGAGGACTCTCACCTGTCCTGATGAGAGGGAGAGCGTGCTCCATGGCCGCCACGGCAAATCTAGCCAGGCTCCACTGCTGCAGCTGCAGCTCCAGTGAGTCCTCCGCTTCCATCTCTGGAGGGAGCTCCGGGTGGGGCTGCGGGAGGGGAGACTGTTGGGCTGGCCTGGGGGGAGCCCCTCTCTGACTGCTGCTACCGCTGCACCGCACAAATCAAAAAGAATTCTTAATTGCTAAAGACATGAATGGTTGTAAGCAACATTTCAAAAAATAAAAGATTTTTCAAAGGTGGTGACGAATACTTTCGCTAAATTTAGTTCTTATCTTTTCCAACATACGCCTAAATTAAAAAATTACAGCCTTTAAATGCCACATTTCACACAGGTTTTTTTTTTCACTTTAAGTCAAATGTTTAAATAGTGAAAATAATATAAGTGAATATAATTTTTTTTTTACGGTTGCATTCATCTATTTAAAAAAAACAACACTGTAATATTGTGAAACGCTATTATAATTGTAAATAACAGTTGTTTTTATTTTATTTTTCATAATTTGTAGTTTTTTATCATTTTAAGTAAAATGTTTGGGGTGAATGTTTTTTTTTTTTAATTGTTGCATTTATCTGTTCAAAACAAAAAAAAAAAACAGACAAATAAATAAAAAAGACAGTAATGTGAAATATTATAATTACATTTTTATTTGAATACATTTTAAAATGCAATCTATTCCTATGATGGCAAAGCTAAATTTTCAGTAGCTATTACTCCAGTCTTTAGTGTCACATGACCCTGCAGAAGGCCTTTTAATATGCTGATTTGTTTTTGTTATCAAAGCTGAAAAGAGTGCAGCTTATTTTTTCTTTGTAGAAACTGTGATATAGTTTGTTTGCAGTTATTTCAAATTTATTTGATTAATATTTTAGTAACAATGTAAAATTCTTTACTTTCAATAAATTTAATGCATACTTGCTGAATAAAAATAATTTTTAAAAATCTTACTGACCGAAAACAGTTAAATAGTAGTGTACTTTTTTTACCTTCATGATTTCTATATACAAATTACCTCTGGACAATTCAAATAAATATACTTTTTTTTTTAAATGTAATAAAAACGAATTGTACAAAGATAAATTTTTAATTTTACAGCTTATCATCTTATTAAAAAAGGCCTGTAAACAATATTTTTATTTAAAAAATGAACAAGGAAAATCCTGTCTTCCATTTTATTTTAAAGCTAGAGAATAAAGCACCTAGAAGAGGCAGCATCTCCATCCTGGCCATCCCCACGTACTCGCTGACCAGGTCTGCCCACCACAGAGCGTCTGGGGGAGACTTCCTCTGGAGAAGAGACTCCCGAGCGTTGAGTAGCTCTGACCTCTTGAGGGTAGGAGACAGACGAGTTCTGAGAAACAGGGTCTTAAGGGGTGAAATAAGAAGACGAATATTAATTCAGCATTTCTGAAAATCTTAAACTTCCAATTTTACAATCACATTTAGAATAGAAGCTAAACAAAAAAATATTTAAAAGTTTGTGGTTAATTTTTTTTTTTTTTTTTTAAGAAATGAATACCTTTTATTCAGCAAGGATGCATTAAATTGATCAAAAGTAACAGTAAAGACACGTACAGGGGTGGTTTCACAGACAGGCCTTAAGTTAAGCCAGGATCAGGCCATAGTTAATCTAAGTATCTTTTACTTTCTATTTAAAGAATCCTCAAAAAAATGAGTTTTCACAAAAATATTAAACAACATATTTCAACATTGATAATTATAAGAATTTTTAACACCAAATATTAGAATCATTTCTGAAGGGAAAGGAGAAAATGACATTGCAGAATACATTAGAATATAAAATACTTATTTTAAATTATAATGATAAATCTCAACATTACTGTTGCTATATTTACTGTATAAGAGCAGAAAAGACTTATTTAAAACATTTTTAAAAATCCAACCCAATCTGACCCAAAACTTTTGAACTGTAGAGAATGCAACTTATTTAAAGGGATAGCTCACCCAAAAATGAAAAGAAAAGTCTGTCATTAATTAATCTCGTATTTCTCATAAAGTATTTTCATAGCTTCATAAATGTATGGTTGAACCACTGATGTCACTTGGATTATTTCAACCATCTCTGAGCCTTAATGGTGTTTGGATCTTTGCCGTCTATGAGAAGGACAGTGAGCTCTCGGAAAGCGTCAATAACACCTTAATTTGTGTTCCGAAGATGAACGAAGGTCTTACATGTTTGGAACGACATGAGGGTGAGACAGAATTTTAATTTTTGGATGAATTATCCCTTTACAAGATAATAAGCCAATGCTACAAAAATCTAAAAAAAGATTAGCTAATATAAGTAAACCTCCACAGAAGAAGATAACATTTTTATAATAGATGGTGTTTGGTACCTTGCTTGGCTGAGCAGAAGCTTGGATCTCTGTAGAAACGTAGGCGGCTCCTCAAGTTCCTGCAAAGCTGTTCCAGACAGGCCAATGCCTGAAACGTCAGGTAGCTGACATCACCATCAACACTCAGACCGAGAAGTGACAGCAGACTCTAGAGGGCAAAACAGCAATATATAAAAACAGAAGTTGATGTTGTCTTGTAAACCTTCAAAAACATGTTTCGAATTGTTATAACATCACATCACAACCGCGCTGATCTAAATCCTGCAAGTGTTTTAAGAAAAGTGATTCTACATTCAATTAAGCACTAAATAAAAGGCCATCTGATACTGACTTTTAACTTGTGTAATTTGTACCAATTTAAAATGCACTACCCCTCCAGTGATACCAAAGCAATGCCAATGAATCAGGTTGATTCAATAAACCTAATTGAACTGATCACCAGAGTCAGAATCAGTGGCAACTTCAATATTTAAACAATTATACAAAAGACCAAGAGCATTATGTATAAAAGAGAATGCTTCCAAAACAAATTCAAACTCTTTATTCTAGCACAACAGAATAATAAATCATTTTCATCGAGGCTATTGAGACTACATATCTCAAAAAGAGGATCTTGCCAACACATTTCTGACAGAAATACAGCAATGCTTGTTGCTCAGTTTTTAAATGCTTGTACTAAAAAGGCCTACACATAAGACACGATTTGCCGCTGTCATTCCAATACTTTCCGGACTTGAATGCATTGTACAGCCAATCAGATTCTGTGGCATTCAATTATAGAATGGAACAGGGATTACGGAGCCCACGATATCACTTTCATCACTGTCACTCAACTTATGAAGCTCCCATCAGGAGTTAAAACAACTGACAGAAATGAAATTTAAATCTTACTTGAACTGTACTTGGCCTTTGCAGGAATATTTCGGCAGGGAAGTCTTGCATGATGACGTCACGAAGCAGCTCGCAGGTGGTTCGTACTAAATTGTGATTGTCGCTTCTGAGGGAACTAAACATTGAACAAGCGATGAGTCACTTCGGCAATAATATATATATATATTAGATAGCAAATGTGGTAAAATTACACCAAGCAGAGGGTACAAATACCTTTCATTTGATGACAATATATGTCGATCGGTTGTGTTTAAGGACAGCCATGGAAAAACAGAGAACTTCAAGCATCTTACAGAAGTACTGACTGCAGGGGAAAAAAGTAAAAGAGTCAGTCTCAAGATGTTAAACAATTTAAAAAATATGTTGATGTGTTAATTGTCGATATTTTAGGAACAACATGAGTTTTCATTTTTGGGTGAAATACTGTAATTCAAGCCTGTTAATTATGTGCAATGTGCACACTTTAATGACAAACTAAAACATTTGGTTTCTGAAATACGTTGAACACAACTGTTCTTAAAGATACATAAATATGTCAGCAACTTTGTATAACTTGATAACAGATTATATTTTGACAGAATTGTAAGAATGATTTGGCACAAGCATTACTTCAAATGGTTGAAAATTACAATTTAATTGCTTTAACTTCTTCCTTTTTGTAAATAAAATTAAAAGCCCCATTAAAAATACACAACTGTTTAATCTTTAAAAATTTAGGGTTAGTAAGATCTATTTAGAAAGATGATAACACTTTTCTTCAGTAAGGTTAAATCGAATAATTATTTTATAAAATTATTTAATAAGGATTTATTAAATAAATGCTGTTCTTGTGAACTTTTCCCTTCATCAAAGAAACCTGAAAAATGTATAATGACTGAAATGAAAATATTAAGCAGCACTGTTTTCAATGTTTCATCAGCAATACATCAGCATAGTAAAATGGGTAACACGTTACAATAAGGTATCATTTGTTAGCATTAGATAACTAACATGAGCAAACAATGAACAATACATTTATTACAGTATTTATTCATCTTTTTTAACGATAGTTCATAAAAATACAATAATTCCTTGTTGGTTCACAGTGCATTAACTAATGTTAACAAACACAACTTGTGATTTTAATAATGCATTAGTAAATGCTGAAATTAGCATTTACTAAGATTAAAAAATGCTGTAGAATTATTGTTCATTCTTAGTTCATGTTAACTAATGATGTTTACTGATGAACCTTATTGTAAAGTGTTACCTTACAAGGATTCTGAAGGATAACGTGACTCTAAACTACATTTTATTGTGATTATATATATATATATATATATATAAATAATAATACTATTTCAAAACATCATCTTTTTAACTCTATTTTTGATCAAATAAATGCAGTCCTGGTGAGAATAAGATGCCAAGACTTTTGTATACACAAATGTTATATAAAGGTATTTGTTTTTTATAGAAATGCTAAAATGTTAATATATATATATATATATATATATATACACATATATATAACAAGGAATTATTGTATTTTTATGAACTATCGTTAAAAAAGATGAATAAATACTGTAATAAATGCATTGTTCATTGTTTGCTCATGTTAGTTATCTAATGCTAACAAATGATACCTTATTGTAACGTGTTACCCATTTTACTATGCTGATGTATTGCTGATGAAACATTGAAAACAGTGCTGCTTAATATTTTAATATCAGTCATTATATATATATATATATATATTTTTTTTTTTTTTTCAATAAAAATAAATATCTTTTATTAGCATGCAAATCTGCACAATTGTCCCAACCTTTCCAGAATAAAGTCGAGTACTGACAATTCTTCTCAGTGCTGATATTAGATTATTTAACACATACATTCCACAGTGATCCATGTTACAGACTTAATGAGTTTAAGTTCTCTCTGAAAGTTAGTTAACAAAAAGTAATTTGATGTTGATGTCACCTACATGATACTCTGGGGGTGGGAGCATCTGTCTGCTTGGGTTTACTGCACTGGAAATATCCCCTAGCCGACGAGTCGTCTTCTGAGAACACAAAAGCAGCTGCAGTTGAAAAGCGAATCAGGCCCAGCACTTTCATGCTCTCCTCTACCTTGAATCAGACGGTCTACTCATGTTCATTCCGGAGCTGCTGTCAGACAGCTATTCAAACAGGACTATGTGGCAACCTTGACATTGGTTATAATGACATCGATATCTACAGTAATCTGCAGAACAGAAAGATATAAAATCAATGTAATGTTTTTATACCTGTCTGCAGCGAGGGAACAGAGCATGGCTCGTAGGAGGTTGTGGGTGGACAACTAGGCAGGGCCTCTGGGAGGTGGAAGAGCTGATCGAAGATGCCGTCTACGATTGTTTGAAGGCGAGGATCCACATTAGGCGAGAGCTGTGTTAGGAATTCGACAGCCCCTACCTCCTGTAGCATTTGGGTCCCGGTTGGGTGCTATGACATGGAATGGAAACCAAAATTAGATACTACTCAAAACATGCCATCTAGTAGAATAATCTGCGGATGCTGCTGACATCCACTTGCACTTTTTTTCCCTTCGTGATCTGATTGGTAATGAATAGTGCCACTGCAGTGAGGCCCGTTAAAACATCACTTCCTGTCATTGAGAACATCTCACTAAATGCAGCCTGGCAATATAAAGACACACATCATTTTGCACTGCTTCTGTGCATTATAATTACCTTGGACAGCGTGCCGATTAACTCCAGAGCTTCCTCCTGCATCGGAACCTCTGGAAAATTAAACCATTCCAGAAGGAAGACAAACAGCATCCTTTCATGGACCAGATCGGAAACAGCAATGAGACCATGATCCAGTTTGCTTCTGATATTTTTAAGAGCCCGAACTCTGATTTCCACTAAGGAGTGTCCTTATGGAGGAAAATAATGATGTATGAATACAGTATAATGCAATGCAACAATTTATACTCTTTGCACTGCTAAATAAATAAATAAATATATATATATATATTTTTTTTTTTTTTCTTACTATATATTTCTCAATATATTTCAATATTTAAACTTTTAAAAAAATGTAAATTCTGTCATCGCCAGATCATACAGTTTCAAAACTGTAGTGTTTTTTTTTTTTTTTTCATATTTTGCAGAATGTTGGCAACCAATCAGTTGACGCTAGCTACTGATTTACCATAGTATTTCTTTTTAGTACTGTGGAAGCCAACCGTTATCTTTGGTTCAGTTGCCAAAATCCTTTAAAATATCTAATTTTGTGTTCAATAACTGATACATACAGGTTTGGAACAACCTGAGGGTGAGTAAACACCAGAATATTCATTTTTTTGAAGTAAACTATCCTTTTAAATCAAGCTACATTTGCTTGAGAAGCAAAATTGTTCTGTTTTCTGAAAAACGTATCAGTTTAAAGATTTTTTTGTTTGTTTAAAACGAGACAAAATAAAGACTGGCGTCACAAAAAGAAACTTTCTTTCTTGTTCTGATCATAAACTCACACACAGACTTTGAAAACATTCCCAGAAAACAAGACTTAATATCGTAAGTCACCGTGTATCGTGGGATACAAGCACATGTACGATTCAGTAACGTTTACATATTTGCAAAGTAAAACACAGCTTAACTACTAAGCAAGAAATTGATGTTATCAGCGTGTGCAAAGCAGGCAGATGCATTTCCCTGATACTACAACACAGATTGCAGTTTAACAAAACAAGTTCACAGAAAAAATGTTAACTAAACTAACGTTAAACACAACGAAGAAAACTTTGACAGATCCTTTGTGAGTGAGCTGCTATGCAAACGCAGGCGCAACAACGTTATATTAGCCTTTGTGCTAACACTCTTCTGCGAGATACAACAACATTAGCATGACTGGCAACTTAATTGTGCATACATGTTTACGCCGAATAACAGTTAACTGATCAAAACATACATCTTCACTTCTGTTTAGCTAATCAGGCTACTTCAGTATGAGCAGTTTGTTGTTTAACGCCCAAAAAGCCGTCTCTCTTACAAAACGTCTTACCGATCTTCTTTATGAGCGATGACAACTCCATAGTTGTTTATCTCACAGGTGGAAAACAAAACGGACTACGTTTACTGTAGATCAACGGCGGTTTTCAGGTAAACGTCACATCCTCGTCACTACTAGCAGCGTCGCGGGTCTGTTTTCAACTAGCGCGCCACTGTCAGGCACTTCCGGTATATGTCAGATCAGTTTTAAGAGAGAGGCCGTGCAAATTTGTTTGGGCTTTACAACAGCTTGTATATAACATATAAATTAATCATTTTATTGTGTAGCTACACAGTTTATCTGAATGTATAAAGATCATTTTAGGTCACTAAATAATCTCTTTTTTTTTTGGTTTTTATTAAGCTACCAGTGTTATAGAAACTAATAACTATACATGTCTAAAAATAGCCTAAATGAAACTAATACTAACACTAATAAATAATACTCAGTGAAAAAAGACTTAACCTTCACATGGCGAGCCTCAGGAAGTCAAACTAAATATTATATGAGCTATTGTATTTTCTGTTCATTTTTTATGTGGCTTGCAGTTTTTGCAACAATGTTACTAAAACTTACATTCAACAGAATAACTTCTTTTGTGTTCAACAGTTTTAAAGCAAAAGGATGGGCGAGTAAGTGATTTCATTTCTGGATAAACTGTCCATTTAAATCTAGCTTAGTTTTATGTTAGAAAACCGTGTATAACGTTTCTAATAATTCTCACAGCAGTACACATCGGCCTTTCTTCATACTATGAAAAAGTTATGAGACACCAAAGAGTACCGTATTTGATGGATGTGCATGTTGATCTCCAGTTTTAGAGGACTTGATGACCTACAAGGTATGTTTTATTGATTTCCTGGGTGGCATTTGTACTGTGACTCTTTTCACTTGCTAGAAATGTCACTGTTCATTACAACACTGATAAACAACACTGTTTACCCATAATAAATACAGTCAGATGAGTACAAGGATGTGTTTTACTTTCCATACATGATCGGTGTACTTCACCTTTTTTCAGGCAAGATTGAAAATCACATCAACTTTCTAGAATCCTCAAAAATATTATAGCTATATAGATATATAATAATGTGTGCAAAGACTCTAAAGCTTTATATGATTTTACAGGTTATATTTATTTGGTGACTAAGATTTTCACACTCTGGACGGTGACATATGACAACACAGTAGGATCCTCAAAAGTGATAATTAAAAGACTTCTAGGTTTTGATAGACGGCTCAGCAGGCACTCATTTTTTACTTGAAAATATGGAGGACAAAGCTGTGATATTGTATGATTTTAGAAAGCTGTGGTAGATATTAAAAGAAATGCAGCATGTATATTTATTTTTTCATTAAAACACACAGTTGCATCACAGACAGAGCGTAACTGATATTAAAGTAGGTTTAAGACATTATAAACTATTTAAATTATATACAACAGATAAAAAACATTAGACATTTGAATGTTGCTGAGCATAGTACATACATTGCAATTAGTTAAAGGAAAGGTTCGCCACAAAATTACAATTAAATGAAAATTTACTCATCATTTGTCCATCCAAGATCTACATTGTGGATGGAGAGTTTGTTTCTATAATTGGATTTATCACTACATCACTTGATCCTCTGCAGTGAATGGGTGCCGTCAAAACGAGAGCTCAAGCAACTGATAAAAACATCACATGAACATACACATAAATGCAGTCTATCAATTAACAACTTATAAAGTGAAAAGTCGTGTGGTTGTAAAAAGCCAAATCATCATTAAGACCTTTTTAGCTTTAAACTAAACTGCTTTCTCCAGTGAAAAAGCCATCTGGTCTGAATAAGGAGAGACATATGCACAGGTCAAGCAACATTTACAAGCAGAACTGTCCAAAACAACCCTAAACGAATATGTTGATGGATTTTGATGGGAGAGGACAACAGTGGATGGACATTTTATCTACTGGAAGAATTTTTATTATTTTGGCCAGAAGTGAGAAAGTGTTTAAAGTTTAAGCTTCTAGTTTGTTTTTTTACAAACACACATATTTTCACTTCACACAATGTTAATTGTGTCATCTGAATTGCCTGTGGATTATTGTGATGCTTCATAAGCTGTTTGGACCATTCACTGCAGAGGATGCATTGGTGAACAAGTGATGTCAGTATTCTGATGAAGAAACAAACACATCTGCTTCTTGAATGGCCCGAAGGTAAGTAAATTTTAATATAAATCCATCGTATATTTGTTATGACATGTTTATTACTCCGTTCATCATCAAATTGAGTATCTGTGTTTCTTTATTAATAACAATCTTGAATCAATAACAGCACACAAACCATACACTTTCTACAGTGCAGTCTGATTAGCTTACAATTCACAAAGATCGATTATACAACATTTTGGGCTGATTTTATAAGACAGGTCTTTTGGATAGCATCGGATGAGTTTTTCACCTCTCTTCCATCTGTCTTTATATCAGAACTAAAGGCCTGTATGTGGCGGATGAAATATGATTTAAACACCTAAATGTTCACCATGTGCTCACTGTGATAGACCCTGCTGGTAATCAGCCTAGATCTGAGATCAGTCATTCAAAGCATTCCAGCCTGAGGAAACAGACTGCACCTTCAGATGAATGTGTCCTGGGTTCGGTATGATTCATCACCTCCTCTGGTACACCGAAGCCTCACTGTCCAAATCACTCTATTTGTCTGAAAAAACCCCAGTGCTGTGGTCTCCTCCCTGAGCGGTCTGAGCGGTTGATATGACTCTCAGCACATCCCTGACCTGAAGACCTTTGGACTGATTTCCCTGTTTTATTTTCCACATGGCTGTCTCTTTCTGATATGCGAACCTGCGATACGGAGAGGATCGCTCTGCGTCTTTTCCCACTGTGAGATAAAGTGCTTGGCTGATGAACCAAATCTATCGCCCTGGCTTGCACCCATGCTCCTGCCTGGACTCATCATGAATATTCCGCACTAAGAGTCCAATATGGAACATAACCCAAACACATTTGATATCGCAAAGACCAGGTAGACACTCCGATTTCTTATTTGGTTATTTTGAAACTCTTTAGACTTTGTATACGACAGTAAGCGGGTTCTAGGTTGATTTTGCTTTGTTCAAGTCACCATGAAATTGGACATTTTATATTTTTTCATGGAATATTACGAGGTTTGTTATAAATAATTTATTGATGTACATCATTATTTATTTTTATTCAAAAACATTAACTTCTCCTTCCCCTCACCATCTATTCTCTGATGACATGGGCTCTGACTCAATGGCGGGACAATTATTTCTTCCCTCCAGCATCCTGTCACTCACATGAGATCACAGCAATCAGCAAATAACAATCCAGTTAATTCCAGATGAAACATAATCAATATAGAGGGGTGTGGGTATGATGTCAGAACCCAAAAAACTACTTCACAGCTGATTCCTTCAAGATTTTCTTATGGGTTTTTTTTAATTTATAAGTAAAATAAAGCTTGTGGTAAACATAACATAAAAATACTGTACTTTGATTATTTTGTTCTACAACCTACACTACACACATTCACACCCCAAACTGTCTTATCAAGTTAGAAACAGTCTATCAATTAACATTTTGCGTAATACTGTGTTCTTGTAATAATGAAATCCATCAACAAGTTTCAAATCATTGCTTCCGGTTAAAATATGAGTCCTCTGTCTCCAGTGAAAAACAAATTCTCACCTGTATCAGGAGAGAAATATGCACAGTCAAGCACTGTTTACTAGTGAAAACAGCCAAAACCATGTTTTAAACAAACATGGATTTTGATGTGAGAGGACAATAGGGGATGGACTTGTCATTGGAGGAAGCATTTTTATGGATAACAGAGGCATATTATGCCAGAGAATATTTTAATCATGGTGTTTCTTACAAGCATGCAGCTTTTTATTTCACAAAACATTAACTGATCAACTGAAGTTGCATGGATTACTTGTGGATTACTGTAATATTTTGCATCATATATGCACAGGAAAAATATGCCCAACAAAAACGTGCATGTCATATACATGCTAAAGTCCATCTTGGAGTATTAATACCACAAGTTTTCATTTTTATTTACGGTACCAATTATTCACATTTTCCTGAGATTTTATTAGCTGTATAGACTCTAATTCTGACGGCACCCATGCTTTACAGTGGATTCACTGATGATCAACTGATATACAGTAATGCAATATTTCTCCAAATTTGTTACTATAAAGAAATTATTTTAATGTAATATAGCAGTGTGTAATAAGTCTGTGCACATCATCATTATATATATATATATATATATATATTTTTTTTTTACAAACCGTTGCAAATATATCTCTTCTCTGATGATGTGTTCATTGGCATGGAGGCAGGAAAATAAATAACCTCTTCCCTCGAGCAACCTGTCACTCACATAACATGGCAGCAATTAGCAAATAACAAAAAATCAATGATACATCAATTCCTAATCGATAAAATCAGTTCCTGGCTTCATTATCTTTTTTTTTTTTTTTTTCATTATAGAGAAGCTGTTTGACTGGATATGTCACAACAGAGAAGAAAAGAGAAAGATTAACAGAAATTATGATAAAAAATACTATTCATTCATTTGTTTGTAATTAATGGCATAACACATTCAGTTAAGATTTTTTATTGGGCTAAAAACTTGTATGTGTAATGTTGTTATGTGTGCATGAAATTATGCAACAGCTTTGTTTCACTCACATTACAATTTTGTTTTCATAAAATAAAATTAAAAGCCTAACTGGCAAAATCATTGCAATTAGAGGCTTAATAATATTTATAAATAATATCCAGTACAATATGAATTTAAAAACACAAACATTTCTAGTGTGGCATTAATGAAGTGTGGCAAAAAAAAAAATATAAAAAGTAAAAGAATTTGAAAGAAAAACCCAAAAACAAACAAAACAGTAACATTTCTAGTTGTTAAAGGGTGGCAAAAAAGCTGTAAATATATGTAAAGGGCTCAAGTGAAAATAGAAAGTGACATAACATGCCTCATGCTTTTACAACGCATATTTTAACATTACACAACCAGGCCATAATGACACCAATTCAGAGTTCTCTACAGCACATTTACACCCAAATGACCCAAAAAGCATAAGCTCAGTTTAAAGACAACAAGCAAAGCATGTTTTACATACATAGGTACTGTAAATATCAATGTGGTTTCTTTGCATACGTTAATTGCATTCAGCTCGAGTCGTATATGGCTGACTCATTACATTCTGCGCAGCTCCAGCTGTTCCAGGTATAATTAATGCAAACTCTCTCAAACCCTTTAAGGACTCTCCATGTGGAGCGAGCAGAGGTTTTGAAGGACTAGCTCGCGGATCGCCTTTACTGCATACTAATGCATCCAGAGCATGCACTTGTTGACTTGAAAGGAAAAGAGGGCATACGCTAAAGAGGTAAACATGATCAATCCAATAAATGACCCCCGACCGGAGAGAACAAGAGCCGCTCTATCCAAGTAATCTCAGACAACAAAAACCCAAGTGGTCTCACCGGTACCATCACTGTCTGACATGTCTGTAATACACGTCTTCCGCTTCACTGCAAGTGTTGAAGATATTAGGGTGGGCACCGAGGGACCTCTGACAACCGCCCCCCTAGCGAAAACAGTCAAGCTGAAGGACTAAATCAATGTGAGAGATGCTGCAGACATATTGAGCAAATAATTTCTGGCTCATGCAGCTTTCATACAAAATAGGAAGAATCATATGAGATATGACAAATGATAATCTCCTGCTTTAAAAGAACGAAAAAGCATGCGATGTAAAGAAACCCTGTTTATCTTTATATAAAGATTCTGGTTTGTCTTCTGAAACCCCTTTATAAGCATGACTGTGCTCTTTTAACGAATCAGGTCCTCTCCTCCTCTCTGGATATAATGTGGTTCAGCTTGATAAGCTCTAATAGGGGCATGTAATTAGACTCTTTGCATAGAGGCTGTCTCTGCACAAAGAGCTCCGGCAGGTTCACTACCGCATTTTATTAACTTGACAGTTTAACTTTAAGGGTGGGGAAAAGAAACAGCATCTCAGAGTAAGGCTCAAATTAGCCCAACAGCAGTAAACACAATTACCCACTTTAAAACAATACTGACACTAATTAGGCCACCAGTGAATTACTTTAAAGTTCATGCTTTATCTCAAATAACACAGCAGTGCTTAGAAAGAAAAGGAAGATAGCGACCTGACAAAATATTCATAAATTAAATTTGTTTAAAGAAATAGTATAAATATATGTATGTCTTTATCTGTGTTTGTTTTTATTATTAAGCATATTAAATATCCACTATTATTTTAGAATATAAAAAAACTGATGTGAAAAAAATAATTCAACCCACATTACAAGACCATGCTGATATGAGAGTTTAATAACTTTTAATAATAATAATGATTATAATATTATCAGATTAAACTGCAACTAAAGGAAAAAACTGAATTTATTCTTATTTATAAGTGAATTTGTTAATTCAAACTGCAACCTTGTATCCATCTATCTATCTATCGAATGAATGAATGAAAACATTTTGTCACCCACCTCTTGAATAGTTTAAATAATACATTAATAATAGACTTTTCACTTCAAATAAAACTTTTTTTTAATAAACACTTTAATATAAGGTATAACATTCTCTTATATTGAAAGTTTCAAACCAGTCATTTTATGTGATGGCTTGCACACCAAATGTAAATTTACATTAAAATAAAAAACAACCAAAAAACAACCTCAGTTCTCACACTCTTTCCCACAATACATTAATAATGTATCTCACATTTCTAACAATACAGTACAATCCTGTATAGTATGTAATAAATAAATAAAACCCAGTCCAGACGTCCTCCTCCCTCTTGTTATCCTTTCAGGGTCTTTTCCCATAATGCAACAGTCAACAAAGGAAGACGGAGAGATACGGACTGTAGCTAAAGTGGCTAGCTAGCACAAAAAAGGAAGAGAGAAATGGGGCTGTCATGAAACTTTAAGGAATGTTTCTGTCGTCAAACGGGCAAATACAGCTGAGGACAAAACAGCCTCGGCTCTTCGCGTGCATGAGATGATGACAGACCACGAGCTGTTGGTGTTTATGTTGTGAAGCAGCTCTTATTCGTGCGAGGGAGCTGTTACTGGATTAGCTTATCAGCTAGCAGTCTATCATTAGCACGCTAATGCTAAATGCAACCCTCGTCGTCTTATTTACAGACACGATCGACCCCGATCCATCTTTCTGAAGCAGGGAAGGGGGATTAAACTCTATTTAAAGTGGTAAGTGAAGATAATTAGCTGTATGTACGTCAATATTTACACTCTCTTTTTGTGTCGGACACGATGAAGGTCCCGTAGCCTGCTAAGTTAGCTAAGTCAGCTCATTTCAGGCCTGTTCATTTTGTGAGACAAAGTTAAAAAGAGTTTGATCTGACAGTCCAAACTTAAAAGCATATTATATTTTGGTAATCTTTGCATTTCTTTTAGTTCTGTGTTGCTAATTTTTGTTGAGTTAGATAATGTTACTGTCGTATCATATTTAAAATAATGTTGATAAAGGCCTGCCTCAGTTCTGCTGTTTTTGAGGAACCTTATGAACGTTTATAAGTAAATGCATTCAAAACAAAGCTTTTTGGTTTTTAATTTTGCTAAGGACGTGTTTGTCTGATATATTGATATACTGATATATTGGTTTTACGTCAACACATTATTTATAATCGCCTGGTTCGAGATTGCACCTCGTGTTGATTTAAGCGTAACGTTAGTAAAATTTAAGTCAAACAATAAACATCAAATGTCTGATGTGACAGTTTTGTAACATTATATATAACATTTTAAACCCGTGTCACTAATATATAATGTTGCACATGTTTGAAATGTTAACTTGGACTCATCTGACAGCCTATCTTGACACAAAATAGTTTTCAAAAGGAAATGTGCGAACCAGTAGTAAACAAGTGCTATTTGTGTTTTTATGAACATGAGCATTATTAATAAATGTGAGTTGTGGAATTACCATTGCAAATGGTATACATTAAAAACTAGGTAATGGTTATCTAGTTAAATGTAGGTATATGTAGCTTTGTTTAGTTCTCTTGGTCATGGGAATTCTACAATTATCAGTCTTTTTATATTGCCTTGTAAGAAAAAAAGAAACCGAAAATATAAAGATGTGAAATAAAAAGGAACTGAACACTAATCAACCTTGCACTCAATAGTCTGGTAAGGGAATCATATTTCTCAAATACAGGCAAAGCAATGCTAATTGTACATATGCATAGTAAATATGACAGCAGGAAACTGGATATAGCTTAGCATAGTGTAAAGTTGATCACTCTAACAAGTCAAGTGTCAGCTGATCTCTTCTGTCCACGTTTAATTAACACAGTGTGAATTGTTCACACAAACTGTCACACACAGACACACATACATTTTTATACAGATAGTCAACAAAGGAATGCAAATACACTCTTTAGTTGGATTTGACCAAATTTGCAAGGTTTAGGACCTAATGTAGATTTTCTGAATGTCTGCTGTTTTAAAAATGTCAAAATGTCCTGAGCATCTGCACTTTGGCTGTGGTCAAAATACAAGTCCCACTCTTGACGCTTATCAGCCACACACACAAAAAAAGATCTAAATATATCAGATGACTTCATGTCTTCTGAAAGTCATGATGAATGGTTATTTCAGTTTTTATATGATGTCTTCTCTCACCTTTTTCAGATGATGAAGGCTTTGGCGTTCACATGGTTGACATTTCCCAGTCACATGGCCCGACTCTGTGGTTAGCATCCTTCGGTCAGCAGATAGGACCGTCCCATGCCCTCACCTGACTGGGTGTACAAGGATGAAGAAGATCAGTCTGAAGACCATCAGAAAGTCACTTAACATAAAGGGCAAAGAAGATGGGGATTTTGTCATGCTCCAGCAGCCATCTTTAGCGGCCGAGTTCACCAAGGATGACTCTCTCTTCGGAGGCTGTTACACCAAAGGGCTGGTAGGTTGCGATCTTAATGGGGAGGATGAGAAGGGTCATAAGAACCGATCAAAGAGTGAAAGTCTTATGGGCACTCTAAAGAGGAGACTGTCTACCAAACAGAAAGCGAAAGTCAAAGGAGGTTCCACCACTGTGGGCTCTGGAGATGATGACGACACCTTCTCTTCCTCGTCGGTCCCGATAAGCTTTAATGAAGTCAAAGCGCAGCGGCCCTTAAGATCCTCGTCCCTCCGTAGCCATCATTACAGCCCTTCTCCGTGGCCTTTCCGGCCAGTTGTCTCTGAAGAGGCTTGCATCAAGATGGAGGTGAAAGTCAAAGCTATGGTCCACTCCCCCAATCCCAGTCCCTCTCTCAATGGCATCAGAAAGGAGTTCCATGACATCCAATTAGAAGGTCTGTTCCAGGATCAGAGCGAGTCTCTGAAGGACATGGATACTCAGAGTGGCAACTTGCATTTGAACATTGAGGATCACGTGCCTATTGGACTCACACCTCAGGACTACATCCAGTACACAATGCCTTTAGATGAGGGAATGTACCCAGAATCGTCCCAGTCCTTCTGCTTGGATGGTCCCTCGCCAATGGAAGTAGTCGATCCGGTTGAATCTGGCTCATTGCACGTGGATCAGGGCCCGGATGACCACGATCTCATGCCATCGGACATTCTCATGGAGCAGGCGGTGAACGGACACCTTCCTGGTACTCCGGCGATGGTCCTTTCCAACTCAAGAGCCGACACACCGTTATTTTCTCCCTCCCTGTCACCTCTTTCCAACAATGATATTCCAAGGACCCTCTCCGGGTTCAGTGGTGCAGACTCTCATGTTGTCGAGAGAGTGAGGCACCACCTGAACTTTGACCCCAATTCCGCTCCCGGTGTTAGCAGGGTGTACGATTCTTTCCAAAGCAGCGGACCCATGGTTGTAACAAGCCTTACGGAGGAACTTAAAAAACTAGCCAAGCAGGGTTGGTACTGGGGACCTATCACTCGATGGGAGGCTGAGGAGAAGCTCATCAACCTTCCAGACGGCTCTTTTTTGGTGAGGGACAGTTCGGACGATCGCTATCTCCTCAGCCTGAGCTTTCGGTCACAGGGAAAGACGCTTCACACCAGGATCGAACATTCAAACGGCAGATTCAGCTTTTACGAGCAGCCAGATGTAGAAGGTCACACTTCCATCGTAGATCTTATCGATCTTTCTATAAAAGACTCTGAAAACGGCGCGTTCTGTTACTCCAGATCCCGTCTGCCGGGGTCCGCCACGTACCCCGTTCGCTTGACCAATCCCGTCTCGCGGTTCATGCAAGTCCGTTCCCTGCAATATCTTTGCCGCTTTGTTATCCGACAGTACACGCGGATAGATTTGATTCAGAAACTGCCTTTACCAAACAAAATGAAAGATTATTTGCAGGAGAAGCACTACTGAATGGACTGTAGTGGGGATATGGTAGTAAATTGCACTTTTTGTTTAGTGGCGCGTTCTTAAAACAGTTTACATATATGGAGGTCAGGTGATCAGTTGCGTAGGTTGACTATCCGATCTTCCCACAGATATCGGTTAATTTGTTGTTGCTCAGATTGTGTTTTACATATTGCAGGTCTTTTCGGAGCATTGTGGTAAGTCTAGAAACCATTTAGGATTGGGATGCCATGTCTAATATTCATATTTATTATATGAATATGTTTTGCAGTAATGCTGTTACTCTTATCGAAGTTTGGATCTGAGGATTAGATGTTGCATTAATGTGCTTCATTCATCAATAGTTTTGCTGTAGTGTAAAGCTGTGGTCACATTTCATCAAAATTTCGTGAGCAAAAGAGGTCTGTTTTCAATAGTGAAGCACAGCTAACATAGACACTTTCAAACAAGCATCTTTCTGATGGTCAGTGTGGCGAACCTGTTGCGGAATCTAGGGGTGCGTGATTAATCGAACGCGATCATCATGCCCATGTCAGGAAAAACGGTTCTGTGATTAGTAGTAAATCTCCATCACCTGTTTTCAGGTGAAGCAGCATTTACTACACAAAGCCGTAGTTCTCTGACAAGCTACGCAAAAAAAATCCTGCATATGATATAATCATACAATTATGAAATTATTTGTGATAATGACAGGTATTTGCATAGTTTCTCAGCGAACTATAGCTCTGTGTAGTAAATACTGCTCCTTCTGAAAGCAGACGTATTTTAAGCAGTGATAAAGACATTGCATTGCAAGTATACTTGAAAAGTAAATGCATCTAAAAAAAAAAAAAAAGGTATATTGCCATAGTTGTGTGTTTATTAGTCATGTTGAATTAAGCAGTTAAATCTTCTGTTTATTCAGCAACCGCTATATTTTTCCTGGGTTTTTCTTCCCGGGTGTTTTTGGAGTTTGCGCGAGTTCCCTCTGGCCTTGGGATGGAGTTTAACTACTGATTGCAGAACCATGCTTCGCTGGAAGATACGCAGGACAATCGCAGCTTCTGTCTCATCAAATTTGGTTTCATCTCGATTAATCATGTAGCCTTAGCAAAATCTTCATGGGGAAATCTTTCGCAGCTTGCCTAATATTGTCAATTCCTATTGAAATGACTGGGTTTTCGCTCATGAAAATTCTCAGAACAATGGATGTGATCGCATCTTTACATCGAATTAGTTTTTCTCTGGAAATATGATGTCAGCCATGTTTTTGGCAGGTTTTGATAGTTTTCCTTCTACAAATCGGTACTTGTAATGAAACTTGCGAATATGCCGGATGATTGAATTTTTTGGTGGAATACAGTTATCACATCGACAGACAACTTTTCTATAAGAATAAGTATTTATTTAGGATTAATGTTTTACATTTATTAGAGGTTAACAGTAAAACATTTATTCGTCCATTAAACGTTTGTAGATCTGTGCAACAACAAATTCGGTTCAGTCAGGTATGAGAAGGCCACAAAAGAAAGGACTGTGAATCTCATCCAAAACAAATGTTATAGAACAATACATGCAGAATGCCATGAATCTGTGATGTTATACAAAAAAAGGGAGCTGGTAGAGAACAAAAGCGGTTTTGTTTTTTATTTATGTTGTATAGTGTGGTTCATACAGTATTCTGTTCTGTCTAAAACATTTAAACATTTAACAAAGGTTTATTATGGTTCATGAACATCTTTTTTGTCTTGTATAAACACCATTTTAAATATTTCATATTCTATCGCTGGAATGATTGCTGTCAATCGTCGTTGTTGCTCTGGTTGAGAGAAGAAAATAGTGCTAGGAATTGGTAACAACCTACCCGAAACCTAAAAGCAGTTTTATATTGGCTTTTTTATACTTGAACCATGAGCAAACTTTCAATTAATCTGCAGTGATCCCAAAGGAATATGCATTCATAATTATTATTATTATTTTTTTTTTTGCCCTTTGCTGACCGACAGAAGGCTTTCTCACCCTCTGTCCTCCATAATAGCAGCATGTCAGCCTGTCAATATACCATAAACTCTGCTTCAAGCCAAAAATGTTGCATTCAGACATTTGAGAATTTGTTGTCCATTTAGTTTTTTTCCATACACCGCATATCCTCTTTCCTGTCACCTGAAAGAGAATCATCTGTTGCTTTTCTTTTGTTTTAAAAGGGCTTCAGATAGGAAAAACTGGATGCTCGTCTTTTACGAGAGTTGGTAGTTTTTGCGCTTTACTTAAATGATGCTGGGGATAAATATGATATGAAATGGTTCAGTCGGCACTGCTTGGCTTTGGACTACATTGGGATAATCAGCAAACAGGGGAGCTTATAAATGTCTCTTTAGCTGGCATATTGAATGTGTGTGAATCAGAGCCAGAACTTTCTATTTTCGGTTTCGCACCACACATGGTCTAAGGCTTTTAAGGGCCCTTTTAATAAAGTGCCAACTGGCGTTCACAGAAACTGGTGAACAATGCCGCGGAAAGTATTCGTGAGACACCTTGGGGAGACTTTGAAGGTTAGCTGTCAAATAAACACAGTTTGCCATCTTTAATATTCATTAGTAAAAACATAACCCATAGAGTTCATTCCTTCAGTGAAAAATTTGTTTGTTTTGCGTAATGCGTATGAGGAAACAGTTTGAGACGTAAAATTGCTCCTTAACACACCCGGAAACTTATTTTAAATGCTGTATCTGTGTGTGTTTTGGTGTAGAATATGACGTTTGTGTTCATTTGCTGTATTTGAATGGGCAAAGCTGCCATTTTCCAATGAAATGAAGGTTGTTGGATGTCAGAATCAGCTAAATCGTGCATGTTTGAGATAGCGAGAGCGTGGTTGAGTAAGCAACAAAAAGAGGAATGTTTTAGGCAAGGCACAAGATTTTCAATTCGTTGAAAATGCGTTTACCAGAATGTGGAAGTAGACTAAATGCAAAAAATAAATGTGAACTGATGTGACCGCAATGTACATTGAATTTCCTTTTGTTCGTTTAGTTTTATTCCCAGATGTGTGGCGTTGTTAGATAAACACTGACTGGAAATGTTCAGTGCGTGTGAGCATGTGTTGAAAAAATGAAGCAAAGTTGCCGGGACTCCATCATGTTCAATATCATTTTCATGACCTTGTATGTATGCCGTTAGATGTCGCTTGTTCGGATTGCTGAAGTATTTTGAACCGATGACAGTTGAGCACTTAACAAGCTTCACTGAAATATCTATTTTTCTGATCAATGTTCTGTTGTCCTTGTGCTGCGAATGAAGGTGAATGTTTACATGATGTATTTAGTACAGATTAGTTTCTCTTTGTTTATATCTCTTGGTACAATTTTTACGAACGTATTTCTTTAATGTGTCATACACATTTGTGCTGCTCTACGATTATGATTGCCTTTTTAATTACAAAACGGGGGAGATAGAATGTCACCTAGATATAGGACTATGTATTCACAATGACTTTGGTATACTCTTGAGAAAAAAAAGTCAGATGCAAAAATTGTAGTCAACGTTTTTAGTTAGTGATGATAATGCTCTGAATTCAGTCCTTTTTGTCCAAAAGGGTCTGCTCACTCCAGTTTACATGGTCAGTTTTCCAAAGTCAGTTCTTGTTTGTTGTTAATTTGAATTAATGAAAGTACCAATAGTGTTTTCTTGCACATTTGGATGCAGTTAAAACATTTTTGTATCTGCTGGTATAAATTATGAATAAAACGTTATTCAAAGCTTTGTTCTGTACTGTCTTTCGTTCGATTGTTCGTTCTTTAGGTAATGAATATATTTAGATATTTGTGCATTTAGATGTTTATGTAGATATTGAGATACTTATGTAGGTATGTAATTAGATATTTTAAATGTTTAGTTATTTAGATATATATGTAGATATGTAAGTACTTTAAAAGGATCTTTTAGATGTTTATTTGTTTAGATGTTTGTTTTTTTTGGTTTTTCATATATGAAAATATTTTATAGGCTATTAATTTAGATTTCCATATTTATGTAGATTTTCATTTACTTTTGTAGGTATTTATGTTTAGCTATTTAAATATGTAGATATTTAGATATGTATAAACAGGTATGGTATTTATTCAGATATGAAGATATTTAGATGTTTATTTTGTTGTTTTTAGGTATTTTAGATGTTTAAATATGTCAATATGAAATCAGATACTTACTAAATTTAGATATTTATGTAGATATTTATAGATAGTTATTTAGAAGTTGAAGATATTTGTTTAGATGTTTATTTTTTTAGGTTTTTCAGATATTTAGATATTAATATATTAATTTAGATAGTTGTGTAGATTTTCATATGTAGATACGTATGTAGATTTTCATTTATGTAATTTAGATATTTTAGATGTTTAGTTATTTAAATATGTAGATATTTATGCTGATATTTAGATATGTAGTTATTTAGAAGTTTATTTAGATATAGAAATTTTAAATGGATATTAAGATTTTTATTCAGATGTTTTTTAGTTTTTTTATTTAAATTTATGTTGATACTTATACCCCCAGTTTCACAGACAAGACTTAAGCTAGTCCCAGACTAAATTGCATGTTTGAGCTGTCTCAGATGAAAATATCTTGCTCTGACATATCTTAAAACATGTCAGTGTCATTGTTCTGTGTTAAGATGCACACCTGTAATATTTTCCTATAAGGCATTTTTGTAAAAGTTGCTTAAATATCATTATTAAACTAATGCCTAGTCCTGGCTTAAGCTAAGCCCCGTTTGTGAAACCGGGCCATAGATTCTTATTTAGAAGTTTATTTAAAAATGTGTGCATATATATAATATAGATATTTTAAGTGGAACAAACATTTTTTATCAGATTTGACCTAAGACAAGATCACATTTTTTATGTTTTAGGACAACTTTGATTAATGTGTTTGATCCACTTATGTTGACTAATGCATATATGCGCACACACACATATATATATATATAATTTGTGTGTGTCTTATGTGTATGTATATATATATATATATATATATATATATATATAATGCATGTTTATTTATTTATTGCTTTTGGACTTGTGACTTTTTTCCCCACAACTTTTGTCAGACATACAGTATTTGGGATGTTTTTGTACTGCTTGGGTTCCTAATGACAAAAATACAGACTATGCTTGCATGTCTTGTCTTTATACTCTAAAAGAACAGACAAATATTTTTTTTTCCTTTTTTTGGGTGTAAGATGTTTTATTCATGGAAAGGTGGTGATAAGTTGTCACACTAGGATGCCACCCTCATGAAATAGCACGTCCTTTTAAATGTGCTGAACTGAGTGAGTCAAACTTTCAGTGTGAAAAGAAGAGTAGGTTTGTTTTGATATACAGCGATATTCAGTTCTGTTTCGGGATATAATTGGTGTTATGGATCCGTCATATTGTGTTTTTAAAGCAGACGGAGGTCTGTTATCCACCCATTGTTTAGGTAAGAACTTCTTCCACGTTGTTCAATACATATATTTCCCATACTGCTGGGTCATTTTTTTCCTGAGTTTAAAAATTGATTTAACTAACTCTGAATAGCTCCCTAGATTTGCTAGTGTTACGTCAGTTTCAATTAGAGCGAAATCGCTGTTCGTTTTGTTTTTTAGTGGGAGTGTTTCTTTCTCTCGTAAGTCATCAATCAAATGTCTTATTTCTTAGATTTATGACTTAGCCTTGCCATCTGGTCCTCTGCATGAAGTTCCATTTGTCAGCGGATGATGAAGACAACTCAGATTACCCAGTGAACACAGCTATGGCTTTAAAATGGCGTGGCAGAAGGAACTTTTTGGGTCTGCAGCATAATGATGAGACCCAAAGTGCCTGCTGGCACCAGATGTTTTTATTTGTGGGGTACTAAAGGTTCACTTTTGAGAGAAGTCTGTGATCCAATGCCAAAGGTCTAATCACCGCTGAAGCTATGGGTAACCTGCACTCATGACTTATTTACTGAGCATAATTCATTCATCAATTAATGGCTTTTTACGTTTGTACTTTGGTGGCAATGAGGTGGTTTTGGGATACTGCCAGTTTGTTTATTGTTTGATGTCTGATTTTGTTTTTGTGTCAGCTTTTATTGTGTTTGATGTTTTTTATATGAATAATTATTTTAGAATAATTTTATTTTTTAATTTTATCAAATATAAATTCTATGCTACTTTTGGTAGCACTTTATTTAAGGTGTCCATGTTACACTTTATATGTACTTACTATTATAATAACATTAAATTATGGAAATTTTTATGCAAAGTAAACCAAAGCCAAACCCTAATCCTATTTTTCTTTTTTTTTCCCAAGATTTCAAAATATTAGGAGTTAAAATAATTGATTTTAAGTGAATTTAGGCATCAAAACATTATATTTAAATTGGTTTCTGGAAATAAAATGAATTTGAAAAGTTTATTATGAGCTATTTGCTTGCTACATTTAATACTGAAAAAAGTGTAGGATTTACTTTCAACATTGTCACTCAGAAATTGCTATTAAATTTCAATAATTCCATAACTATGGTTTTGTTGTACGTGCAACCAAAATAATAAATAAACAATAAAATAAATACATTAATTGGAATGAATAATGAAAAAAAAAAAACAAAAAAAAAAAAAAAAAAAAAAAAAAAATATATATATATATTCTTTTACATGTATTATAATTACATATATATTACTGTAAGGTTAAATAAAAAAATATTATCTATTAACCAATAACTGATATGAAACCAATGTATTCTGTTGATTAGGATATAGATTACAGAAATGATGTTTGCATAGAATATCCACATTAGATGTTGTCCCATACTGAACGCCTCAAAACAATATTTTAGGAATATTATAAATTCTGTTGGGAGTTCTTTTTGGCATGTTGCTAGGATGTTCTAGGTAGTTGCTAGGTGACAGCTTATCAAAAGAGCCCAAAGACAAATCTCCATATTCTCTAGTCACTAGATTTGAGGTTTTGTTTCCACTATTTTTAGACATTGGGGTCCAAATCAACATTGGACCCTATACTTCCTTTCGCTGCATAGATAAAATAAGCATTCTCTTTATTGTTCCGCAGAAGAAAGAAAGTCATGCAGGGTTGGAATGGCATCAGAGTGAGTAACTGCTGACAGAATTTTCTTTTTTTGGGGTGAACTAACCATTTAAGTATGAGAAACAAACACTAATAAACTAAAGTCAATTGTCATTCAAGCTGGAACGCTGCCAAATAGAGTTGCAGAATATGGCCTTTATTGCACCAACAGGCACATCTGGTACCTGAAGGACAACAGGTGACAAAAAATAAAGAGAGAGTGAGAGAGAGAGGCTCCAGCAGTGTTATGGTGACAATATTCTCTTCTCCCAGCGATCCGTGGATCCTCATGTGGCAGAGAGAACAGGTGGCGCCCATCAGGAAGTGGTTGGGGAGAACTCTCTGTAGCCGTACTTCAAGGAAGAGCACCCCACTATTGGTCCTTTAAAATCTGAGCCATACTGTTAGAAGAGAAAGATAAAATCCTAGCAGGTGTTCCTTTGTCAGGTTAGTCTCTGATAGAGTCTCAGGAGCAGGTATCTTTGGCATGTGTTCCCTTTGCTCCAATCCAAAGAGTTTCTTTCTCCTTACACCACCGATGGAAGCCTCGATCACTCGCAATCTATGAAATAACACTTTACGTTATAGCAGCTGTGAGAATATTATGGGTAATAAAGGTAATTAATGCAAACAGTTAGTAGTAATGTCTAATATTAATTATGCATTAGAGGGATAAGAATTCTGTCATCATTTTCTCACCCTCTTGTCGTTCCAAACCTGCATGACTTTCTGTTTTTTCTCAGTCTGTTTAGAAGGCTTGGAATAATGAGCACAAATCAAATGCGGTCCACTTTTGTTTGTTTTTTTGCTTTTGTGTTTTTTTGCACATCCTTTTTTTTAATTGCATGAAGAAAGGGTAACCTATGGAAGCCCGTTTCCGCCACTGAATAAAAAATAAAAAAAAGGTTATTGCGACTTTGTATCTCACAATTCATCCTTTTTTTTTTAGAGTTGCGAGATATAAACTTGCAATTGAAAGTTATAAAGTCACAATTGCGAGATATAACGTCACAATCGCGACTTTATATCTCAGAATTCTGACTTTATAACTCTCAATTGTGTGATATAATGTTGCAATTCTGACTTTTGCAAGTTATGAAGTCCAATTTTGAGCGAAAAAAAAAAGACTGATATGTTCTCAGAATTGTGATTTTTATATCTCTCAATTCAGACTATATAATTTGCCATTCTGACTTTATATCATGACATTCATGCAAATGCATAATTTACGTCAACACTACCAGAAGTATTTTGATATAAGGTGTCAATTTAATTGCAACGCCAGTTAACCCCTCACAACTGTTTTGTGTCTCCACCAATCCATTGTCAGCATGTCACAAAGTACTTAACCAACAAAGCCTTCACACCACAAAGTGTGTGTGAATCCTCTAGGCGGTGTTTCTCAGTATTACCTTTCTGCATCGTTGCTGCTCTGTCTCCACCGGCGTTTACATGATCCGCAAATCTCTCAATCTACACAAGCCACCAGCAATGCGGCTCTGATTAATGATGCTCTGAACCAGCAGACGTTGCAGGGTGTTGGCCTGTTTAGCATGCCATACGTTTTGCCCGTTAGTGTTCTAAAGGTGGCTTGCTTTTTCTCTTGTTTTCAGTGTGCTTTTTTGATGTACAGCAGATGTTAGCGGACATATATTTAGCTTGATTCAAGCCATGCTTATGTTAAATATAAAGGTGCTTGATTATGTGTGCATCCATCATTGACATCTATGTAAATGACATGTATCGGTTTGCTGTGTTTTGAGAATCCAAAAGGAAGGGTGGCTGAGTCTTGAAAAGGAAAAAAACCTATACCTGTATTTTTAAGGGAATGCTTTGGATGATACATCTAAAGAGGGAGAGGTGGAACTACGGTAGCTTTGCTTTTAAACTCTTTCTTTTTTCTAGCTAAGGTAAATCCCTTGATATGGATATTTTAGAGCAAAAATAGTATTCAGTGCATGTCTTAGAGATTACATATAGACAGGGCACCAATTAAAATGCATGAGGCTCTTCTTTTTCATACAATGATGAACAACATGAATATGCTGACTAGATGAAGGATTGCAGAATGTAAATATTTCCTGTAGCTCTAACAGTAGAGCATGCGTGGTGCTAACAACGGCAAGGTCATGGGTTTGATTCCCAAAGAAAGTAAGAATCTATAAAATGTAAAAAAAAAAAAAAAAAAGGTGTATGTTGAATGTAATCCCTAAAAAAAGTTATATATTTAAAATACATTTATTTTATACTAAGTATAGTTTAAATCTGACATATATCACTTCAGATTTATAAAATTAGAATTAAACTTTATTTGGAGTTTTACTAGTGCACAAATTTCTTAATATTAAGCCTAAAATGTATTTTAATGTCACTACTTGGACTACTTCTACACAAAAAAAGTGAAACATTACCAAAAGTAATTGTAGGGTCATTTTATTAATTGCATAAATATGTAAATGTATTGTAGTAGTGCTGTCAAATCATTCATCACAATTAATCACATCCAAAATAAATGTTTTTGTTTGCATAATATGTGTTTTGTGTATATTTATTATGTATATAAATTACATGCGCACATACAGAATGCATTTTGGAAATATTTGCATGTCTATATTTATATTCATATAATTTATATTATAAATAATTATACTTAATATTTAAAAATAACACATTTGTCTGAAATATATATATATATAGATAGATAGCACGTGTGTATTTATATATACATAAATATACACAGAACACACACATACTGAATATTATGCAAACAATCTTAATCATTTTACAGCATTAATTTGTACTTGAGCATGAAATAAATGTATTTCAAGTGAATTTTAGTATATTCTAAATTAAATATAAAAACGGACAGTTCAGAAATGTTTTAAACCCTATGTTATTGCAAACCTGAGCTTTCAAGCTTCAATGAAAAACTCCATGAAAGTTTAAAAGGTCAGAATTTTAGTTATTCACTGATAATTGTCCTTCCAGTGAAATGTTAAACCCTGTGAATGGGTCAGTGAGTTGAAACCCTGAATCCAATTGTATTGGGACAGTTACTCAAAATTGGCGAAGGTGAGTAAATGATTTAGATTTTGGGATTTCTTTAAGTTAGGAATTCTGTCACAAAAAGTTAGTGTTTTTATTATTATAATTTGTTCATTGGAAAAGCATATACATAAATCTAAACATACACAGTATATACATGACCTTGTTGTTGTTGTAATATATATATATATATATATATATATATATATATAATATTAGTGCTCTCAAATGACTAATCACAATTACCCACATCCAAAATAAAGTTTTTGTTTACACAATATATGTGTGTATACTGTGTATATTTATTATATATATATTTATATAAAATGTTTTTTTGTATATCTATATATACAAAAACATGCATTTATTTAAGAAAAATGTTTCATGTTTATATATTTAATTACATAAAATATAAGAATTATATAAATGTATATACATGTGAATAATTTTTGTAATATATATATATGCGTGTGTGTACTACTGTATGTATGTATATATTTATTTATTTATAAAGTAAAGTTTTTATACAGTAAATGTAATTAATTTAATCAAAAGTAAAAAAAAAAAAAACATTAACAAGAAAAAAACAGTCATACTAAATTGTTTTTTATTACTTGCAAGCAAACATAAAAAGAACATGGCAAATAAACAGCTGCAGTAAGATGTGTTTTATCAGGCCACTTTATAAAAGTACCACCATGTGAAAAAAGCAGTGGGTTTCCTTTTAGCAGCGTATACGAACCCATGTGAACATCACACGACTGGTTTTGTGTGAAACGTTTTACTCTCCTCTGGGTCTTTTTACCACAGCAAACTGCAGCAAAACGGTCGATTATTAGTTGTCTCTCATCTTTTCCCCTGACCCGTAATAGATTGCAGAGTCTCAAACCTCTCTGAACTCTGCAGCAAAACAGAAAAGCGAATAAAAAGCAAAGGATTCCTCATTCGACTGTGAATCTTCCCCTTGATCAGCTGTTTAAGTGCATTTACGTCTTTCTCTGTCGCTGAAATTTTCTTCCCATTAGGACCGTGAAGCTACGAAGCGCCATTCCCGCAGCATAGAGACTCTGCTGAGGTTGTCCTAGATCTGTCCATTTACTTCCCTCTTAAAACAAATAGATGAGTTTAGGAAGTGCTGCTTCCTTAAATATACAATACCTCAACACGTGGGGCTTGTTATGTAATGTATGCACAAAGAATGACTTTTTCCATCCATTATGCACACTGCTTTTTTTTTTTTTTTTATTGGCGTCCCTGGCCTTGTTTTATAGTTTTCCCACAATTGTTTTTGGTTTGTAAATAATGTAATGCAGCCTTGATGAAGAGGAGTAGCCATAAGCTATGCAATAATAATGAACTTTGGGAGCCAGCTTGTGCAGAACTGAAATAATTCTGTTTGAGGATGACTGTTAAATATCTACAGCTGTCAAATTACATATACAGGGAGGCTGCTGGATAAAAGAATGCATGTGATTTATTTATTTCACAAACTGTCAGCTGCTCTGAAATACTCTTGATGCTTCAACTTTATTTTGAGAAGAAAGGAAACAAGTTGATGGGGGGCATGTAACCATTTTTGTGTGCTGATGTTACATTACCAGCATTTATCTGAATCATTAATCTCTCTGGCACAAGTAGAGAGAGAGAGAGTCTTTAAAAAAATCGCTGATAAATTCATTTTACTCTGCAATCTGCACAGAGACTTTATGAGTCATGCAAAACATTTCCTTACCAGTTTTGGGTTATTAGGGTCAAAATGAGGCAATAGCAATGCTGCTCCTTTGAAAATACAAAACAAAAAACTTTGTCCTTAACAGAGACCTATCATTACTTTTAAGTAACATGTTGACTGCTATTGACTGAGCTGAGCTGACATCTTAGTCTTTAGTCTCACTTTTGATGTTTAAGTTCCTTTGTGCTTTGATTGACAGTGATTATGAGCTATGATACATGAGTCTCTTATGCCACTTGAGTGGGTGTTTCTTTAACTGAGAATGATTAATGAAATATATGAAAATCCGTCATAAAAATATGTAAATTCTGGATGTTTCAAGAACTGTATGTTCACCAGTAAAACAGTAATCATTGTTACATTCACCTTTATACCTTGATTTTTTAGCCTTTTGTTTACCTTTTAGTCTTTAATCTTTAGTTAATTTCATTATTTTCAATGTATTGAAATAAGCCAATTTAAAATGATTGAAATGAATGATAATTTAGTGTAACTTAATATAAATAAAGATGACTTAATTAAAATAATTTTTAGTTCACCCAAAATGCTGTCATTAATTACTCACCCTTGTGTCGTTCCAAACCCGTAAGTCCTTTGTTTATCTTCAGAACACAAGTTAAGCTATTTTGATGAAATCGGTGAGCCATCTGAACCTCCATAGACATCAACACAACTGAAATTATGCCAGAAACATAGTAAATACATGGTAAAACAGTCCATGTGACATCGGTGGCTCAACTTCAGTTTTGCGATGCTAGGAGAATACTTGTTTTGCGCAAAGAAAACAAAAATAAGATAATTTGCTCAACCATTCTTCTCCCCTGAGATGCATCTTCCGCCATTTTAGAGAGTATCACAACGCATACGCACGCTTTCCCCTAGGCATAAACAACCGCAGATTACATTCATGCACGTACTTTCTCCCCAAACATAAGCAAGGCTGATTAAGTCAAATACGTTAAAGCGTATGCATGCATTGTGATACTCTCTAAAATGGTGGAAGACGTAACTCCGGGCAGAAGAATAGTTGAGTAAATGATGTTATTTTTGTTTTCTTTGCACAGAAAAGGTATTCTCCTAAACTGAAGTTGAGCCCCTGATGTCACATGAACTGATTTACTGATGTTTTTACTGCGTTTCTGATTCGGTGAACATTTTAGATGTAGTGCTGTCTATGGAGGGTCAGATGGCTCTCTGATGGCTCACACACATTTTAATGGTCATTATATATATATATATATATATATATATATATATGTACAATACATAAAAGAAAAAACAACATTTCCTTGAGCAAGAATCAAGAATGCAGCCTCAAAGAATTAGCATTCTGTCTAACTACTCTGGAGTCTACTGTCATATTTTTTTTAGCCTCCTTCAATTGTTTATTTCTTTCTTTTTTTTTTCTGCAGCAGAAACAAACCAAGCTTTAGGGAGAAGGGAAAGAGTGAATGCTTAGACTTCCTGTCAGACATACTTTTTCTTTTCTGCTTGACAAACTTGATTTTACAATGCAAAATATGCAATATGTGCAGCATTTGGATCCATGAATCACTACGGAGGAGAACTGTCATCTCGCGCCATGAGCGCCTGCAACCGCTCCGTGGAAGAGACAGAGAGAGAAATAGATGCAAAGAGAAATAGAAAAAGAAAAGGAGAGAGAATGGAAATCTGGAGCAGGCGTAGGTGGTGTTTAGAGGAATAAATAATTCAGCATTGAGCTGATAGATGGTGTATTTCTACAGTTACAGTGAAAAGGTGGCGAAATAAGAAACAAACAATGATTTTCTTCTAGAATAAATATAATCGTCTTTTAGAAATCAGGGAACAGAGGTTTTATGAAGAAAACGTTTCAATGGCCATTCAAATTTCTATACTTTGAAGCAACAAGAGGTGCGATTTTAAAGAATGGCGTGAAAATTACATGAATAAAGTTACCTGATAGGTAAAATAGAGTCATGTGTTGCACATGCAAAATGGTCACAGTGACTCACCCACCTTATCAAAAATGCTCATGTGAAGCACAAAAGTGCTTTTGAAAAAAATTATGAAAATTGATTTCAGTCTTTAGATGGTTTTTGACAGAAAAAATGTCCAATCATTTTCTATGCAGCACTTTCTTTTCATTCAAGGGTTGCATTCTTTTCTGTAAGTGCTGCAGGACAATGTTCATTTCCACTTAGTGGCTTGGCAGGTCAGAAATCATTGATACCAATGGAGGGAGTTTTGAAGTATTGTACTCATGTCATTTAGATCTGTTCAATGGCTGATTACATTATAGCGGATGTGAAGGGCTAATCTTACGTTGTACTTTGCCCACTGCACCTCAATAACAATGTGCCGTTAGTTCATGAAGTGCACTGCCTGCTGCTATTTGCCTTCACTTAATTAAAAACAATTTTATAGCTGACATATCTCTATTTTTTTGAACATTTTAATGGAATTTTAAGCAGAATTTTATTATAAAGTGATTGCTGTAAGGATGCCTTACTGGAACAGCTTTGAAAATTGTTCATGTTATTATATATATATATATAAAGAGACAGTTCACCCAAAAATTCTGTTATCGCTTACTCCTCCTTCACTTGTTCCAAACCCGTATGAACATGTTGGCAACAAAATGTTAATGGTAGCCATTGACTTCTGTAGGATTTTTTTCATGGATACCATCAGAATATCTTCTTTTCTGGTGATCAGAAAAAAACTCATACAGTTTTGGATGGAACAACTTGAGGTTGAGTAAATGATGGCATAATTTACATTTTTGGGTGAACTGTTTCTTTGCATTTGACAAACAACTAAAAAAGAAACAGCAAGTAACTCATTAATAACGCATTAATGTTTTAGCTAAACAATTTTTTTAACAGTGAAAAAACAGGCAGAGTATATATTTTTAAAAAAATATCGAAATGACTGGAATTTGTGAAAACTTAACCAAGCAATGGTGAATGTGACCGTACTAATGCTTTCTAAACTGTAGCTATATAACTGTAACTGAGCTCATATACAGTATATACAGCAGTGCACGATGGTAATATTGGTATTGCATGTAAACAGAACTGAAGTGTTGTTTATTGGTTGTCCTGTGCAGACAGAGATATATGTGTGCTTTATTGCATGCTGGGAACATCAGCAGTCAATGCGATTGTACCTAAGAACTTTACTCACTGTAATAACCAAGAAGGTCATTTTTATAAGAAACCTGGAGAAACTGATACGTTTGCATTCCCATTCATCTCGATGGCAGCTGTAACTAATCACTCTGAAGCCTCATGAAAATGGCAATTTTGATTGGCTCATGGCACTAGGAGGATTTTCAGTCACAAACCCGTCACTAATGACTACCTTGCAGCCTATTTGTCCAGATTTTATGTTTGTAATAGAGAAAGTTCCACCGGATGGTGTACATGTAAGATATTATTATTATTTTTTTTTTTCAAAGTTAATAAAGTTTATGAAGATCATAATAACAAATACATACAAATAGCGTACACTGTTTTCAAGCGTCATAGTACACAGTTTCATAGCAGTTTTCAACTAAAATTTCTTAAACTGTGTTCCGAAAACGAAAAAAGCTTTTACAGGTTTGGAAAATTTTCATTTTGGGGTGGAGTAACCTTTTAATCTCAGATGCAAATGAGTTTGTTTCATCATTAGAACAGATCTGAAGAAATTTATATTACTTGCTCACCAGTGGATCCTTTGCAGTGAATGGGTGCCATCAGAATGAGAGTCCAGCTGATATAAACATCACAATAATCCACAAGTAATCGAGTCCATCTTGTCAACTCATGTACATCTCAAATAAAATATATGAATTTACTTTCAGAATACAGTTTTATCCAAAGCAAGCAACTTATAATTTTCAGTAAGAAAATGCTGTAATGTTACATGTTGTTATTTTACAAACACGACCACATTCAGTCATGTGTCCTCATGAGTTCTTACACGCTCCCCATAAGAGTACAATATATCAGATGCATTCTTCTCTGAAAAGCAGTGACCCACTGACATTCCTAAAAAAACAGGAATCTTTATTCATTTTTTATAGATTACTACACAAAACTCTTTTTTATAACTCAGCCCCACAGGAATCCAGCTCTACTGCCATACCGCCAGGGCAAAAACTGAACTTTTGTTTTATACCGCACTAGCATACATACATAAATATACAAACAAATAAATTAATAAATAAATAAATACAAGTCCAAGTAGAAAACTAGCAAACAAAAGTAAACAGTTCCCCCAAATGCAGCCCAACTTTTGCTTAAAAATTCTCACTCTGCTGGTATTACGGTTTCTTGTTCACTTGAGCTAGTGTCAGAAACGCGTCTTGCCTCCCCTTTGTTAATCTGCAGTAAACAACACTGTGTCTGGGGAGTTTGCATTGCGTGGGGACATATTTTTACTCCAAAAAAAGTAAAAGAAAGAGAAAGAAAGCAGGGGGAAAGAGCGAGGGAGAGCATGATTAAATATGATGCCTCTCACACTCTACAGTGTGCACAATGATAAAAGCTGTTATGACATCCTGTTGACAGGTTAAACCGGCAAATCCAGTTAATTGACGTTGCCTCAGATTCATGTTGCCGTATCAGATATTTTGCGAGTTTCATATCGTTAGCGTGCGTGTATCTTATTCCCTGGAGTGAGGTCTTGCATATAGCGATGTTGCCAGCTAAACCTCTATCTCTGCTGATATCATGAGTAATCACTCAGACCTTGTGTAATTCATTTGTTCACATTGTTATGTTGAGTGATTATATGCTTTTCTTTCCACATCAGATGTGGTGCATGGCATCCCTGTGAGTTATGCTAAATTTTATGTTGCAAAATATAGTATCTGTTGTGTAGAAGAGACCGGGGTTAATTGTCACGCATCAAAAAATGGATTTCAGTCATGCATTTGTTTAATTTGACTTCATTTCAGAACATTATAGTTAATGAGGTTGTGTGACAAGTAGCCCCGGTTTGTGCAGTGGCATGTAAATCTCATTATCACATTATTATGTTGCAAATTTATGCAAAATCGTGTATTGCACTGCAGCCGTTTTCTCACCTATAATAAAAAGATAGCTGCTGTCCGTCACAGGTATGACAACCTGATGTAATCTTTTTAGATTTTTCTCCTTTGAGGGATCGACTGAAATGCAGATGAGAAAGATCTGAAGTGGGAGAGATTTTTCTCTCCTAACATCATATTGAAAGACACTATCCTTTACTGCCTTGCACTGTGTGTTCAAGTGCATTAAAGATAACTGTTTATTATAACAAATGTGAAAATTATTTTCTTAAAATGTAATTAACATGTTAATTTTATGTGGTTGATTACAAGAAATATGATAAATTATATTAGAAAAATTATGTGATCTTTCACGCAAAATTAATAAGTTTAATCATGTCCTTTGCCCTATTTATGAATTTCTTCACAAAGATTTTTTCTAATTAATTTTACCTTCATTCACCATCCTAAAATGGTACTCTTGGCTTGGAAAAAAACAAAACCACAACTGTCAAGAAAGCCAGCATGGATATAAAATCAGAACAAAAATAGCACAGAAAATGTTCTATGTTTACTGTGAACTGATTGACAGGCTTGGATTGGATTCCTGTGAATGGTAGGACAGTGATAGGCTCTTTGTTATATTTATATTTATTCATGGCTTTACATATCTGCCACAATAACGTAATGCACTGAAATATGTCAATCTGGGAGGTTTTATGAACAAAAGTGTATACATGTATGTAATTACTTATGAGTAAAAATTCCTCATGTTGTGATGCAGGCATTTTGACCATGAGCTTCCTTTACTTTTTCGGTTTTTGAGTGAATATTGCTAAGATTATATACAAATAACACTATTTTCACTGAAAAACTGAGGCCCATGAGGTCATGAGCAATCAATCAGAAGTACAAAACCTGAGCAAACTGAAAAAACCCCACAAAAAACAAGTTGACAAAAAGATTGAATCCAAATGGGTTAATTAATTAAATATATTGTGCAATTATTGTGCAGTCTTAAACAAACCCCTAATAATCTCTTCTACCGCCTTAGTTTGGTATTAAGTACGAATACAGTAATAATCACATCCTATTTCTTTATTGTACAGATGCTTCCTCTTCCTCATCCTCACCTATCCTTAAACCTGGCCAGAATGTTGACTTTGAGCTTGTAAGAAATGTGTGCTGTCTACTAATTAAATATGTGAGTATTTAAAAACAACCACCAGCTGTAAATAGCATGAATTTCTGTCCCCAGGGAAGCTGCCAAGCTGTTCTCTTTCTCGCTTCTCACGAGTCACAAACAACAATTTCAAGGAGTCTCCCATCTCTGTTACAGGGGACCCGGTGCTATTTGTACAGTCTTGTACAGTACAGTCTTTTTTATGGGATGCAGCGAACACTGCACTCGAAGGATACAAAGGGATAGTCTCCCAGAAGGCTGTGTGTACAGCTTTTAATTAACGAGGGCACCTTGCACCATTCTCAGCTGTTCTGTCGAAACAGTTGAACTGTGCAAGAAAATACATCTTACTAACGTAGAATAGCATTTGGATTTATTCTGTTTCAACCAAGCCTGTTGCACTACGTAATTAAAGTGGCGGATCATTTATATCACATATATATTTAAATAAAATGTACTAACTGACAAACATGTTTTTTATGAGTGCAATTATGAAATGGAACTGGCTACATCCCAACAATTTTAGATTGATGTCTTCTAAAATTTTGCTGAGTATTTTGAATGTATGAATTTAAGTAGGCCTACAGTTAATGTTTGAATTGCCTTTCTATCAGCAGAAAGCATTCTGCCAAATGTGAGCTTGTGTAATCTTTCCTTATATTTGATCAATGTTTTATAATTATTAGCTACACTGATATTCTATCATAATGTTTTAAGTTGAGGATGTAGTGTATTGATTGTTCACCTTTCATTCACATTCCTTTGTTCTTCAAACCTGATCATGCTGCTAGCATCAAACCAACTCCCTTTAGTCTTTGTTCAATGGGAACGGCAAAATCTTGAGTATTTTCAAACAGGTTTTCTTGACAGTGACTTCCGGATAGAACTGTCACAATACGCCATCTAGTAATGTAGGCTAATTATTTCTGAATTATATATTCACAACAGTCCATTCAATATAAGTTGGAGATATTAGGATACAAAAACAGACAACATCGCTGATAATTTTCAATTCACGCTCCTAGTTTTGATACAAATAGCTTACATCTTTTCCGGTGGGTCTCATACTGTTTACCTGAAATATATCACAGCCAAAGCTCAGATCGGAAAACAAATTCTTGTAATTAGTGAAAAGGTGGCTTAACTTGCTTGCTTATAGCTAAAATGGGATACAAGTATTTTAACATTGAAAAATAGCACACATTACTTTTAAATGGTTCTTTGTTTATCCGCTGTAGGGAAAAGGACAGATGGCATTTAAATAAGATTATTCAGTCTAAGTGTTTTTGTAAACTTTGTCTGGGTTTTTTATGGTGGAAACAAAGGAAGAGGGAGAGAAAGAAAGAGAGCAACAAGATTTTGTGGCAAGGAGGCTGATATTTATTTCCTGTATTTATTTTAACGCAATTAAAAACTGTTAGTTAGAAAGAAGACTTCAGCATTTATATATATATATATATATATGTGTGTGTGTGTGTGTGTGTGTATGTATGTATACATGTATGTGTGTGTTTAGGCTATGTGATGGTCAAAATTATTACAACACTAGTATTTTCACCATCTAAAAAATGGTTTCAAGTCAGTTATTTCTATCTTTTGCTGTATCTTTTGTAGGCTAATAATCCAGAGAGAGAGTCTGACAACAGCCAGTGCTTCACACAGAGATCTGATCTGATCATCATCCAGTCTGTCTGGAACGACATGACGAAACAGAACAAACTGAGACAGACTAAATCCAGAAGAACTGTGGTAATGTCTCCAAGATGCTTCAAGAAACCTACCTGCAAAGCTACAGTACTGGTAAAAGTTTTAGAAACTTGTGTAAAAATGCTGTAAAATGAGGATGCTGTCAAAAATAATGTCATAAGTAGATGTTCTTTATCAGTTAACTTCTACTTACCAAATCAACACATGTGGACATCCTTTGTTTAAAGCAGCGTTTGCCCTAGGTGAACTTTTTAGGTAGTTTTGCAGGTAGTTTTTTTTTTTTTTAAAGAAATCTAGTATTTTTTTACATTATTTTACTGTTGTTATTATTGGCCACAGTTGCCTTTCTTTTCTTTTTTTTTTAAATTGTGAACGCTTGCCCTTGAAACAAACATGAAATGAAATTACAGTTGTCTATAGCGAAGACGAGGGGTGTGGACATCAGACAATGTAAGAACAGCTTTAGCTCTATATTTCCCCATGATTTCTGATCTGATGATGATCGTTAAACACCGAACACACCCAGACGCTCGCATGCTCTCTGATTGTAAGAGATTTGCATATCCCATTAAACATACACACTCAGAACGAGCCCCTCTCCAGCTTTGAGGAGTGTTCAAGTCATGTAGCGAGGTGCACTTCGCAAGCTGAGCCTCCCACTCTCCAGCACTGCCAAGTGCGTCATCCCATCTCCCCTCTCGCCCTCTGGCCCTGGAGTGTCCCCTCACCACCACTGGCTCTGGATCCATCCGCACAAGAGCCTGTGTAGGACTGTTTAATATACACTGCGACCAATTATCTCCATCCGATTAGCTTCCATAATAATTGATTCTGTAGAAGTCAGAAAGCACCAGGCGGCGTGTCAAGAGATCCTGAAAAAAAGGACGTTATTTTTCCTCCTGCACCGCCACGAGTTTTTTTATTCTTCTGTATTAATGTGGCAGTCAGACTAATTTATCAACTGCAATTTTTGAAGTGCCCTTGGGAAGAAAGTTGCTCGTCATCGCATACTCCCGGATTATTAGGCGGATGGCTTTGAAAATGCGGCATTGTTTGTTAATATTACTTCCAGTAAGGATGGTTTCATAAACACACGCCAATTTATCACAGAGGATGAAGTAGCAGAACACATTTTCGCTTTATTATTTGAGCTTGTGTGTTCTGTTTGCAACATTCATCTTCTGTGTGTTCAGGTGTCACTTAGTGCTCTAACTTCGCAGACTGCTGATGGCACAGATCCTGCTGATGGGGATCTCTTTTACTGAGCATTTTTAGTTCTTATAAAACACTCCCGTAATTCCTCTTCTCCTCTATCCACCTCCAGTTTTCTATAAGCCATTTTAAGCCCCTCTCCGGGGTGGCATTACCGAGGATAGTGGTTCATTTGTTCTGTTTACGGCGTGGAGGTGATCTACACTCATCTCCCACAGCTCCGTCCTGATACACTCTCTTTCTCAGAGACTGAAGAGTTCTTCACCTGTCTTCTGTAGCGTTTTGTTGGGATAATTCTCGAGAATTGTACCATAAACAGTTGCATCTGTATTTCTTGGAGTGCACGTTTAGGAAAGGAATGAAATACTTAGTGATGATTGATATTATTTAGACTGGAGATTAATCTATGTTATGTGTATAGCCAGTAGAAATCTGCATATGCAGACCCACACGGATTTTAGCAGCTGCAGAGTTTGTTTATTAAATATTTTGGCTAATCTGATTGTGCTTTTGCAGATTTGAAGTTTTGAAATGAAACCAGGACCTGGTTATGATGAGTATGGTTTACAAATTTGTGATATATCTTGTGTTCTGCAAGGATGCACTAAAATTGATCAAAAGTGACAGTAAAGATATTTATCTTATTACAAATTTTTTTTTTAAATGAAATAAATGCTCTTTTGACCTTTTTATTCGTAAATGATCCTGGTTTCCACACAACAGCGCTACTGTTTTCTGCATTGATGATTATAGATGTTTCTTGAGAACCAAACTGACATATTAGAATTATTTCTGATGGATCATGTGACACTAAAGACTGAAGGAATGGCTGCTGCAAATTCAGTTTCGCAAGTGAATTAAAATTGTAACAAAATTTCACTCTATTGTATTGATGGATAAGTTTTAAAATATAATATTAATATTTTACGGTTTCTACCTTTGGTGAGTGTAAGAGACTTTCAAAGATAGTTTGAACCCAAAACATTTGAACAGTAGGCCTACTATTGATGCAAAAGTTAAAGTTTCCCAGAGTGAGATAATTACAGAGTGACCTTTCTTTAGAAATGATCAGTATTATGAATAATGTTTAATCATATTTCTCTACACAGTTCAGTTGGGCAATTTTACCCTACAGTTCAGTAGAATCTGCACATAATTTTTCCATTTTGTATTCAATTTTTGCATTTAACTTAATCTCATTGTATAAATTTGACTCAGTTGAGTAAAACAACACATCCTAAATATTGTACAGAACTTATGTAATCATATATGTCATTAGGTATAGGGTTCAGACGTTTGAGACAGTTACCGCAAATGTTGCTGTTTGTCTAATTTAATAAATTTTTAGTGTACAATTTTAAGCATATTAATTTCAGTTATAAAGTACAATTTAAACATTGAACCTGAATGTTAGAATGTCTGTTCAAAGTGTCAAGCATTTATATTTTTGCGTATTTCATTTGTGAAAATCTCAGACTTTTGGACCTTACTGTATGTAACAACAAATATCCAAGAGATCCAGCTTTTCCTTGAGTTGTTCTTTGAGGTCCACATTTTGAACAGCTGCTTTTCTTAAACTGCCACTTCTTCTGTTGTCACACGTCAGTCACATGTTCACATCCTTTCTGTCTTTGACCCAAGGGTGGATCCACAGCTCATCGCCCCTCCTTTCATGTGCTTATAACCAGCATCACCTCCTCTTCCTCCTTCTCTGCTTCACTTGTTCTCACAGCATCTTACTGATCCATTTCTTCCCAGCTTGACTCCATCCACACTTCCACAGTTTTGGAAATCTAAGATATCTGGCCGCCTGGGATCAGTCTGTTCTAAAAAAACTCACCTTAACTCACCAGCTTGCACAGCATACTGACAGATAATTTTTCTACAACAGTAATGCTTAGAAAGAAAAATAGAAAAATAGTGTGATTGGGTGTCTTTAAATATGCTAGAGGAGGGGCGGGGCCTAACAGAACAGGGAGGTGCATGTCATGCTTCTTTAAAATATGGGCACTTGTATGTCCCAGTTACTGATTTTAATTAAAACTAATAAATTCTAACTCTTATTTTCTAACCCTTGTTTAATAATTTCATTCAAGGATGCAATAAATGAATCAAAAGTGTCAGTAAAAAAGACATTTATATTTCTGCAAAAAAGCTGTTGTTTAAATTCAAATAAATGCAGTCAATGTTCAAAAACATTTAAAAACATTTAAGGTCTTTCTTGAAGTGTATCAGGGTCAGAACAAAAATGTCTTGAAATTAATTTATAAGCCTTTAATATTGATTTATTTTACTGTAGTCCTAGTCCCAGGTTTTCAGTCTTTTAAAAAAATAACAAAAAGGCAAAATATTTAAAACAAAAAGTAAAAAAAAAACATAAGCCATTTAAATTTTAATTGTTCTACCAGTCTGCTTCTATTTCTATCTGTCCTTTTTCTAAACAGAATATTTGTATGTGCATTATTTCAATCAATTAATAAAATTTTTAAATGTGGTGCTGTATTACTTTTTTACATTTTTTAAAAAATGTATTTAATGTTTTAGGAAATTACAGAATTGTTCTCTTATATACAAGTAGGACATAGAGGACAAATTACATAAACTAATGAGAGTATAAAATCTGCGTTTTAAGTGAGTTTAAAGGAGTCCACAGTGCTAAACGTGGCCGCAGTTGAAGAAAGTCTTGCTGATCAGATGCCATAGAAATGCTCTGTTCAAGACTCATAAATGCTGCCAAAACTTTCTGCTCTCCTGTGTCATAAAACAAACCCTTGACACTGCAGTCTTTATCACCGGAAGTGGTGATGCCATCTAGGACCCTAAGGAGGAAAGCCAGTAATGCTTGTTGTGGGGAATCAAGGACAGCTCCCTCAGAGATCATAAAAGAGAACACTTAAAACTTGACAATAGCTTTTTTGACTTTTGCAGCAAGTTGGCTGTTTTCTCTCTCACTTTATCTGTCTCTCTCACTAAATATCTTACTAAGGTATATAAATATATAAGTAATTTATTATATAAGTGTATATATAATTTACTTTTTAAAATAAATGTATTCTATATTATGTGGAAGTCCTCAAATGTCCCCTTGTTTCCCTTTGTTCACAAGCAAAAGCTAAATAACCACACACACTCTCCCAGAGAAATAAATTTGTCCACAAACCCTTTGTGTGTAAAAACAAGTGAACTTTCATTATTGCCGATTCTGTCTAACCCACAAATAACTTCACATGCGAGACAGGATGATTGATACTCTTCATCACCCGGCCTCTCTCTCTCCTCCCCCTAATTTAATTCCCAACAACTGCCATGCCCCGTCATCCATACCAAAGTGTCTCACCAATGGAGCAGCCCCTATTGATCGACAGTAATAACACAAACTCTCCTGATACATCCATGCTCAGTGCTGACGCAACAACACTGGCCCCCAAAAAGAAGGGAAAAGAAAAAAACAATTCATAAAAGTATTAAAAAGCACAAATTGATTTTCTGATCAACAAATCAATCTGTTTTTCCTCTGAAAATGTGCTTTATTTTAACTACTTGAAGAAAAAGCAAGCTCGTGGATCAGCTCGTAACCAAAAGCGCCAGAGGAGAGAGACAGACATGCAGCCAGAGATGAATCTGTGCAGTATATCCCCTCATTAGAACGTCTATCACCCCCCATGGCCTTCCTCCCACAATGCCCCGTCCCCCTTTTAGAGGTTACCACGTCAGCATCCCAGTTTTACTCCTTAATAGTCATCAAATTTTCTATCCACAGTGGTATAATCGGCGCAGATGAAGATGCTTTTGGACTCTGATCTAAGCAGTTTTTTTTTTTCTTGTGTGAAAGGAAGCCCGGTAGCAAACTCCAGCTCTGTGTTTTGTGCTGCGGAGCAGCCTTGATCACTCTTACCCCGCAGTCTGTATATTTTCCAGTAAGGCCTTATATTTACCACATCAAAGACGTTGCAAATTGCTCCGTAATTCAGTTTGGGAAATTCTGCCAATACTGCAAAAAATCTGAAAAAGTCTTAATTTCCCAAGAAAGTGGCATGTTTATCTTGAATTATTACTAACGGAGGGCCTTGTTTGTATTTTGTACAGTTTCTGCTGAGGGTGTTAAAGTGGCTCCCAGTCGATTGTGTTCCCGATGTGAGGAACACCTGATTTCATCTCGGGCTCAGAGAGATGTCATCTCCCATGATGCTTTGCTCAAACTGCACAGATCAGCAGAGAGTGTGAGTAGCCTGTGACATAAAGCACCACACGGAGTTGGGATCATGATGTGTTTTTACAGTTTCTTGTAAATGGTAAGCATTATTTATGACTAATTGTTATTTAGTACGTTGGTTCTTTTTTTGCTGATGTCACTAAGCGCTCTTATTTTGTAGTCTCTCCTCAGAGACCAGTTTTCACAATTGAATTGATTTCTGGACGATAAAATAAGGTCCTGCCCTATAGAGTTGCTATTTAGAGATAAATAATAACATTTTTCTCGTAGAAATATGTCACATAATGGCCCTGTAATGGTAGTAATGATCAATTGTGTATTTAAATTACAGTTGTTTATGAAAATTTTAATGATTACAAAGGGGGTTACATTTAAATGTTTCCGCGCACACAGATTTAATTGATTTCTTTCCCAAATTGCATTGACTGCTTCAAAAATATGAGAAACCAATATTACAGGAGTTTACATGCTTATTTGATAACTGATTTATTTCCTATTTGGGTTTTTATATTTTCTTAATTTTTAAGATCAACTGTTTTTTAAGGCATTGTTAGATGCTAGATGCCAAACACAGATTGTTCACTTCACAAGACTTCAATTGATGAACTAGAGTCATGTGAATTACTTGTGGATTACTGTTTTTATCAGTCTCTTTGACTTTCATTCTGATGGCACCCATTCACTGCAGTAGATCTGTTGGTGAGCTAAATTCATGTAATGCTAAATTCATCCAAAGCTTTTCCAATGATGAAACAAAATATGCACTGTGGATAGCCTGCATTTGAGAGATTTTTTTAGGTGAACTATTCCTTTAATAGCAGTATTGGTTTTAACATTGGCCTTCCCAGTACTTGGTATTGGATCAAAATTAATATAAGTGTAAAATCCCTAGTGCACAACTTTCATGGTATCTATAAATAATCTCAGCACACAGCTCACAAGGGTAGTTTCCCAGGTTTGTCTCTGATATTACTAAACCTTGATTCTACACACACGTTTGTTAATTGTGCAAATTTTGCAATGTCTGCATTTAAGGAACATTATCATTTCCCTTGAGTCATGGCATGTAATGAATATGCAAATGTCCACAGAGATGATCGTCTCGGTTACGTATATGTAACCCTCGTTCCCTGAAGGAGGGAACGGAGACGTCACGTCGGTGACTGACGAATCGGGATCTCGCCAGAGAAACCAATCTACTTTGAGTGTAACAAAACAAGCCAATGGGCATTGGCATGCACTGATTGCATCCAGCTGCAACTGATCACTGTGTGAGTATAAGTGAGCAGCTGGTGCATGCAACATTTATGTTTTCGCTGAGAAGCCGAGCTAGGCTCAGTAGTTCAGCTGAGGCACAGTGGCTGTGGCGACGGGACGTGATGTGACGTCTCCGATCCCTCCTTCAGGGAACAAGGGTTACATACGTAACCGAGACGTTCCCTTTCAGTCGGTCACTACGAGTCACGTCGGTGACCGACGAATCGGGATCCCTTCCAAAGCGCCACAGGAAGTGCCCCCTTCCAGTGCCCTGTGCAGGCCTCCTGATCCTTCCTATAAGGCAGAGAATAGGACAGGGCTCTACACAGAGGAGGCTACTACTGTTGTTCCTTGAGCAACCCAACCAGTAGGACTAGATTCCACTGCACGGAGTCGCCACCTCCCAAAGGGGGTTAAGCGACAATTACTCACGTGAAGTAACCCCGTAGGGCCCTATTGCACATGGAACTCTCTGATACTGCTCAGGCTGCATCCTCTAGAGTTGGCAGAAGGTAGTCGTGTAGGAAAACACGGCCCTAGTAAGTGTACCGTGGAATACACAAATGGGATCCCAACAGGGTCACTCATATGGGCACGAGCCTGAGAGTAGCTTTCAAGAATTCATTAGCTGAAAGGCCTGGCGTCAAATGTTCTGCCACATCTGGCCGCCGGAGTGCTGGAGGACTCAACAGGGTTTGCCCGGACAGGAAACTCTCTGGAGAAAAGGCGTAAGGACGCCGCAAGCCGACTCTGAACCGGGACTCTTGGTGCCACTACCCCGTTTGAGGTGAGAACACAGGAGGAAACCGGTTTCATACACAAGCTATAGAACCTAGCAAACGTGTTAGGAGTTGCCCAGCCCGCAGCTCTACAGATGTCTGCTAGCGAGGCGCCACGAGCCAGCGCCCAGGATGATGCGACACCTCTAGTGGAGTGAGCACGTAACCTGAGTGGGCAGGGCACACCTTGTGCTTCATAAGCCAAGGTGATGTCATCCACTATCCAGTGGGCCATCCTCTGCTTGGAAACAGCCTTCCCTTTTTGCTGTCCTCCGTAACAGACAAAGAGCTGTTCTGAGGTCCTGAAGCTCTAAGTTCTATCCACGTACTGTCGCAATGCACGTACAGGGCAGAGCAAGGCTAGGGCTGGGTCTGCCTCCTCCTGGGGCAGCGCTTGCAGGATCACCACCTGATCCCTAAAGGGAGTAGTAGGAACCTTGGACAAATAGCTGGGTCGGGGTCTCAGTGTTACACTGGAGTCAGCCGGCCTGAACTCAAGGCACGATTCGTCAACCAAAAATGCCTGCAGGTCCCCCACCCTCTTGATTGAGGCCAATGCAGTCAGGAGTAGAGTTTTCATAGAGAGAAACTTCAATTCAACTAACTGCAAGGGCTCGAAGGGGGCAGTTTGTAGGGCTCTCAGCACCAATGCCAAATCCCAAGAGGGGAGGGAGGGAGGGAGGCCTAGGTGGATTTAACCTCCTGGGCCCCGTAAGAAACCTGATGACCAGATCTTGCTTCCCCACCGACCTTCCCTTTATGGGGTCATGATGGGCGGAAAAAGGAGCAACGTAAACTTCAAGGGTGGAAGGGGACAGCCTACGCTCCAACCCTTGCCGCAAGAAGGAAAGCATGGCTCTGATCGAGCACTTCCGGGGGTCCTCACTGTGAGACCTGCTCCTCGTCCTCCCTGATCTTGCACTGTGTCTGTGCTGGAAGGGTTACTGGGGGAAACGCATACTTGCGTAGGCCCCGGGGACAGCTGTGTGCCATTGCATCTGTGCCGAGCATTGCCTCGGTTAGGGAATAGAACCACTGGCAATGGGTGGTTTCTGGAGATGCAAATGGGGGTACCTGTGCAGCTCCGAACCGTCTCCAGATCAACTGGACCACCTGGGGATGGAATCTCCACTCTCCAGGAAGTGCTGCTGAGGCAGCTCGTCGGCTGCCTGATTGAACACTCCCGGAATGTGGATGGCACGAAGGGACCTCAGATGCTTCTGACTCCAGCGGAGGAGGTGACATGCGACGGGAGCCTAAACTGCCTTGCTGGTGGATATACACAACGGTCGCAGTGGGAGCAGGGGTGGCTGCAGGAGGGCACCCACGGTGACGAGCAGACTGAGGGATTGCAGCCGTGGTGAAGGCAGCAGATTTCCTCCGCCGCATGATGTGTTTAATAGGGCTTTGGCCTGATCCTGATGAACCTGCAGCAACGCCATGGCGTGAAGGAGAACAAGCCCGTGAGGGGAGATACGGGTCACCCCGCAGAGTGGTAGTGGTCGTTGGACATAGTTGCATGGTCACGGACTGCTCCACAGAGGGAATGCCTGCATACCCCAAAGTGTCCCCATCATCTCTGGGTCTGGCTCGGGCAATGCTACCACACCAGAAGGGGGCAATGCAGCCGAGTCGTCATCTCTGGAAAGATGCCCCGATCGACATCTGGTCATCAGGAGGAGCACCGAAAGAAACGACCGCTACACTCTGTCCCGCAGAGGGCCCGCTCCGCTCCAACGACAACTCCACTGGCTACAGAGCGCTTGAGGAGTGAGAACTCCCTTTTGGGGAGGCTCTCACCATGATCCTCAAATCACCTCTGATACCACCAGACGCAGTGCCGCCTCGGGTGCCGGGATAAACACTGGATCGCGGCAGAAGGACTCCGCCATGTTTGACATAGTGGAGTGTAGCAAATTAGCTCAAATCAGAATCATTTAAGATTCTATAGGGAATTTGCACAGAATCACTGTTTTACGGCGGATCACTGAGTCAGTCTGTGATTCACTGAACAAGCCGCATAACATCAACATCAAGCATATCAGTGATTTAAGTCCGGTTTAGTGTATCTTAAACCTGTAAAGGCATGAAAAAGCAGTTTTCTGCCATTTCTTGTGAAACGTGAGATCAGTTTTGTGAAGACCAGGGTTAAAGGTCTCATCAGGAATTTCAGTCTGGTCCTGAGTTGGGGGATGGAGATCCATCCAACAAAATCTTTAATTATTTTACCCATGTAATGATAATGATGTCTTGTGTCTTTGACCATTATCTTGGTTATTTGCTCAATATTGACAATCTCCTTCCTTAGTTGAGATTCTCAATACGTGTTCTTTTGTGTTACTGTTGCAAGCTGTCCTGTGATAACGTCTGTTGGATCTGCTTGCGAGTGGTAGGCAACAGGGTATCATGGGCCGATTTATGACTTCCTATTGTCTTGAGGCCTCTTTGTGGAGTTCGGCTCCTCATGTTTCAATGCTCCGATCAAATCTTAAGTGTCTGATTCCCTCTGATGTACTACAGGAGTCTTTTGTGCAGCTCCGAGACCCCATACTGAGCACATGCACCATCCACAAACGCATCCTCAGCGTGTTGAGTGCCCAGACACATGAGGCAGTGATCGTGACCATCCTTGGGCACCAGGAAACGACTGCACCCAGAAACGCACGGGTGAAATGACACATTTTTAAAAAGACACGATCACCCGTGTTGCTCTTTCAGAGTTTGCTCTTTTAGTGCTGAAGCAGGCAGGGAAGCTGGCCACCGCACACACCTGGTGTGGCTGTCTGCACGGCAAGATGATCCTTGTGAGACCGTGACCACCAATGTAACACCTGAAGAGAATGAGCAATAGTGATGCACCACTGCGTGGCTCTGAAGCGAATGGATAAATGATGCATGCACCAGCTGCTCACTTATACTGCAATCAGTGCATGCCAATGCGCATTGGCTTGTTTTGTTACACTCAAAGTAGATTTTTCTCTGGCGAGATCCCGATTCATCGGTTACCGATGTGACTCGTAGTGACCGACTGAAAGGGAACTTCTGTGCAAATTAGGCAGACTATGGCTGTTTCATTGTAATCATTTGCAGGTGCAAGTAGGTCCTTGGCACTTTGATAAGAAAATGTTCTTGGTATTCTTTTTATGCCAGCATTGTGCGATAGTATCTGGATGCTGTAACGAGTTCAGCTTGATGAAACACTGAGATTGGACAGTACTTGTACAATGGATTGAGCTGCATGGGAATAAGAGAAAGTATATAGGGAAATATGTAATGATAAACTGTCTCCATAATGCCTAAATTCAGCATAGCAGGAGGAAGAAACAAGAAAGCAAAACTGGGGGAATGTATTGATAGAGCGAGTGGTTGGCCAGGATATTGTGAATACAAAATTAGAAATAACCTCTGACTCTATTGACTTTTGGCTTCAGAAATATGTACAGGGCTACAATCATAGACATTAATTTGTAGATGCTACATTTGGCTGTAAAATGTTCGGAGACAGTCAATGAGGAGACTTCTTGGAATGGATGTCGATAGAGAAGAGTGTTGAATTAACTAAGTTTGGAGTTTACTAATCAAAAAAGGCTTTAATAGAAAGTTCTGTAAGAGCACACGTAATTTATTGACAGGAAGAAATTTTTATAGCACTAGCCATTCTCTTCTATAGGCTGTGCCAACAGTTGTTAAGTGTTAGAAAACTGCTGACTTTAGTTAAATAATGTCTCAGTTTATAGATCATTCTGACAAAGTTTGATGATGTATTTTCACATTAATTTAGCATGATTAGCGACAACACTGCTGTTATGGTGTTTCTAGAGTGGAAACTTTCCCCAATAGTGTTTTGTTGACTAACAAAGCTTCAATTAAGAGGGTGACAAAATATTTTGCTTATAATAGTTTTATTTGTTAGCTTGTCAGTTTTTTGAATGAATGGATCAGTCTTATGTTAAAGTGCCCCTATTAGGGATTTTTGAAAAGTTTGTAACACAGCTCTAAGTGCATAAAAACACCATGTATAAAGTTATTGCCTCTCAAAAGAAAGAATCAAATTTGAGTCATTGAAAAAAGTTGTTTTTAAAACAAATCCCAAACTGAAACATTAGCATATTGCCCTCCCACTTGTTGGTCTTTTTGTGTTGGTCTGAATGAAAATGCACATTTATTCTTTGCCACTAGGTGCTGCTTTTGGAGCAGGAAAACGCTTGGTAAAACCCCGGTAACGCTGTACACAAAGCAGCCCTGCACTCACAAACACTGCTTTATCAGGCATTATAGGCAGGATGAAATTAAAATTACACCAATCAGACCAATCATAGCAGATTAGGATCTTGCAAAGGAGGGGTTTGGAAAAATTAATCGTTTGTGAATCGTTTGGGAGTCTTTGAGCAACTAAGGTAAAAATAAATGCATATTATAATACCATAGACTGTAAGAAAGATTGCGACTCCACTTCCTTCCACTTTGGAAAGTGAAGCCAAAACGTTCTCAGTATGGCTGCTGACATCTTGCGAAAATGATGTCATTTGGAGCCAGAGTCTGCACAATAATCGTGAGGTGGAGCCACGGAATCAAAGTCGCGCCCAAACTCGCGCAGACCCAATCACAAGCTCACAATCATGACACCACACCCCGTTTTTACAGCATCAAACAACTAGTTTAAAGCAAGCGTTTTAGAAAAACGAACAGTTGAACAAGTGAGCATGATAGGAGCTACCTAAAATGATAGAAACTATCTTTGGAAAAAAATTATTTGTAGTGTAACTTCAAAAGTTTAGTTTGTCTCATGTCCCATTAGATTACATGGAGAGGGCGGGGTGTATGACCTATACTGCAGCCAGTCACCTGGGGGCGATCGAGACGCGATGGCTTCGCTTTTCAAGACTCGTGCAGCACACCCGTATAAGACAATGCAAGTGTTTTTTTTTACCTTGCATGCATTCCAACCTGCTGTTTTGGACAAGCTATAAACCTTTCATTACCCATAATAGGGGCACTTTAATGTTTTGAGAGAAATTGTAATGTAAAATTGTAATGACAAAAAATAATAATAGTTACATACCTTTGAGCACCCTTTGAATAAAGTTTTAGATACAGGTGTTTAGATCGGAAAGTTAGTCATGCAGATGTTAAAGGTTTTAACTCTTATATCCTTTTAGAGAGAACAAAAGCTCCCAGTTATTCCAAAACATAACAGAATGAAAACCATCCCTTCTTCAATGCGATTCACTTTCCACCCTCCTTCAGATAAAACTCCTCAGGCTTGAAGTGCTGGCTACAAACACATGTACTGCCATGAGAGTACATTTGGCAGGTTGCTCATTTCTGGCTGCCGCTATCCATCTCTCTCTTAATTTTTCCTTTTTTGGAAAGTTGTGGAAATGTAATGATGTTGTTTTTTTGCAACTGGAGCATAACAGTAAGACTGTAATAACATTTGCTACGATCCATCATTCTTCCTCAATGCAGAAGCTGCACTGTTTATTTGGCTAATATTTACTTGCGTACAGCATAATTTTAGTGTCTTTTTTTCATTTAGCATTACATCATAATGTCTTTAAACAATCACTTCTGGCAAAAATACAAAATGCTGCTAGTCTATAATTTATATAAAGCTGATAGCAGATTATAGTTATCTGCTCACATCAAAATCCAACATATTTGTTTAGAATTATTTTGGACTGTTTTCACTTGTAAACAATGCATGATGATTTTATTTTTTTTTAATGTTAATTAACTGACTGAAATCTGTGGTTTACCGTTGGATTATTGTGATGTTTTTATCAGCTGTTGGACTCTCATTCGGATGGCACCCATTCACTGCAGAGGATCCATTGGTGAGCAATTGACGTAATGCTAAATTACTCCAAATCTGCTCTGATGAAGAAACAAACTCGTCTACATATTGGATCGTCTGAGGGTGAGTAAATTTTCAGCAAATTTTTCTTTAATGTGTGCAGAATGTACAACTTGAAAAAACATATATAATTTCCACAAATAACTAAAACGTCCTGGTTACATATGTAACCCTCGTTCCCTGAAGGAGGGAACGGAGAAGTTACGTCAATGACTGACATCATGGGGTCTCGTCTGGGAGACCAATCCACTTGAGAACAAGCCAATCGTGATTGGCCGGTGAGAGTGCGCCAGCCACTCCCAGTGCATACGGGTATTTAAGATGGTGGCACGCCTCACCATTCAGGTTCTTGCTGAGGAGCCGGTCGTAACTGACCCCTCAGTGCAGGTCTCAGGTTCATGGTCAGTCAGTCACTTTGATGTTACGTCAATGACTGACATCATGGGGTCCCTATGGAAAGCGCCACAACCCGGCCTGCGTCATGAGAGGGCCGCTAAGCTGAAAGGTCAGTCTGCGTGAGCGGGACCGATCGGAGGCTGTCCATCATGGCCATCCAAAAGCCCTGGGGGCCAAAGTGGGGACGGAGCACCCGAAGGGGGCGGCAAGAAATGGGAACTGGACCAATTCAGGGGAACACGTCGGGAAGAAGCCGTGGAAGAAGAAATGCCAGGGCCGAGGAGGGTGAAGGATGCCCATCCGCCGGCACAGTCAAGGCTACTCTGGCTAGTCTTAACTGAGGGGCAAAGACCAGCCAGCGAACCCTCTGGAAACACTGGAGGAAAGTGCTTGGATCCCGGAGGAATGTTGCAACAAGCCGACACCATCCCGGTCCTCCCGGATTTACCTGTGGTTACCCAATACACGGGGGGACACGGGATCTAAGTGTTGGGTGTCACCCAACCCGCAGCTCTGCATATGTCTGACCAAGGGCTGAGGAGGCGGCGACATCCCGTGGAAACGCTGATCCGGAATGTGCCGGAGCGCTAGGCCCATCTTGGGACTCAGCTGTACAACCAGTGCTGAAGCGGTCTCATATGCAACAGGCTGAGCGGCAGAACTGCGGCTGCCATATGCCCCAGGAGCGTAACGTTGTCAGACAGTTCAGCAACGATTGTGACTGTTCGTGAGTGAGATGAGCAGTCATGTTGACCGAGTCCTGTTCCAGACCGAGAAAAGAGATATTCTGCACAGGGGAGAGCTTGCTCTTCTCCCAGTTGACCCGAAGCCCCAGATGGCTGAGGTGTCTGAGCACCAAGTCCCTGTGCTCGCACAACTGATCCCTCGAAATGCGCTAAAAGCCAGTCGTCGAGATTGAGAAACTTGCAGAATTTGAGAAACTTGCAGATCCAGGATCGGCGTAACCAGCACTCACAAAATTCTCCCCTTCCCGTGGTGGCAAAACCATGTCCATACGAGAGTGAGTAGGCGGGGCGTCGCTCACAATCTGAACTGTGTTTTAGAGAATTGAAAATTTGCTCTTTTATTGAGTGGGTGGGTACCGCTGACCCGTGGGTCGACAGCAGCAGTTGTACAAGGCGGCCTCGGCCCTCCCCTGAGGCAGGGGGTGCTGATGTTGATGTCCCCAATAGAGCAAGTTCCCTCATCTCTGAGCAGCCTGTACTAGGGCCTCTTCGCGGTCTTCCGGGAAGACTTGGCGGCTGCCGGTTGGTCTGGGACAGGCGGCGGCTGGCTATACGCCCCTGCTGAGGTGTTACCTCCTTCGGAGCTGCCCGGGGCGGAGCAGGTGTTGAAGCTGCTGCAGCTGGGTCGTCCTTGGCGATAGGCAGATGGGAGAGCTGCAGGATGTGCTTGATCGCCTCTGTCTGCTTCTGTACCACCGAGAACTGCTGGGCAAAATTCAACGGTGTCGCCGAAGAGGCTGGCCTGGGAGATGGGTGCGTCGAGAAAGCAAACTTTGTTGGCGTCACTCATCTGGGCCAGGTTCAGCCAAAGATGGCACTCCTGGACCACCATAGTGGACATCACCCGACCGAGGGCCCGCGCTGTCACCTTCGTTGCCCGGAGGGTGAAGTCGTTGGCCGAGCGCAGTTCCTGCATCAACCTACGGTCAGAACTACCCTCGTGCAGTTCTTTCAGTGCTTTGGCTTGGTGTACTTGCAGGATAGCCATAGCACGCAGGGCAGAAGCGGGAAATATCCATATGCACTGGGAGTGGCTGGTGCACTCTCACTGGCCAATACCGATTGGCTTGTTCTCAAAGATCAGAGCAGATTGGTCTCCCAGGCGAGACCCCATGACTTCAGTCATTGACGCAACATCAAACTGACTGACTGAAAGGGAACTGAATTTTAGTGATTGTGACTATATCAGTATTTAAATCTGAAAAGACAACCAGTGACAGTTTTCAAACATGTCATCTGAACACTCCCTGTCTCTGATTGGTCGGAAATTTAAATAGCCCTGCCTTAATCTCAGGCTATTGGTTTATTCAGTGTTGCTATGCTGAACTGGTCAGGATTCTTAAACAAACAGCAATGTTCAGTAATTTTTTAATGCCACAAAGGCACATTATTTATACTGTGCCTTCGAATTAAACACAAAACGGCTTATTAATAGTTGTCTCTGCCTATTAAAGAAATAATTTATCATCCAGAAAATTACAGACTTCAGCTTAAACTGTGGTATAAATAATACAAAGTTACAATGTTTAAAGTCTCTCTTTTGTCTTCTCTGTCCTCTGACCAAATAGAGCATCTTCATTTCTGGCTGCCATGTCAATTTCCATTTCCCATAATTGTCTAGATCCTTCATTCTGAGCGTGTTCGTCTTAATCACACCATCAGCTTCATTTCAGCAGCAACCTGAGCAAAACGAAGGTAAAGAACAGGAAAAGGTCAATCCTTCATCACAGCTTACAGCCGATAGGGCGATTGAAAGACATGATATTTTCACCAGAACAAGACAGGGTTGTTGGATGGCCTTCGACTTTACATAAAGCAATTGTGTCACTATAAAAGAGGATGGAAACTCTTTTTTTCTGTATAATTTGACAAACACTTCCAAGTACGTGCAGGGCATGTTCATAATAGTGCGTGCCCTTTTTGCTCTGACCTAGAATCAACTTTCTGCGTGAGGATTCTCACCTTATTCACGGTGTCGAAAGTATAATTTCAGGTTGCTTTAACTCAATAGAATACAGATAGACTATATAAATTGTTATTTGGTTTGCCATTGTACAAAATGGCTCGTAATTAACTCATTTAGACAGAGCGTCACGGTCAGTTCATTGTGAAAGAAAATAAAGAGAAGTGTCTCAATTAATTTTTTATTTCCAAAAATAAAAGAACCTGGACAGAATTAGGACAGGCTGTCCTTAACCCCAGGTGCTTACCAGGATGTCAATGTGTTTTTGTAACGATTGTTTGCTTTAATCAGAAGCAAATCTTGTTTTCAATAATTAGCAGACATGTGAAAAGGGGAAAGTCATTTTCCAAAGTGTCCTTGCATTCATAGATCAATATAATGAATTTTAATGCCACATTGTTTACTCCTTCCAGGAAGAAGTTAATGCAGAATTAAAATCATGTGATTTATCAGCTCACTGTTTTATTTAGTTTTTGTTTTTATGTCCTAAATCGTTTACTCATCCTCTTGGTGTTCCAAGCTTGTACTTTTTTCCCCTGCAGAACTTAAAAGATGTTATGAAGAATATTGTTAACCAAATATTATATTGAGCATTGACTTTTATTGTATGGGTCCTACATTTCTGCAGATATTGACTTTTGTGTTCTACAGAATGATGGAAATCATGTAGGTTTGGAATGGAGTAAATGATGAAAGACTATTACATTGATGAAAGACAGTAACTAAACTACAATCAAGCCATCAGTTAGTGCTACTACATTAAATTACATATGGAATTTATATATATTTCTTAAATATGATCAAACAAAGTCATTTTATAAATTGATCAGAGCCAAAGCAATTCAGGTTTTGGATGCATAAAGGTAATGATAAAGGTAATACCTTAGAATAGGGAACACATTCACTATTATTAACTATAACTTTTCCCTCAATAAATTTCTAATTTCCTTATTAATAGTTAGTAAAGTAGTTGTTAAATTTAGGTATTGGGTAGGATTAGGGATGTATAAGGTCATGTAGAATAAGGCATTAATATGTGCTTCATTACTACTAATAAATGGCTAATATAGCTAGTTAATATAGTTAAAGGAGAAGTTCACTTTTAAAAAAACTTTTGCTGATAATTTACTCACCCCCATGTCAGTGTTTACAAATGTGCGGAAGGAGTACCATGTACACATATTCATATGTCTTTGTGTCAGTTTATCATTTAAAATGCCCGTTTCGTGTGCGTATCCTGTGTGTTTTAATATTAAAAGGCTACGTCAAGCTTGACCTTTTCAACG
>JAUMHE010000082.1:7443220-7465222 GCA_032359235.1 Enteromius mattozi
TCTAGGGTTCGGGGTCCGCCGTCCTCCCGGCTCGCCCCCCCGGACAGCACGCCAAACCCGCTAAACTTCCCCCTTTTTGATTATGAGGAAGCGCGAACTCTTGAAAGAATTTAATAAGATTTTAGATCTGAATGTCTAAACTTCAGTAAAAAATAAATAAATACAAAATAAATAATAGTAATTAAAAAAAGTTTAAAAAAAAGTACTATATACGGCCTTTAGCACCGCAGCCAGGAACCATTTCATAGAACCCAAACTAATTGTGGAACTACCTATTTTTAATTTTAGTTTCAGGAATTCTGTTTGGAGGAACTAAGTAGCTCCAACTTCAGAGTAGGGTCTAAAAAAGTACTAGGAACTATCAGTGAAGTAAGTGTATGCTCATTGGCTAAACGCATACGAAAAGCCCTCACCTGCCATAATTTAAAATGCCATGTAAACATATACTGTGTAGACATTATATCAACTTATTTCTTTTATAAACAGCATATACCTGAAGACTTTGTCCATTGTTGAATGCTGCATGCAAATGACGTCGCTGTCGACCGGTTAATGTCACTTCTTATTTCCCACTGTTGGTGTGAATGCAGCCCTTCAAATCGTACTGGGAAATAGTGTGCGCAAAATCGTCCCAGTACCTTAGTTCTGGAACTAAAGCGGTGCAAACTGCATTTATGTTAACCTATTTAGTTCATTCACCTGTAATGATTTTAGTATTTCAAGCTGAAGTTTACAAACTCTAGCACAATTAATATTTGTTTATAAAACTACTTTGAATTTAACATTTCAACCAAGCTTTTAGATCTGGAAGTCTTTTTAAGACACTTCATAACATAAACATAAATGACCTGCATCCAATCTATTCAGATTATACATCAAATGATAATGCCTTCATTACTAAAAAATGCCACAGTCACATTTTATTTATTTTGCTGCATTTGATGACAAATTTTGCTGCACAAATATATAATTCTGCTACGGAGAGTGCATTTAAAATATCATTGACTCATTAATATTTAAAGTATGCACTCATTAGAGGTAATTTTCCTCATTTTGGTCTGTTTGATGTTGACTCTTTACTCTGTGAAGTCCAACATACAGCTTAGTAGAATTTTATATTATAAAAAGTGTTGAGGTTAATTGCTCCAGTAAAACATTCTATTAGGTAATCCGTTTGTCATCACACCCATGTTTTTTTGATCTAAAAATATTGCACCAGATATTGAGTCTGTTATGATTAAATATTGATGCCCAATTTAGTCTGGTTTACTCTCCCTGTCTCCAGTGCTTCTGGAAAACGGCAGTATTGAGTTCAATAAAAGGAGATTGTTGGCAAGGCGTGCCGGAGCATTGAAAGGTCACAAGGTCAAGTTCACTGAGGGGGTGGAAAAAATGAGTGTGCTGAAGGGTTCTAGTACTGGACATTAACTTGTGGGAGGCCTGCACGGATAAATGTCAAAACAAAGAAAACCATTTACTCACTGGACATCGTAAAGAAAATGGACACAAGATATTTGACAAAAACATGACAGAAGGCAAGTGATTTGTGAGGTTAAAGAGACATTTTATTTTTCTCTTTTGTTTCCTTGGTTGATGGTTATGTGAACAAACTGTTTGTTACAAGCAATAACATATTCAACAAATTTCAAGGAATAGTTCACCCAGAAATGAAAATGTATTCACCCTCAGGCCATCCAAGATGTAGATGAGTGTTTCTTCACCAGAACAGATCTGGAGAAATTTAGCATTACATCACTCGCTCACCAATGTATCCTCTGAATGGGTGCCGTCAGAATAAGAGTCCAAACACTACCTGGTCTCATGCCATAAACGTACCTTGGTGCACTTCTTAGCGAGACACGAAATACGTACCAATAAGTACATATCACTGTAGTTTCCAAAACAAATGAACACTAGAGGCAGTACAACTCTAGTAAAACAATATGCTGGGATATTTGGAAACTGATGCTTTTGAATGTTAGCATCACATACTGTATATCCAGCTTCATATCCATTTTCATACACAGTAAGTTTGTTTGGTAGCTCACAGAGTACAGAAATGTACTTCAGAGGCAAGGAGCTCCGGTTCGAATCCTGTGTAACTACATTTTGACAAAACAGTTCAAGTCTGTGTAAAAAGAAGTTGAAATGACACGGTTGCATCAACAAATGCATTTTTATATCAGTTTTGCATTGGTTAACACTAATGTTCCAGGGTTCACGTATTGAACCTGTGTTTTAGTGCCACTCAGTGGAGATTTCTCTTTAAAAACTGTGGCAAAACGTCCAGTACGGTACGTAAAAACGGGGGGTTGCACAAAAAGTGCACAGAGGTACATATTTTTATGAGACCAGGTTGTCTAAACTGATAAAAAATCCACATCCCTCATTTAATGTCTAGAGAAGTGAAAAGCTATGTGTTTGTAATAAACAAATCCATCAATATGTTTTTAACTTAAAACCATTTCTTCTGGCTAAAACACTCTATACATAATATTGCTTTCATCTGAATCAGGAGAGAAATATGCACAGATCAAGCATTGTTTATAAATATCATTTGTTTTGACTCCCATTTCGATGGCACCCCGTTGGTGAGCAAGTGATCAAAATCTGTTTAGACAAAGAAACAAATTCAGGATGAGTACATTTCAGCAAATTTTCATTTTTTGGTAAACTTTTCTTTTAGCACATTTTTACAACCCTGTCATTATTTTTTGCTGGTGACTTCCGCTCAGGAGTAATACTCTTGTTGATATGGCTAAGTGAGGAATGTGTCTGGTGCTGGAGGACTTTGACACGTGAAGTGCACAGAGGGGTGCATGTCATGACAGCTCAGAGTGACTATATACCCACAGGCAGCTGCGCACACATGGCTTTATTGATGCCAGTGGTAAGGGTACCGGGAACACACCACTAATATGTGGAGTTATCTTCTGGAGGGAATTGGTGGAAGGTAAAAACACAGATGAAATTTTCTACACAGCAGTGTAGAGTGTGTGTGTGTGTGAATATTCTAGCAGCAGATGCTGCAGGCTTTGATGAAGTCATTGAGAGTCATGAACCCTTAAGACAGATGCATCACTCTGACAAAGTACTGTTGTGACTGAAGAAACATTCAGTTTTCTCTTTATTTCTTTCTGTCTTTTGTTTTTGTTGCATCCATCCTTTCTTCCCTCTTTCCTTCCTTCCATCCGTCCATCTTTCCTTCCTTCATTTGTTTTCATTTCAACCATTTTTCTTTCCTTTCCACCCATTCACTTACCCACCCACCCATCAATCGATCCTTTGTTCCCTCCATTTCTTTGGTCGATCCATGTTTTCTTCTTTGTTCTGTCCATCCATCCATCCAACAACCTTTTCTTTTTTGTTTTCATCCATCCATCCATCCGCCTATCCACTAACCTTCTCTTCTTTGTTTCCATCCATCCATCCACCACCAACCTTTTCTTCTTGTTTTCATCCATTCATCCATCCACCAACCAATTCTTTCTTTCTTGTTTCCATCCATCCATCATCCATCAATCCATCCATCCACTTTTCCTTTGTTTCTTTTGGTTCCATCTATGTTTTCTTCCTTCTTTCCATCCATCCGCCCATCTTTCTATCATCCATCCAATGATCCTTTCTTTCATCTTGTGTTTTTTTTATTTCATTTATCATGTATTTCCCCCCCCTTTTCCGCTCAGCTTTCCTTCATGGCTTCCTTCCTCCTCTTTTTCCATCCATCCATCTTTCCTTTTTGTTTTTTGTTCCATCTATGTTTTCTTCCCTCTTTCCATCCATCCGCCCATATGTCTATCATCCATCCAATGACCCTTTCTTTCATCTTTGGTTTTTTTGTTCCATTTATCCTTTATTTTTCCCTCTTTCTACTCAGCTTTCCTTGATGGCTTCCTTCCTCCTCTTTTTCCATCCATCTATTCTTTATTCCATTTTTTCCATCTACCCACCCACCCATCTATCATCCATCCAATGATCCTTTCTTTCATCTTTTGTTTTTCATTCCATTTATCCTTTATTTTTCCCTCTTTCTGCTCAGCTTTCCTTTATGGCTTCCTCCTCTTTTTCCATCCATCCATCCTTTATCCCATTTTCTCCACCCATCCATCTATCTTTTTTTCCTTTTTCTGTTCATCCATTTTTACTTCCAGGGGCAGGGGGTTTATGACATGACTCTGATGGAAGAAATAGCAGCAGGAACAGTGTTGAGTCATCAAATAGTACATAGAATAACATATTATGCTGATAGTGATGGACCGAATGGACCAATCACAGTCGATTATTCTTGAGATTGCTGAGGTAGATTTCCATTTGTATCTTGGGTGCCAATGAGTGCAAAGTGTGAAAATTTGTGGTTAGTTTGAATTTTGAGATTTCAGTATGCAGGGAGAATTATCTGAAAATCTTACCATAAAAAGTATTTTTGCTGTTCACTTAGATTTGTTCAATACATATTTGCACGTATTATTTTCTTCAAATTTGCTAAATATGACACCAAATTGATTTCAGCTGGAAGCGTGGAATGACACCGAATAGTCTATTGTTTTACAAACCCTCTCTTACCACTGTATCTAAAGCAGAGCTGATGGCCTTTTCAAGGAAAAGACATGTGTCATTTTTTCTGATGAGTATTTGACACGGAAGCCTGTAAGTCTCGTCAGCCTTCATTTGCAGTCCGAGGGTGCCGTGCACTTATGCAGTAGACTGATATCCCTTATCTGCAGACTGGTTCAAGGTTCAGCGGCGTTGATGACGGCTCATGACAATCCAGAGGAGACCAAAGGAAAATGATCTATGATTTAAAAAACAAAAATGGGAGATGTGAATCTACGTGAAAGAGTGAATCACGGTAACATTGTTTTTGTTTTTTTGTTTTTTATAGAACTGTACTGTGGTGAAGATCATTTCTCCATGAGTATAAATTAGAAGTCGTTAGCCGAAATTGTTTTTGAGACTCCATAGCCAAATTAATTTTAAGCACAGGTATTACTAAGCCTTGATGTGGGTAGAATGTCATGCTTTTTTAATCTTAGTCAGATTTTAGAAGAGGGTGCTTAGGGCAGTGCGAATGGCGAACTTACATATAAAAAAAACAATATTTAAAATTTGAGTGTACTAGTTTCATGTTATGAATGTAAATGCCATGATAGAGGCTTCTGTGTTTACATTATATATATTTTAATCAATTTGTGTTGCTTTGGCTGAATTCCAAATACTGTTTTGGATTGATTATTTTGTAATTTGAATTCTCTAGTTTAGAATTAATTATTAAAAACATGTTAATTATTAACCAGATTCTCTCAATTCATGCATAACATTTAATCTCAGTTATTCGAAAGCTCGGCCTGATTTCTCCTCAGCATTCACTTCAAACCACAAGAAAAATAACAAACAGTCATTGATGTTGCAACCTATATTTCAGATTTGTCAAGGGTAGAAATGCAAAAGTGTTATTTTATTTTTGTCTCAAAGTTTAAGAACTTTTATCTAGACGCAAACTTTCTGATATCAAGGACACTTCTCAGATATTGTTCTACCTGTCCAACTGTCAGAATATTTTACAGGTTTTTCCTCTTCAAATGTTTCACTGTGATTTTACTGATGTGGAGCATCAGTCAGTCAGCCCCTGAATTATCACCAAAATTGCGTGAGACAGTTTGCTTAAAAATAAAATCTGCTCAACTACCAACAATTGTTAATGAATTTTAAATAAATAAATTTTTGTAAGGCTAAAATAATACACAGAATTTCTATTAAAAGATTTTAAATAGTATTTTCACTTTGCTCTTGGTAAGCAACGTCATGATGGCGAATGTAGATTTACGTTTATTGCGGCACTAGTTATTTTTTTGAAACAAAGGAGATAGGTGTGTCTTTAGCCAAGCAGCATTGATAGCCACTTCTGGGGTTACATAGTAATTATAGTAGGCTACATTAAATAATTTATGTGACTATTACTTATGCCAGCTAACTTGTAAATGCAAAACAATAATAAATGCAAAATATTCCTTTTTTGAATTGGCTAAAAATCACCTCATGGGAGAGTAAACACCTTTTTTTGGTGATATATGGGGGCTTTTGCAAAACTGACATGTTTCCATTGGGAAAAAATTCTATTCACAATTTCAATTTCCACAATTTGAATGGTAATGGAAACACAGGTATTGATGTGATCCCTAAAGTCACAACTTTAAGTCCCAAATCTAGGGTTGCATCCATTCTATTCTAATTTAAATGCTCCTTCAAATGCAGCCTCAAAATATATCCATTATTTCCTGGTTCATGAAGGATACAATGAATTGATCCTCTATAGCTCAGACTATCCCAAGATTCATTGGGAAAAAACAAAAGCATTTAAAGGAACACTCCACTTTTTTGATAATAGGCTCATTTTCTAACTCCCCAAGAATTAAACAGTTGAGTTTTACAGTTTTTGAATACATTCAGCCGATCTCTGGTTGTGACAGTAGCACTTTTAGCGCAGCTTAGCATAGATCATTGAATCTAATTAGACCGTTAGCATCTCTCACTCAGAAATGACCAAAGAGTTTAGGTTTAGAGTTTAGATTTCCTATTTAAAACTTGACTCCAGTTACATTGTATACTAAGACTGCGATTTTCTAGTCCGATATGTCTAGGAACTATCTTGTTCCAGTGTAATAATCAAGGAACTTCGCTGCCGTACAATGGCTGCAGCAGACGCAATGATATTATGCAGCGTCTCTAATATCATTGCGCCTGCTGCAGCCTTTATTTTATGATAAGTGTACTTGCATATACTTGCAGTGCACCTACCTAAAAAGTACTGTAATATAAGGTAACTACATGGGGTAGGGTAAAGTCTAGGGGTAGATTCAGGGATAGTACCTAGTTATTGTAATTACTATATAAAGGACATAGTATGTACATAAGGAACAGGACTGTAAAATAAAGTGCTACCCATTTTTAAATAATTTGAAAACTTCAGTATTTCATGTTCACATATTTATTTAACAAGCAGACGTCTATTAAGTGGGTAATCTGAAATCAGACGGTCATTAGTGCAAAATAATCCCCTTCTGGGTGATTCTCGATCACTCTGTGGGGGTTTATTTTGCAATAATGACTGGCTGACTGAAAGCATACAGTATGAAATAACTTTAATGTCTCTCATGGCTTATTGTTTTACCTGAAATGATCAAGAATCCTTGTTCAGGACCAAGGAGTCGTATAATTGCTTTTCTATGTAATCATGCTAGATGAACATGTTTAACTGTTGTGCTTGCACCATTCGTTGTTCTAAAACAGGTGAAAAAACATCCCCTTTTTTAGTGTCCTTTCCCCAAAAATGTCCCTGTATGCATGTTACAAATACAATAAAATAAAAGATAGACCAACATAGCCTGCTGGCCATCAAAGCAATCGAGTAGTGATTATTTATTTTCTATAGTGATTATGTAGTGCATGAGTAATTTTTCTCTATAGACAATACCAAGTGTAATCTCAATATTATTTTGACCCTTGCATTAGGAAATATTTCCATTACAGATATCCGTTCACCTTATTCTAAAAACATGGTGTTAATATTAAAATAAATTTTAAACATTTAAAAACATTAAAAGAAACACAACTTTAGACCTTACACTTTTTATCCCATTCTACTACTATATGTCTTGCATTTTAAGTGCAAAAACGTGTTCTGTTAGAATAGCCAATAATAAGACTTCATTACAGTCTCTCTGGAGAAAGGGTTTTGTGTCTTCATCAAGGGAACAGAGGTTATACAGCACCACTATTTGGGTTGAAATTTGGCTTTGAAAAATCATCCAAATTGTGAACCAGATGAGGGATGGATAGATGGGTGAGTTTGGGACTCGAGGGATCTGGTTTGGTGATGTTGGGAAGGTGAGGTTAGGCATGGGTTCAGGAGTTCAAAGTCAGTGAGAGTGGGCTTAATCTGATGGGAGTTCATCCAAGCAGGAGAACCATGCTGGGAGTCATAGAGCTAGTCTTAAACCATATGGGACTTGAGATAGATTGTAGATAGATCCTTGTTGTAGTGTGTTTTAATGGTCTCTGTCGTGCAGTACAGGTTCAAAGACATTTGGTATATAGCCTACAGGACCAGGTGCCTAATTGTCGAGAGGAACAACAATGTTTCATTTGTTCAAAAGCTATTGAAATAAGAGAATTCACACCATGTTAGAAGTAAACACTGTTATTTCAGCTTTAGGTTTCTGTCTTATTTATAAAAAAAAAAAAACCCCTACCTGAAAAGTCACCTTATGCAAAATAAGGCACTTAGCGAACCCAGACAATAACAACAGCCTTTAAACTCAACAGCTTTCCTGCTAATTGAAACATATTGCTTTGGAGTCTGTGGGTAAAAGGCTTTCCCAGAAATGTTAAGCTGCTTTGAGAACTATTTTAGGAACAAAACAGGTATTATTTGTGTTGTAAATTATGACTCCACTTCACTCTTGTAACTCTGTAATTATTAAAACGCATGCATGCTCCAGAATAAGATATTGAAATACATGAGTTTTTTTGGAAACCGCACTGCTAATATTTTACTGCTGCCACTTTTTAAGTTGATGGGTGTTACCATGAGCAAATGGACATATTGATTTACGTGAAGGCAGCCTCAGCAGGGTCACAGGGTAACAGGCTGATGAGAATTCTGCGGTTTCGGCTTCTACATCCTGCATATAAGCATTTGGGCTGAAAGATGTCAGGAACGGCGATCTATGTGTACAAAATTTAATGGAATTTTGCCCTGTTAGATGCACTTATTCTTACACTGAAGGGGAAAGCAACTATATAGTGTGGGTGTGGCGTCATTATGTGTCCATTAGTGATGTCAAAATGGGAGGAGTTTCACCATGACTTACCACACACACACACGCATACACACACACACACATATACATACACACAGTATTTATTTCACATAAGCAACAAAAACTTAACTCCAGTTTATGTATACAGTCCCAATATTGTTACATAATTGCTAAAATACCAGCATTCAAATAGTTCTGAAAAGTCTCTTATACTTCTTATCTCTTTTGGAGGGAAACATGTATGTGTGATATTCAAGTACTAACACCATTAGTAATTTTTGCAAGTTCACAGTGGATGCCTTATCTGTGGGTGACTGGCAAACTTTATAGCTCACAAACGCTCTGTGTTAAAAATGGATGCAGATAAAATCAGCTTTCCCATTTCCCAAAATATAATAAATCACTTTAAATAAGAATTAAGAAAATTAGGTTGCCCCACAAGCTCTTGATTTGCTATTGGCCTTAACAGATGCTGCAGACACATTGAATAAATCCAGCAGATGAAGCATTCTGTTTCTGTTTATGCTTTCTGAACACTTCGGTCCCTGTATAACTGCCTTGGAGGCCCTAGCTGAGAAGACATGACAAAAAAAACAGGACGGGTTTAATCTCATTGGAGCAAATGCTCCTTACTCTTGCAGCTGGGATTATCATCACTGGTCTGAGAACAATGGGATTTCATGGAAGCTTAAATTTCAGCACGTTGGATGGCTCTTTATCATCCCATTGAGACGAAATTTTTAAATGATGCTTTCACAGGGGAGTGATGCTCTTCATGTTTACAAGAGTGTAAAACAGCTCCCCTGGCTGTGCTGACATTCTCTCACAAACAATAAAGTGATTATGCTGCTTTTTAAAAAATTATTAAACTTAGTACTACCTTGGTGCTTCAGCTTCTGAGACATATTTGTGTGTCATGTTAATATCTGGGTCAATAACATCATGCTAATCATTTCATTTATTTAAATGACTGAAAATGCATACAATAACTTGAATACCATGTATTTAATTACTGTATTAAATGAATCTTTATAATGTTTTATGAGGCAAGAAGAAAAAGCCTGATTAAGCGAATGCAATTCTTAAAAAGAACAAAAAACAAACAAAAACAACAACAAAAGCTTAGGAAGTTATAATATTTTAACAAAACAGCTTATCAATATTTGAAAAACTCTGAAACAGAAATCAAATGAAGACCCTCATGACTGTCTGTGAGGTCAATACATGTTTTAAAATATCCAATAGTGTGACCTTTTTCATGACAGGCAAGGTTAGTTCAGGTTGTAAACTGTCATGTGGTTTAAAAATGTATTGTTTATGATTTAAGAATTCTTCATAATTGAAAAAAAAAAAAGGCAGGAAGGCATCAAGGCACGTACAAATTAAAATTGTGCTTTACTTCCTGTCTCCAGAGGTACCCTCTTCTGATTGAATTTTGAAAGCAGCATAGATGTATCCTTCGCTACCTTTAATATCCCACAATCCTGTGGTTCCAACCTGTGACGATTGAGCTAAAAAATGAAGATGGCATCTGAAAGTTGCATTTGGTGGCCAGTTTGTGTACGAATGCATAACCTTTTCACAATTTTGATGTTATTTCTAAGGAGAGTAATAGTAATTAAATATTCGTTTAGTTATCATCATAACTTCTATTTTGTTGTATACCATTAAACCGTTACGCTGTCTATGAAGTCATTGTGGCATAAAGCAGCGAGGCAGCAAGTCATCTGCCTGGGTTTTCAGAAGCAGACAATGTCTAAGATATCTACTCAAGTATAAATATAATGTTCTCTGAAAATAAATAAATAATCCGTCAAACTAGGGCAATTTAATGTATTAGTATAATGGAATTTTCAGTTTGGAATTTTTACAGATGCTTCATTTAGAATTTTAAGGAATGCCTGAGTGAAAATACATCAGGTGTATTTGTTACAGGGCGGATCCAATAACACGATCCCATGAGGTGTTAAAGTCCGGTCCAACAGCAATCACAGCGTGGCCAAGCCGGACATCAACTCAGATTTCATGCTTTATGTTGCAGAATGATTTGAAGGACAGCGATCGCCTTTGTTCTAGCCTGCACCTTTCAGTCTGATCAAAAGTTTGCAGCTTTTGATGTTTTAACCCTATCTTTTCTTTGAATAAATAACCTTCCTTTGAACCATATGGTGTCCTCTCTTTGCCAGGAGGGGACCGGGAGTGTTGCAACTCCCACCTGTGGTTTTAATTAGGGCCTATGACGAGGTGAGTCAGCCAGGCAGAAACAGACGTATGGGAGCAGGACTACCGACCCCAGGTGTTTCCCCCTTCCTCTGCGGGGATGAGGGAACCGCAAGGAAACAAAGCGTGACCTGACATCAAATGCATGTTTGCTGTTCAGAGTTATTATCGGTTTTTAAATGTTTTCTGCTTGCCAAGAATCAAGTCGCACCGTTTAGACACACTCTCAAGATCAAATTCATCTGGGGATGATTGATATTCTGTGTTTGCACTGTACCTCTCCAACTCCTTTGCCGTAATGATCAGTGGATCGCCGCGAGACCTCTTGAGAAGAAGGGCTGAGCTGAGCACCCATCAAATTAAGCCGGCTCCTTTTGTACCGCCCTCTCTATACATGCCGTGATCCTTCTCTTTCCAACACCCCCTGCCCCTGGAGTTCACAGCTCGTCCGCAACCCCTCCTGTACTTCTTAACACTTCTTCTTTTTCAGCCCCCTTGGTTCTACATACTTTTTTCTCCTCGTTCTCTTTATGCACAAATCCTGCTGAGTGTGTGGGTATTTCTGAACATAACCTGAAAGCCAAACCCTGCAGGTCTGTGTCTTTTAGGACCGGCACTCAGATCCAGTCTCGTGTTTGTTTCAATTCCACGCTGCATTTCTAGATTTGATTTTCTTTGTCGAGTTAAAAGCCAGACGGCAATTTTGTTGAAATTTGGGTGGATGCAAATGCGATCCATCGATCTCCTTGACGTCTCTTCCTTAATATGCAATGGAGCGTTCGAAAAGAAGGAAAGTATCAAATGAAAGAAACATTGCTACCTTGAAACCATCTTCAAATGCTGGCTTCTGAAGCTTATTAATTTCTTACCTGACATTGGTAATACTTTGAAAAGTCAGTTTTATTTTTCTGTAATGTATTCTGTGAGGATTCCTTTGAGGCTGTGGCTCCAGATTTTATTCCTGGTGAACGTTTCATATGGCTGCTGTATGTCAGATGTACAGGAAGCCTGCAGGCTCTTCCCATGAGAACTCTGATGCAGGCAGACAACATAAATGGGGTCGCATGGAAAAACAAAACCTTGTTCTCTTGTGTCGAGTTGTGTTTTCAAATTAACATTACTGTAGCTGTAATAAGTTAGGGTTTTTACTGATAAAACACTGTTGGTTCAAATGAATGTTATCATTTAGTTATGACTTTTGCAACTGTAATATTTTACAAATTTAGCAAATACATTTGATGTGCAGTCACACTTCTTTTTTTAAGCTGTACTAATAATGCTTCAGCTACATTTAATTTAGTTTATGTAGTAATGTTCCTATCCCAGGGTTTGAGTCTTGGCACTGTTCTGCTGGCTTTGGAAAGTATTTTGTTACTTGATTAAGATTGATTGTTCCCCTCAAAATCTACTCTTCATTGGCACACACACACACACACAAAGACATATTTGGCAGAATGTTTATGCTGCTCATTTCCATACACTGAAAGTGAATGGTGACCAGTTGAGCTCCAAAAAAGATTATCAAACTGACAAGGTAAAAATATAAAGATAAATACATAGATAAGACTAAATAAGTATACATCTAAATAAGTACATATAAAAAAGTTGTGAATTTAAATTGTAGTTATATATTATTATAATAATATACAATATAATTATTATCATATATTATAATTAAGTTCAAATCTTCCCCTGTCTGTAGATTTGTATGATTTCAGTATATACATATTAAATTTTGGCACACTATGATTTTTATTTGTATTATCAGACACATGAGTTGCAATGATTTTTGCCGTTATTTATGTCAACACTGGTATCTCTGGAGTTTTTAAAATAGTAAATAAAATTTTACTTGATCACAAACTATCGAACTGTGTGTCTTTAGAAGACTTATAACAGACTAGTAGTCTGGTAATAAAGTAAGTTACTCTTATGAATTTCTTCTAATTTCTAATTTCTTGTAATTTTTTCAGGAGCTTGACAACCCTTGGTCACCATTCACTTTGATTATAGGGAAGAGAGCAACGTCAACTTTCTGTTAACGGCCTCCTTTTCTGGACCACGGAAGAACAAGTCAAGCTTGGAATGGCACAAAAGTTAGTACATCATGGCATAATTTTCATTTTTGCCATAAAAGATGGCAGAAGTGGCAGAATATCTTCTACAGATAGATATAACTACTTCTCCAACCGTTCTATACAGAAGAACAGTAAAATGATCCAGTATTGGCAAAGTTTCTCCATAATTACCTTTAATAACCCATCAGTCGGTACTGTAGTGTGAGTGTATTAATATTCATTACGTATTATGTGGGAGAGCAGTAGAGGATATAATAACAGCTAGCGCTCGCAGCCTCTGCGGTTCTGGTACAGGGCCTTTGTCGAATACGAACCACCCCATTCAAAGGTCATGTAAATGAGAGCATCGGTCTGGAGCTAGCAAGGACCTGCCAATGGAGGAGGAAAATAGTGTAATTGCCGCTTGTGAGACTGATTCCTGACATCCGGTCATACCTGAGTGGCTGTTTCTGTAGCTGAGACCCTTATTCCGATCATTGGCATTCTGTGGGTGGATTGTGGAAGAGAGTTGGGTGCTCTGAAGCACATAGAAACATGTCATAGGAGAGTTGTGGCTGTTCCTATCAGACATGTGTCACAGTGTAAAAGCGCTCTTTGTCACTCAACACAAACCCCAGACTGAGTGGCTGCTCACGGCAGAAAATAACTTCCCTGTTAAACTCTGAGAGGGATGTGGAGGTGTTTCACTCGCCGCCCTTTGAGAGCCCTTTACCAAACCTGATGGATGCTAGACAGAAGCGCAGACATCCAGAGTTTTCGAGGGAAAATCCCTGCTGAAGTTTAGTTCATTTCACAATTTTGATTGCTTTTCATTATTTCTTGTTTGAGGTTTCTTTTTTTTTTTTGGCAATTTATTATTTGACCACATTTGTTGTTTTAGTTATTTTAAATTTTAGCAATTTTGTGTTAGATAGGGATAGACTGGGGTTACTTGTCACATTTTTTCCTCAAGTATATATTTTTAAGAATAGGTTTATATTTTAAGACTAAAGGTAATTGAACACTGAGTCTGAAATGCTCACATTTTTCAGTTTTTTCATATACGTCATCCTTTTCTATCAAAATGCATGCTACAGATGTGAAAATGCAGAAAATCGAACCTGGTCCAATTTTTTTTTTTTTATGATGGACGAAATTTTGGAGGCAGTGTGTAAACGTGATTGACACAACATAAAGTCATTTTTTTCTTAACGTGTCTTTATATCTAAATATTATTGTTTTTATATGATTCAAAATAACTTGATTTTTGTTAGAAATCAGTTTAATTGTTGCATGTTCTTTGTGTGTTTTGCCCCTTTCTGCCCTGTGCCTCGTTTGTTTCCATAGCTACCCTCATTAGTTGCCATAGACACTCATTAGACCACACCCACTCATTGGTTCCTTGTTTTCTCCTCTGTTTCCTTCAGTCTCCACATATAACACTAATAGACTCTCTGGTGTTCAAAACACATTTCTTCCTATTATCAGTGTTGAAAACAGCTGTATAATATTTTTGTGGAACCAATGATCCATTTTGAGGATTACAATTAAAGGCAATTAAATGTTTCTTTGTAACTTTTCGTAAATGTTTGATTCATTGCATCTTTGCTGTAAATAAGTATTGATTGCTCTCATATAACAACCTCAAAATGATAGTTATTATAATGTACATTATATTCAGCATGTGACAACTAGCCCTGACCTCCCTCTTCCTGTATGTGTGTGCTACTGTTGCAATAATATGACACTGAATCCTCTTTCAACAGAAGTCATTTGCTACGATTTGTGACCTTGTCAGAGCTGAATTTCAATTGGAGAAAAAGGAGAAATCTTTTACTGAAAGACAAACGTAGAGCATAATGATTCGACATCAAGAGGTCACTTGAAGATCAATGGCCTCTAGAACAATTGAAAGTGAGTGTTGATGCACAGTATTTCTAAACTATGTTCACTTCATCCATACAATTGCTATGCAGACGACTGTTTTAAATGTCCTTTGAGATGCTAAACTACTCTTTTTGGCTGTCTTACTTTGTTTTAAAACTTCAAAGGGCACAGCACCCAGAAATACAGTGTCAGTTCAACCTGCTCACAAAGACGCCTTTCCCAATTCAATGCCAGTTTCCTGCTTTTTTCTAGAAGGACCATTGCACTGGATGGATCCCATAGCACTGCCTTATATTTTTGTAACTCAGCAGAGCTGATTGACACAGCCTCTGGATTGTCATCTAAAACTTTATCTCTGGAGAAACTCAGACGCAGTGGTCTGACTGCATATGTGAGAGAGCAGGCAGGTCTTAGCGAGTCACTTTGTAGATTTTTTACACATATTCCTGAGAGACATGGAGAGCTAGCACCATCTCACTTCCACCCACAGCCAGACTACTCTCATCATAAATAATCTGCCATATCTGAATATCATGTGACAGTGTGGGATGAGCCATTTCTGTTTCACAGCTTTAAAAATTATAAAAGCTATGTTAAAATCTCAAATAAGAGGAGCGTTAAGGGGTTTGACTGGTTTCGGTGTGATTTGCGAAGAACATAACCTCGCCTCGCTGTCAAACTAGCTCTGATATCGGGGAATTGTTTCTTAATGGTCTCCTGTGAGTTGTGTCAGTAAGGGTTTTAAAAGTGTGATCCCATTTTTCAGCTCTGAAAAAATGCAAAGGATGTTGGGGGAATAAGAAATACTTGGAGAAAAAAAATCTAAAGATATAATGCTTGCAATTTCCAAGTGGTCTCTTCAGAAGTGAATTGGAGCCGTTGTCTGTCTGAGACTTGTGAAATTTTGCCTTTTCTTCACAAGCTAGTTTTTTCAGATGTGAAGGTGACGAGCTCGCTGAATCAAATGAATGAAGGCAGCTTTAAGATATGACAGTTCATCAAAGCCTGGTGCCAGTCAAAGGGCACAGCTGGTGGGGATAAAGACAGAGCAGAGACATACTCACAAATGGAGCTCAATGTCACTCAAATATCGGCCACATGTGTATCAGCCACATTTCAAATGATCACTTTTAATTTTAGATCATATTAGAGTTGAACTCACTGTCTTTTGTATGGCATGCAAACATTTTAAATATTGTAAAATAAAAAAAATGTCTCAGTTATAAGTAGTGATAGTTGTATGATGTATATGTGAGTTAAACTAATATGTGAGTGTATGTGAGTGTGGTGTATATGTGAGTTAAACTGATTACTGAAAAGAAAAAAATGTAGGCCTGGACTTGATTGTATCCATTGGTTGTTGATTGGATGGAGGCTGATTCTGAGAAAGGGGCGGAGTTCAAGCTGTTTGAGCAGGCATTTACATTATACCATTATACCAACTATGAACGTAAAAAAATGTATGTGTTTTGGTCATTAATTTACACAACAATTAATTTTACGGGTCTATGGGTTTCAAAGTTTTTGAAAAACAAAATTGTGAAAATGGTGACGTCATGTGCGTTGTGTGTTCAGTCTAGGCATGAAGGAGTACTTGACAACCATGATATAGCTTTTTAGTCTTTTTTGTGGATCCTTGTGAACACAGATCGTTTTGACAAAGTTATCTGTACACATTTTTCTTTTATGTTATTGTACCCTAAATAAATGAAAATTTTTGCCTTTTGTTACCACTGCCTGCATGTCATTTCACTGGGTGTTTGAGTTATGACATTTTGAATATGAAAAAGAAAAAGGTGATGATGAAGAATTCTATTAGGTCTTTATTCTTTGGAAACTGTGTCTTTGCTGCATCTAATAAATCTAATTCTTTATATCATGCTCACTAACACTCTACTTTTGTGTTCGTTTTTGCAAATAAACTCTTAATTTACAGTACTGTGCAAAAGACTTAGGCCACAAGTATTTTCACAAACAAAAAATGGTTTCAAGTCGGGTTATTTCTATCTTTTGTGGTAGCATGTCAGTTGGAAATATCAGTTTACATTTCCAAACATTATTTTTGCCATAAATTGTAATAATGCAGTGAGATTATTGTCTGCACAAGGAGTCTGACAACAGCCAGTGCTCCACACAGAGATCTGATCATCATCCAGTCTGTCTGGAATGACATGAAGTAACAGAACAAACTGAGACAGACTAAATCTTGTGGCAATGTCTCCAAGATGCTTCAAAAAACCTACCTGGAAAGCTACCTGAAAAACTACGGGCAAGTGTACCTCGGAACAGAAGCTGTTTTACCAAATGCTGTTATACCAAATATTTATTTGATTTAGTTAATAGAAGTTAATTGATAAATTAAATATATTTATGACATTATTTTTGAATGCATCCAATTTTACAACATTTTTACATGAAAACTTTGAACAATACTGTAGCTTTGCAGGTAGGTTTTTTGAAGCATCTTGGAGACGTTGCCACAGTACTATATTTCTGTAGTTTCCAGAGGGTAAATAAACAATGCCAGAAAAAATATTTTGGGTGAACTATCCCTTTAAGTTTTTACTGAACAGCCATGTCAGTGCATTGCAAGAAAGAATTTTCCCTTCTGTAAATGCGACGACATTATGGAAACACATGGTAGGGCGCGCACTCTTGCGCAAATCTGTGATGATTTAGGAAAAGGACCTATCAGAGGTCTTCAGTCTCTCTTCTCAGTCTTTAATTGCAGTCAGTTCTGAGTCACTGCTCTCTTTTCTTGTCAGAAATGTTAACAGAGGGTCTCAGAAGAGAGCTGTTGATGCAGTCAACACAGTCGACTAAATATAAAATAGTCCTGCTCTCTTTTAACGCTAATGGGCCCTGCTGAATAATTCAACCATGATGATAATAAAAGGGAAGAAAAAAAAAAAAGAAAAACGTCTTGCATCAGTACCTTATGGGTCGGGGCAGGGACATAATTTGCTGTCAGCAGCAGTAGTTGCTGCTTCCTCTCAGGTCTTTCCTGTCTTTCTCTCTCCTTATTTCTCTCTCTAATTGCATTATTTCACTGGAGATGAAGAATAATTCCTGAGGACTTTTCATCAGTCATTATGTCAGGAGGAACGATGGCGGGGTGGGAAGAGGGTGCGAGATGCTCCTTCACTGAGGTGTCATGCATTAACAGGCGAGGAAAGAGATTTGAAGCACAAACACACACACACAAACAGAAGCCATCACTGAAAGTAAGGGTAAGATGGGGGCAACACATTGACAGGAGGACAGTGCCAAATTGGACTCTCCTCCACATGTCTTCCAGTGTCTTTCAAGTTTCCCTCACTCACGACTTCCCGTTTCTGCCTGTCTCTGTGTTGTATCATACAATTGCTCCCAGAGCTTGCCTCCTGTGCTCAGTTGCTAGTGCTACGAAACCTTGTTTATTCATTCACAGCTCCAAATGTGATACAAACCACTCCGTATGTGCGAATCCGTCTTATTTTCTGCTCCAATTTAATCTCTGACCCATTTTACTCCCCTTTCCCTGGCCCTTGTTGTGTAAATGTCACAACAAAGTGCTTTGTGTGGCGTCGAACGCAGGTGTACGGCTCACACCAAGGCATTCTCTGCCTGGTCAGGGCACACAAAACCCTGTGGATAATGAGCTGAGACACTTTATGCATATTAAACCAATTTGCGATGAGCGTAATTAGTATCATAGCAGGGGTTTGACATGGAGGCCAGACATTGTCAGCACTCTGTAGTGCTCTTTTGAAAGTCTTGGCCCACAGGTAAATTACATTAGAGAGTAAATATTGACTTAAACGCCTCTATGTTCTGTGGACTATTTGCTCTCCATGAACGATGTCACCAGGTGGAATATGGTTGTGGTGTCGCTCCGATCATTTCCCAATTTTCTCACAGAGGTTGCGTTGCTTTACGAACTTCCCCCCCGGTATTGCCCTTGAATTTCCTCTGATGTTTTTCCTGCTTTCTCTCCTTCTTCCCCTTCCTCTAAATGTTCCTGACTCTTCCCATCTACCTCAGAGGCAGCGTGGGTTCTAGCTTATATCTGCTCCCTTTCTGTTTCAGCTTCTTCATCGATGTGGTTTTTGTTTACATAGTGAACATCATGAAGGATTAAAGGTGATAATTTTTAATTGTCGAACGTTCTCTTATTTTGGCATAATAAGCAGAGTCGATTATAGATAAGCCATTCATATGCTGATTTACTCAAAAAAGTGTGAACACTGTGGCCCTGTGGCGTTGCTCTGTTTGGGCAGCCTCAGCCTCATTGGTTAAGCCAATGGACTAACTTTGGGGGCGGGGCAATCAGTTTTTCTGCTAATGGCAGAAGGACTGTTTGGGAAACGGTTTGAAAACAATCATTATTTGAATTTAGTGATGCTAGTAGCACAAAAAAGTTAAGTCAAGACGCAATTGTTTATCCAGTGCTTTATACAAAATAGACTGATTCAAAGCAGCTTCCCATTAATAAATTGAAAATACTGCAAAATCAATTATGTCAGCTGTAAAGCAGAAGACAATAGTGTCATTAGTCAGTTTAGCTCAATAGTGTCAATGCTGAAAGGTTCATCAATTATATATAAAAAAAAATGTATGACCTGGACTGGCAAAATCAGTCAAAATGAGCAATTTAGAGCAATTCTATTAAAAGACCTTTAAAACTATTTGTTGGAATCAGATAAAAAATGTCTGAGCTACACCCATTTGAAGTCGATAGATTTTCATGTTTCAATGAATTAACCCTTTAAATACTGTGATTTTGTGTATACAGTATGTGTATGGATCAGGATCGCGCACAATCAGAAGTATCTTTATGCGCACAATTCATGTCAGTCAGCGGCAGTGCAAGAAGCAAGCAGATAAAAAGTTACTCCTCTCAGAAAACGTACCAATAAAGATCATTTAAGGATCACTAGACTTGGGCTTAATGAATGTTTTTTGTGAAAACCTGAAATTTTCCCCAATTTTTTCCCAGCATGCTCTGTGGCTGGTAGCACATTTTAGCAATTTTAGCAAGAACTGTACATTTACATATTTAAGGGGGTATTTAAAATTAATGGGTTTACATTTTACATTTAGAGTTAGTTCACACAATTAAATATTACACAAGTACAATTTTTTTATCAATTACCAATGAATGGATGCCTGTAATGAATATACATTGACATATCTGTGAGGGTAAGATGTGACATGATAAAATCAGACATTAATTTAGTCAGTGATGTGTTTCCATGGGGATGTTGGCAGAGACATTTCTTACCACTTATTTTTTCCACAGTTTTTTATTTTTTCTCTCTTTAGTTTGTTTCTCATCTCCATTATGATTTTTTTTTTTTTTTAGCTGTTAGTTGTAAAACAACTCACATTTTGGCTTCATCACATCTCCCTGTTATCTCATTGTAAAACCCTGATGACAAGCAAATGCATTACCATTAAGCTTTTTTTTCGCTAATACATAATATCGCCATCTGCTCCAAACTATAAGAACCCATAAATATGGAAAGTTCTTATTTGCAGATGAATTTGCAGTAATCATCACTTAGTCCCACCGTCTGAATTAAACGGTGATATTCCTCCGGGCTTTTCGTCATTACACAACAGCGAAACGTCCTGAAGGCCCCTCGCTCAGATGAAAGAAATAAGGGATGCTTCATTATTTAACAATATTGAGATCCTGATGCTAATGAGTTATTAACAAGATTTATTTAACGATTTTAGAATTATGCAGCAGGGTAATGGGACATATCTGAGGGAAATTTGTATATTATTATTGAGATGTGAATCCAAAAAAATGTTGGATGAGCATGAGGAGGCAGATAAAGACAATGTTTGCAGCTATATTGTAATTTTAGAAATAGATACCATAATTTAAATTTGATTTAAAAAAAAAAAAAAAAATGATTAAGAAGGAAGGAAGGGTTTTTGTTGCAGTTCAAACATAATTTAAGATGTCTGTTAAATTTTTTTGTTTGCATTGTTTAATATTTTATTATTTTTTTGTTTATTCTTCCTTAGAGAGAAGGTTTCTATTTTCAAAAAAACCACCAGTGAATAATGAGACCCTTTCGTGGTTGCCATGGCAATCCTGACAAAACTGTCAAGTTTCAAACTCTTTTATACATCTCATGTGGGGTCTGCACGGCAACTGTCAAAGAAGCACTTTAAACTGAGATCTTTTTAGCAGAGCACATTTTATATCTGGCAAAATAAGCCAGTTTTAAGAGCTATTTTCAACGACACCCACTCCTCAGATTCAGCAACTCAAAGAGCACTGTGCTGAATAAATAAGAAAGCTGGAAATGAGGTGATTGTGATTCTTTGGGATGTAAGCTATTGCCGTACGCGATCCACAATCAGTGAATCTCCGTCAGCTCGAGAAAGGAAGACAAGAGCTTGTGGAATCACCTTAAGTAGGTTAGTGAAGCAGTAATTCAATTACAGCATGTTTTTGAGTATATTGAAATAAAATCAATGGCATATTTTCTGGAGAGTTTCTGAGAAGGTACTCTTGATGGTCTTGTGGGGACACTATGAAAAGAGAGAGAGCTACTACATGGGAAGAATGGTCTTATTCACTGATTAAACAAACCATCTCAGACAACAACATTCTCAAGTATGACCTGCTCAGTTCTCACTTTGTGTTTAATACTGAGTTTAAAAGGATAGTTTCTAAAAGTTTTTTTTTTTTTTTTGCTATGGACACTTTTTGCTTTGCAGACTGAGTTAAGCTCAGTCAAACTCTTGAAGTATACATTTTTCAAACTTAAATCATTCAAATGCAAACTAGTTTGTTAAATTTATCCACTCACAGTGTACATGCATCACAGAAGAATCATCTTTTTGTTTCCTTTTCATGAACAACCTTCATTTCCATCATATTCCACATTGGCATTTGTAGCATTCTTATGATGGAAATCATGTTGTGCATGGTGTGTGTATATATATACAGTGGGTATGGAAAGTATTCAGACCCCCTTAAATTTTTCACTCTTTGTTATATTGCAGCCATTTGCTAA
>JAUMHE010000082.1:7490007-7502838 GCA_032359235.1 Enteromius mattozi
ACACACACACACACACACACACATACATTTAGGCTACATACATACATATGTACTTTTACACACATACTCTATTTATATGTAGATCATGTACACACACGCATACTGTACATACATATTTATATTCATATCGCCGGGTTATAGATCTATCCATGACATAACTGGAGATGTTTCTGTGTGTGTAAAGGCATCTCTGTCACTGACTAGCCTACTTCATCACAATTAGATTCAAAATCGTCAAAACACGATCTACATGCATGATCTACATATACGATCTATATTATGATCTATATTGTTTCTGATTCTTCCGTTTATGACGATTGCATTTTTTTCAAGCCAGTAGACCCAGGAAGTTCTGTAACTCATTCAGGAGATGTGCTAGGGCTTTCCTTACTGTAATACACCTTGAACAGGGATTGCAGTAAAAACTCGTCTTTGGCGGGGAAAGAGTTCATTACTCCTATATTTTGTTTCAAACTCATAAGACCATCGTTAATCTTCAAAACACAAATTCTAAATGACTAGAATGAATAGGACTTTCCATAATTACATTTAAGAGTAAGGAAGGTTTTTGATTCACTTGAATAAACTGGGTGTTCACTTTTACTAATTCACTACATTGGAGTGTTTTATTTCGGTATATATGAGTGAAAGTGAGGGTTGTTGAGGTGAATGTGTTCACTGAACTGCCGACACTCTACTGAGAAATGTAAAGTTACTCTTGTCATTGCTTTTAGTTAGTTATTCACCAACAAATGTTTCAATATTTATGATTCAATATTTGCGGATTAGGTATGGCTTAATCCAGGAATGCTGACTAGACAGCCAATCAAAAACCAATGTCCTGCGAAATTATTCTGAAATAGAACTATATTTGGGCCAGATTGAAATCAATTATGGATATCCCATAAATGTTGGTGATAGCAATTTCAGACAAGCTGGTGAATATAATCAGAGATGCTGAATTGTTGTAAATCCATATGGTGGCAGTTTACAGATTGTTTACAAAGACAATCATCCAATATGAATTTAATCTTCACTTTCTCTGATTTCAGAGTCTGATGAATTAGAATAAATTATATCATTTATATTGAAATGAATTACATTGGGTAATCTAAAAATCTGAGATTTCCATTGCATTATAACAATATTTATTGTTTGCTCTTGTGAAGCATTGCTGACAGACATGGTTGAGTCTCTGACCTATCAGGAAATATGGTGAGATTATTTTTGTGATATTGTTGTAATTTATGACCTTTGCAGTGCCGCAATATCAGAGGACAGGATGAAATAAAGAGCTTAGTTTACGATCGAACAAATCAAGAATAAAGCCTAAAAACAATTTGAACTTTAATAACCAATGTACAGGCATCTGTCTTCATCTTCCTGTTTATTGATGTTTCAGCTTTTACTGCAAACATTGATATGACATTAAAGGGAAAGCTCACCCAAAAATAAAAATTTTGGCATTATTTACTTTACTTTCATCTAATTTCAAACCTATGTGCTATTATTTTAGGATTTAAAGGAACATTCAGTTAAACCATGCACCATACAGTAGACCTACATTTTGTCATTTGGACTAGTTTTATAGTGCTTCTTGTGTCATTTCGGAGATTTCATTAAATTAATATAAGTGGCCAACTTTGGTCATCTTTGGCATTTCAAGTCATACAGGTTTGGAATAACATGACGTCGATAAATTACGACTAGTTTTCAACAATCCCTTAAATGACTAGCAAATATTGCAATAGTGTATATATTTCAGACATATTGTTTTTTTCAGTCAATGCTGTTTGTCTTCTTTGCCATCATAAAGATTGATTCTTGTTTGGGCCATGCCTTTGGGCCTTATTAAATCAAAATGTAAACTCAGTCTCCTCTAACAAACGGCAGAGAAAATGCCACTGGCTGGCTCCCTGCAGGGTTGCACTCAGATTACTCTGACAAGTTAACTACCCTACGAGCTTCCACTTCTCTTCTTTTATTTAGTTAGGTGAAGGAATACTCTACATGTCTCCAATATTGTGGAGGTGAATAGTGGGGTATCACCCCCTCGCCTTTATTGTGTTTACATTGCAGGCACTATAAATGGGTGTTGTATGATTATATTGTAATGTGTGTTGACAGTGTCTGGGCTGCGTCGTGATTACCCAGTAGAGTATATACAGCAAGCATGTCTCAAGATATGTCAACTCTTGACCGTATGGTACGGTGTTACCTTTCGCATATGTAAGCACTCACCTTGACTGATGTCCATACGTGGCTGCTGTTGCTGGGTTAAGGACACTGTCAAAAAGGCCAGGGCAGCAGGGCCATCTGGACTCCATATGGATAAGGGCTAATATCTAACTATTATCATTACTCAACACTTTGGCCTGTTGAAAAGGTTAGCAGGACAGCACCTATCTGTCAAGACGCCTCTCTGAGAGAAGTCCAATTTTGAAGCTCATTTTGTCATTTCGAATTCTTTTGTCGGTACATTATTTCAGTTACAGTTAGTACAGTTTTTGGAATTTCAAAATGTCATTGCTTTTTAAATAGGTAATTTTAAAAATCACCTTAAAATGTATTTTAACATTATAATCTGTCAACTGTCACTTTTGATACATTTAATGCATTCTTGTATTTTTATATGTATTTATATACTATATATTTATGTATATTATTGACCAAAAACCAATAAACTTATTTACTTGTGGAAACAGTGTCAGTTAAAAGTATTAATCGACTAACAGCCCTATTTATCTTTTATGTTATAATTTTTTATTACCACACCACCAAGTTTCATTTGCCTAAACAAATAAAGCATGCACTTTATTGTAAATATATTTAATCACCACATATTAGTTTTTTAGTGCCTGGCTGGATGCTGAGAATGATTATTGTGCTTGCTGTGTGCTGAACACCTGCTATAAAATTTGCCCTGAGCCTTTTCTCTTTTTTTTTTTTTTTTTGGTTCCACAGACCATACTTTCCCTGAAAATGTGCAAATGAAATCCTTTGGCACACTGAATTGATATAGAGCATGTGTGCACTTCTTAAGGTGTTTAAAATTCACACTCAGAGGCAGGGATAAATGTATGCCCTCATTAAATCTCGGGCATGGATTTAACACGGTCTGTTACACCGGAGACTTGAAACCACTTAGCACCCTGATTAAACATGAAAACAAAATGGTTGCGGTGACTTTGATAAGGTGTATTTGGAAGGAGCGTTGCTATTTCTTTCTTAAACGAGTGTGGGACAGGTGTTGTAAGCGCTATTTTTAGCTCTCGCTAAACTACCGAAACCTGTTAATCCGTTAAAGCGACTTACTTCACCTCGCTCAACACGTGTATTTCTATGGAAAAAGAGATGACAGCGCAAAACAACTCAGCAGATTGTGTGAAAATCTAAAATCTTTTGTCTTCGAAAAAAAAAGTCTCAGTTGTTTTGCTAATTGTAGCTAATAGCGCCTTTGCTGTTTTGCTCGTCACCTCCTTTGTTTACATTTAAGTTGAAAAGTTCACTGCTCAGCTTCTGCATGGAAGTAGTTCTGGAGACCCGCGGGTCTCAACAGTGTCATTACAAGCCCACTCCTCCATCTCAGAACAGCCATCAGAGCCACTGTATTGAATGTGCAGCATTCGGCCAAAGATCCATCACACTCCTGTGCGTTAATTAGGAAGCAGAACAGTGATAAACTGATGATTTAAATGAAACATCTTGTGTGTTTATCTGTCATTTGGGATGGAGGGAGGAGTACAGTGATAGGCAGATGGAGGTGGCTTATGTCTGCTCCGCGGCATGCTGGGAGAAGAACAGGACTTGCGCCAAGCGCTTCTTGCCCCATAACACACAATCAAACCCAACACACGCAAACGCACACATACAACCCGTGCATCTGTCTCTGAATACCCACAACCCTGGTGAGAAGTGTCTCTCATTATCTAAAATTAGCAGCTTTCCATAACGTCGGTAATGAGTCAGGGATGGTAAATATGGATCCCAAAGCCCCCACTGGTTATTTCATGAAACACACTAGTCATTCCCCAATTCACATTTCCAATATCAGTTAACGCTTAATAGCAACATTGACAATGGACTGCATAATTTCAACTAAGTTTCTGAGAATGGAATGAGCTTGGGATGTGACATGAAATTGTAAACACATGATTGGAATTAACCCTTTGCAAAAACCAGCCCCTCCTTAGTTACTATTGCTGCATCCGACAAGCTATGCCACTCTCACACCACACATTATGTTCGCACACAGTGAAAAATACTTTGTAGAGCAAAGAAGACATCGACAACACACCGACAGAGCAGGTACCTTGGTATGAAACAAAGGCTTCGTTTTTAAGTAGTCATTTCTAAAAACCAATAAAAAAAATAGGTGACTCTTTAATGTTTCCTGACAGATCGCTGTAGTGCCTCAGTTTAAAGGAATAGTTTACATAGGTTATTTTAAAGATGAATGTATGCAATTTATGGAGCTTCAAAATAATGGCCAGTATCCACCATTACTGAGCTTGGAAGAGCCAGGATAATTTTTTTTAAAAAACTCTGACTCTGTTTGTCTGAAAGAAGAAAGTCATGTACACCTAGGATGGCTTGGGGGTGAGTAAATTATGGGGTAATTTTCATTTTTGGGTGAACTATTCCTTTAACTGGCACGTGAACCCGTCATCCTTTCCTCTCTTCTCGTTATAGCATGAAATAAACATGACTGAACATCAGAAGGTATCTTGTTTCAACTGCCGAAAGATGCCAATACACACAATTTTTCAAATTTAAGTTCATCAACGTCAATCTACTCTTCTGTCAAAATGGCAGATTCTGTTAAGGCCCATTCACACTGAAGTTCTGTTTTGTCACTATAGACCAACTCCACTCTCTTTGTTCCCATTGTTTTTTGGAGTTTGTAACTTGCTCAGATGAATGTTACATTGCATAACTTTGCTTTGACTTCCCGTAGCTTTAAATGCACCATAATTCTAATACAACTAAAAACAACCCATAGCCAATTGGAAAAAGCCTTTGGTGACATTTCTGCAAGATTAAATTACATGCACGTTGCTTCTTGCATGTTCCACAGCACTTTTATGTGACATTTCCAGTAAATGTTACTACAAGCACATACAATTTTCTCTGAAACAAATAAACGTAAATGTGACGCCATTTTATTACTTTAGTTATCATACATATTGGAGATTAAATGTCCATTAAATATTACTAAATGTTTACAAATCATGCTACATAAGTGAAGTGTTTTGAGGTCAGATCCTAGTATTATGCAAGAAATCATGAGAAAATAATCTTTATTAATCAATAATCTGAATATTGTGTTAATTTTTCAAAAGTTGTTGCGTCAAGTGTTCATTTCAGCTGGAAACTGCAATGAGTTGTACAAATAGGTACATTTGTGCCGCAGTTTAACAACATGATAAAATCAAACTCTTTTTAATCAATTGTGAGTTGAGTAGCACTCTATTTGTAGAGTTAAGGTGCTTCATTAGAAGGTTAGTCAGTCAGACAGTTTTGAAACAAAAGGTGTTCGTATTCATAGTGCTTGTTGCATTTGATGTGTACTTCTGGTCTTGCAGACTTGTGAAAGCTGTCATGATGTTTTGTACTTTTAAAAAGTATTTATTTAGTACTGCCATTAAGCAGGTTCTTTTTTGCCAAACGGTTGAGCAGTTGAACCCATGCAGCGAATTTTATACCATTTCTTATAAGTTTATGCCTTTTACTATAACTAGGGAAATTTAACCACCATCTGTCTACTTGTGTAATGCATTTGACTTTATTGGTTGTGTGTTTAAGATGTTTAGAACACTGTAATGATGTATGTGCATGAAAATAATGTTAGGCTATAACCTCATAATGACTCCAGGTGATATTTTACAAGCACTTACATGAGAAGGCTGTCACATACATGAAAAGCATAATGTGCGGTAAAATCCTCTTGAGTATACACCATGACCATATATGCTGTGTGTATGTGTACATACACACACATAAATGTATACTAATGTTCAAAACACTCTGTTTGCTTTTTTGCAAACAATGAACAATAAAGCATATTGCAAAGGAAGCATTATGTAGCTCTTGCCAGTTTTTCCCATCAGCATTTTGTTTACTGATAATATTATAAACGCTCTAAATATTCAACATATTGTGTCTGAGACTATTGATTAAAGTTTCTGAGAAGCAACTTTTATAGATTGTTTGGAGTCTTACACATCTTAAACTGCTCGCTGCGCAGACGACGAGCATCAATAATTCAATTAGAGTTTCCTATTCTCTAAATAATGTGATTTACGCTCGTTGTTTTGCGCTACAAACATTCGTTTGAAAATTTCTGCAACTGCAACATCCTCAGCTATTAAACTAACTAATGTGAATTGTTGATTCCATCAGTCTTGAGCACTGTTCGGATCGCAGACACTCGGGGAGGGGTTCACGCTAGACTCCTAACTCCTGGACTCCAGAGTGAGACAGAGTGCTTTCATTAATTTCATTTGTTTCTGTAAAAGAGGATTATAGTGTGACCTTTCTGTGAAGCTGGACCGGCATCATCATTCGCACTCATTATACCAGAATTCGATGGGATTGAACCCGACACCTGCCTCCTAAGGGGGCAATTAGACAGTGAATGAATTCTTGGCAACTTTGTAAACTTGTGCTGCACGGCTATGGCACAAAAGTGTAAGGAAAGGGTGGAAAATGGGGGGAAAAAAAGCAACAACAACAGCAGTTTCCCTGGGCACCGCTGATGTGCACTGGCATAACTATTAGGTTTAATGATATTTAGTGCAAATGTTTCTATTTTGCATTTTGCATCTAACTGAATACAGTTTTCTTACACATTATGGTATAATAATTTATGTGCTGAAAAAAATGAAAAGTTAACGGAATGTCTCTTTTTTGCTTTAATGACAGCAGTCTTTGTTTATTTTCAGTTGTAAGTCATGATTTTGGATCCTAGATTTTATATCTTTACGTATATTGTGTTATTTGCATAACAAACACATTCTAAAAGCCTTGGACAAGTGCAAGCCAGTAATTGAATACAAAAGGTCCTGTTTTATGTGTCTGTCTAATAATATGTTGTAATGAATGTGACTTTTAAACAATTGAATGCTGAATGTAATTGTGGTCCTATGGCACCCATGGGCTAATAATAATGGAATAGTTCACCCAAAAATGTTGCTGAAACATTGACTCACTCTCAGGCCTTTCAAAATGTAGGTGAGTTTGTTTCTTTATAAGAACAGATTTGGAGAAATGTAGCATTTTTCCCAGTCAGTGAATCATCTGCAGTGAATGGGTGCCGTCAGAATGAAAGTCGAGCAAGTCGTATACTTTCTACACTGAAAAAGCCTGAGTCTGGAGAGAAATATGCACACATCAAGCACAGTTTATTAGCAAGAACAGTCTAAAACAATTCTAAACAAACTTGCCTGGTGGATTTTGATGGTGTAAGCATCATTATGGACAGGGTTGCCAAATTGTTACTCAAAAATAGCCTAAAACCAGCCCAATCGTGTTCTGAGGGACTTCACAATGGTGAGCGTGATTTCACCAAGTACACAATGTTCCTGGATTAACATCCTTGTTGATTCTGAAAACAACATTCCAATAAACCAATCAGAATTGAGGGATAATTTTTCATCAGTTTAGTTTGGTGGCCGAGAAGTGCAAAACAAATCAAAATTCTGAAAACTGAAAATGCAAATCTAAAAAACACAATAACAGTTTAGAAAACACTACAACAATCAGAAAACACAATGACAAACTCAAAAACAAAATAAGCAAGCACTGGTGTGAGAATAGATTACTGCTGACTGGACGAGACATCTGTCAATCAAGGTAGCAGACTAGCGGTAGAAATTCTTAAAGTAACACAGTTTATTGCCCTTTCTAAGGAATAAAAAAGCATAATTGAGCAGAGAGCTTTAACTAGTTTTATTGTCATTGTATTTTCTGTGTTTTCAGATTTGTCATAGTGTTTTCTGACTTCTTATAATGTTTTCAGAATTGTAGTGTTTTCTGAATTGTTATTATGTTTGTTTAGGTTTCCGTTTGTGTTTGTAAATTATCTTAATTTTAGAATTGTGAATTGTTTTACACTTCTCGTCCACCCTAGTTTAGCCTCCACTTTTATAATAAGCAGTTTTTAAAAAAATAAAAAAATATTTTTTATATCACTGGACATTTTAGCAAATTGATTATGCATTCCAAGAGTACATGCTAATTTTTAATTAATGAAAAAAAAACAAAAAAAACATTGAAATTACAGATGTACCACATATTTAAACCCTAGTACTGCTTAGTAGTTTGTATTCACGCTTTTCTAAGTCTAAAATTAATTGCTTGTTTTACATGAAACTAATTCTGAGAGACTATGTTTCACTAACACACACTCTCAGCTCTGTAGCATCCCGGCACCTCATCCCAACTTGAGTGTATTTAAAAAATTTATGAGGGCATTTACAACTGGCTCTGTTATATAAAGACCATGCAGATGGGTTTGAAAATGCTATTTGGCATAAATTAAAGTTTAATTTTTGTCCTAGATCACTTGTCTCATTCACAGCCATTATTTACCAACGACAACACTTCTTTGTGCATAATTATTTTGACTTAAAGCAGGAACGTGGCTGGCTTTAACTGTGGTAATGCATTGCTCATATCTATTTAATGATGATGCAGGTATGGGGCAATACACATGGGCAGCTAAAACTGGAGGCGTCTATTTTCAGATAATACTTTTTTTGATGATGTTATCGTGAGTGTTTTTTTTTTTTTTTGCAGATTTAACTGAATTATTACTCCCTCTACAGTACTGCTGATACATTAAATCAAAGAAAAGAAATCTTAGAATTGCAGTAAAGCAGGGACCTGAGGCATATTTAGGAACTAGAATATTGTAGACATTTCAGGTTGATCTTTTTTTTTTTGTAGTTTGAAATTGTTGAAAAAAGTAATTATTTTTGTTTTCTTTGGACACAAAAAGTATCCTTGTAGCTTCATAACATTATGACTGAAGCAAGGATGTCACATGGACTATTTTGACAATGTCTTTACTACCTTTCTGGGCCTTGAACGTGTAAGTTGTGTTGCTGTTTATGCAGGGCCAGAAAGCTTTTGGATTTGATCAAAAATATCTTAATTTGTGTTCCGAAGATGAACAAACGTCTTAATTAATGACAGAACTATCAGAAACTATCCCTTTAAGGTCAATAGGTCATGGGCAAACATTGACACCATTCATATTTTCTTCAGAAAAATGTATTTTAAAATATTTAATATTACATTAAAAGACTAAAAATGACTTTTTTAACTAAAAGTGACACATTGAAGTTTAAAAATGAAAGAACCGTCTTTTCAAATATAACGTCAAGCACAGTACTTTATAAAGAATAACCATAAAATTTAATTTATATGTCTGTAAAGTCAATCATGAAGAGTCTGCGATATTAAAAAATGTCCTAAACATTTTGATTAGTTCTCAAGGTGTTTCGCAATAGCTGAAGTATCGCACATACCTAAAAGTGTACTTGACACAATGATGAAAAACAAATCCTGGGTGTTTTAAGTGGGTTTTAAAACATAATTGGGAAACTGTAGTCCTGGGGTTTCTGTTTCATCACAGACAGATCAATAATTCCTTGGAGAGAACCCAGCAAATTATCCCCCAGATCAAGCAGGAAAGTTCTCCCTGATGATAGGGGAGGTACAAGGCAAAAAAAAAGTCCTCACAAATGGCAGGGACATAATGAAAAGTAGCGCACAAGGCATCCGCATCACCATTTCCTGATATCGTGCTGTGCTTTGGCAGATTTGAGGAGCAGGAAACTGGCAGACAGCGTGTCTAGACCGGATGAAATTCTTCATTAATTCAGACTGTTGTTCTTCTGCTTCCTAATTTAGAAACTCAGCAATTAAAACGATGCAGACACCAAAGCAGCTCAGTTTGAAAGCTTTCAGACCGTAATGTTTTGGAACATTTTCTAAGCTCTTGGCCACACGTCTTGAAATTTGAATGTGGTGTGTTTTTATGACACACTCCATTGATTACGTCATCGATCTGTGACACAATCTCATATGTACGGTAAAATACATTAAGCTTAAACATTTTAGGTCATAGCATTACACACAAGACAATTATCTTTTATTTATTTATCCACTTTTCTTTACCAGAAATACAAATATTTAAATATATATATAATATATATATATGTGTGTGTGTGTGTATATATATATATATATATATATATATTTGTACTGTATATTATTTTATATTATATATAAATTAGTATATAATATATAAATACTAGTAGATTGTACTCTATAAAATGTAAAATTAGTCAATTTCTATATATATATTTATATTTTATTTGTATTTAATGCAAATTCACCATGTTTATATGTATATATATATACACACACACACACACACACACACACACACACACACATATATATATATATATATATATATATATTTATGACACATTAAAAGACTAAATATTTTCACCACAAATACAAATTTGGTGTAATTGTAATATTTTTTAACGCACAATAAAGTATTATTTTATATATGTAATATTTAATAAATCAGAATAAGCATGTTGTTTGAATTTTTACATAATATTACATAATAGTTATTCAGTGTAACGCAATATTTATTTTAACCAAATTTTGACATATAAAAACTTAGTTGAAACCTTAAAAGTAGACACTTACATTTAATGGGCTTTCTATGGACATAAAATCACTTTTATAAAATTTCTTTTGATGCAGACATCTTAACGTCTTTGACGTCTTTATTTGATCGTTTATTATATTTTACAAAGACTACACTTACTCAAAACCAGTCAAAAGCAAAAAGCATTTGGCAATTAAATTATTCAATGTAAAATATTTTATGTACAATTTTTTAGCTACTACTCAACTTTTTATCTTTTTGAATACTATAAATCTTGTTTTCTAATAAATTTAATGCATCCTTTCTGAAAAGCACACTTTAAAAAATTCCTGTAGAAACTACAGTATTACTGGCAGCTGGATGCCAGTAACTTACTGTAGATTTAAATTTATGTTATTTACGGGCAACAGTTTGTTCATAGATAAATGAACATTACACATTAAACATTAAAACGTCTTTATCTTTACAGGAAAAAAAATAATAAAATAACAGCCTCATGCAAAGCATTTCTGGGAACCAATATCAGAAAAAAAACAGAAAAAGGTTGATGATTTCTGGTTCCCAAAATACTTTGCATGAGGCTATTGTTAGTTTTATTCTGTAAAGATAATGACTTCTTAATGTTTTAATGTTTTAATGTTCATTTATCTTTGAACAAACTGTTGCCAATAAATTTGATAAATATAAATTTACAGTAAGTAACCGGCATCCAGTTACAAAATTACAGCAAATCTTTTTACAGTAAAAACGTTACTGATCCTAAACTTTGGTGGTTTGTCTTTTAATTTTTACTTTATGTTTGACGTGACTTGATCGCCTCCCCTTCAGTCACTCTCCACTATCTCTGGCTAATAAAGGCTAAAAAAATAAACTTTCCCAAGCGTCCACTTTGGCTTAGAGGTCATGTGTCTGTGCTGGCCATATACTGTAATAGAGATCAAAGAATAAATCACTCTGGGCGTTCTGTCTCATTTTCTCTCAGGTTTAGAGCAAAAATGTGCAATGGTGTGTAACTGATGTATTACTTGAAAATATAAACTGTAAGTTTGATTCATTCTCTTCAGGCCATCAGAGGCCAGCCACAAGTGCCTCAATTCCCAATGAAAGTAATAAGGGGTTATCAAAATAAGCCAGCGAGTGCAGCACAGCAACTGAAAGCTGAATGATTGATATGCACTGGAATTACTTTAGTCTGGCTAACTTTCAGAACAAAAGAGCAGCTACTGTATATTCTGCCTCTGAATGCGGTTTAATTTTCAGGGGAAAAAAACAATTGTGTGCATAGAGTCACTGTGGATAATTGCCATCACCTGAAGGCATGTTTCTTCAAATGGCTCACAATGTGGTCTTCAGATTTAATGGTCAACTCGCTCAAAAGCGTCTGGTGAAGAATCAGTCACGTTTGATTCAAATATTATGCCTCAAATAAATAATTCCTCCAAAAAATGAAAATGAATACTCACTTTCATGTCGTTCCAAACCTATATGACTTTCTTTCATCTGTGGAACACAAAATAATACAATTCTAACCTTTCAATTCTAGCTTGATTTTAACTTTTTTCAATGTAATAACGGTAAAAGAAGACTCAAGTTGCCCTGAAATCAAAATTGACAATTTGTATGTTTTTAATGGAATATTGCAGTGGTTTTATATTATGTATCCGTGCACATCATCACATAATTTTTATATACTTGTGACTTTACAATCCTGCATTCATGAATAGCAAAGTCGGATTCATGAGCAAATATTTTTTGACTGATGAGCTTGTTCTTTTTGGATGAATCATTTGATGCAGCTCACACAATGAATCATAATTTTTCTGAAACTTTTAATTGATTCAATCATCTGGTAACAGCAATTAACAGTTCAGAAGAAGGAAGACTATTGCTGAATAACTTAGATATCTAGAATAATTTAGATATCTGTTTGTCACAAAGCTTCAGTGAAAAACAAGTCGAAAAATTGTAACTTTGAAGAAATTGCTAGTAAATTTCAAAGTTAGTAACAAAAAACAGCAATGAACAAATTGGATTAAAGATGAACTTTTGAAGTAGAACAACTAAAATAGTGTTTACTTGAATAATACTTTTGTTTACAATATATATTGTAAACATGTAAGTGTGTGTGTGTATTT
>JAUMHE010000082.1:7512602-7524000 GCA_032359235.1 Enteromius mattozi
TTGTCAGCACATTCAACTATGTAAAGAACAAAGTATTTAATAAGAATATTTCATTCATTCAGATCTAGGATGTGTTTAGTGTTCCCTTTATTTTTTTGAGTAGTGTATATAGCATAGAAAGAGCAGAGCGAGCGAGTTGATGAACTCTCAGTGGATTATATTAAAAAAGCAGACTGTTGCAGTCCACAAAGGTAAGAAAGGGCAACACCACATGACATTTGAAGATGGAATTATTATAGATGTTTACATGCCAGGTGTCAGTGGTGTCACAGATTGGCATTCTAGTGTGCTCAGCATGGCTCCTATGCAGTAAACAGACTTCAAAGGGCTTCTACTGTGCTCACACGCTAGCCGGGCTGAATAGGTGCCTTCACTGTCTGAGCCCTTCACACGCATCACACAGAGAGTTCATTCAGCGGGACTGACGCGCTGTGCACAGCCGGACACCAGCGTGAAAATTATAACCTTAAAAAGAACAACTTCATTCAATAATGTCAGCTCTCTCTCTCTGTCTCTGTCTGTCTCTCTCTCCCCTGTCTCTTGCTGTTTATCTGTGTTGTTCTGTCCTCGTTTCTCTCTCTCAATGACATATGTGGCTCTGTATATTCTGATAAATGCTCACTTTATGCATTCCTAATGCTGTTTGCCGAGTCCTTGTGGGGAAATCATGCTAAACATGTTCACGGATAACTATGATTTGCTATTGCTATAGGTCTGTGATGGTACAGAAAGCAAATAGATCATATAGATATGCGCTGTTATTAGGGTCTGTCAGTTTTTTGTTATTTTGTTTTTAAAACTGTTTAAAATCTGTTGTGCTCACCAAAGCTGCATTTATTTGATCAAAAATGCAGTGAAAACAGTAATGTATAATATTTATACAATTTTAAATACTTTCTTTCTCTTTCTCTCTCTCTCTTTATATATATACTTGCTTATCAAGGCTGCATTTATGTGATCAAAAATACAAAAAAAAAACATTGTTGTTAAATGTTATTGCAATTTAAAATAACAGTTTTCTATTTTTATTTACTTTAAAATATTATTGTTTTTTGTAATGAAAAGCTGAAATTTCAGCATCATTACTTTAGTCTTTAGAGTCACATGATCCTTTACAAATCATTCTAATTTGCTGATTTATGGTCAATGTTATAAGCAGATGTTGTGCTTAATATTTTATAATACAATGTAAAAAATTGTCTTTTGCAATAATATACAATACTGTTCAAAAGTTTCTTTCTTTCTTTCTTTCTGAAATAAATTAGTAGTAGTAGTAGTTAATTTTGTTAATCAAGGATATGTTCATTGGATAAAAAGTGATTAAGTGAAGATAAAGACAAAACATTATGCATTTAAATAAATGCTGTTCTTCTTTTTATTCAACAAATAATAGGAAATTCAAAAAAATATTTAGCAGCACAACTGTTTCCAACATTGATGAAAAATCAGCATATTATTATTAAATCAAAATTGATTTGTGAATCATCATGTGACACTGAAGACTGGAGTAATGATGCTGAAAATTCAGCTTTGCATCACAGGAATAAATTATATTTTAAAGTATATTAAAATAGAAAACTGTTATTTTAAATTGTAATAATATTCACTGTTTTTTGCTAATTAAAACTTGATAAGCATAAGAAACTTTAAAACATATATATTAATAATAAAAAATATATTTTTTATTTTTTAAAGAATAGGAAGTTCAAGTGTCTGTGGGGAAGGGTGCGGCGTCTTCTTGCCAGGAATATAGTCTGTTTCCCAGGTTATATCTCAATTTACATGTTTATTTTATTTATTTATTTATTTATTTTTTATCGTAGCACCACCTAAGTCTTCTTCTGTCACTGCAACTTCCCAAACGCACACACACACACAAAGAATACTTTATACTGATATAACCGATATCCTTGCATCACTTATTGCGCAGACACTGGGTTGTAAAGTTGCCAAGTTTAGGTGGACAGATTGGTTGACATTTGTAATTGTCAATTGTGGGAGAAGGATGCGTTTCATATAAGACCTGGCAACCAGACAACCTTGGAATACTGACATGATTACGGGAGTTTTACCTGAGGTGAATGTAACAAACATAAAATACACCCAGTGGGATTTTTCTCTGGAAAAATAGGAGGGTTGACAGGTATGAATATGAAGGAATTTAGAGACAAGGTAGTATTTTGTAGTATAAGCAGTGCAGGTAATGTAGTACACTGTAAAAAATTACCATGGTTTTATAGCTGTAAAAAACTGTGAAAATGCTATGGTAAAAACCTGTTAAATGGTTCATGGCAAATTCCTGTAAAATTTCCTTTAAAATAAATATGTTTCTTAGTTTATTCTTATCACTTATGTTTATTAGTGTTGTATGTTACATGTAATGCTGTTAAATTAACGTTTATTGCATATTTCAGTTTGAGTCTTACCATGAAGGTGTTTAATGCTTGTGTAAATGAGACTGAGCACCTTCCATATATGTTCACATTTAAAAGCTGCTTGTGATGGGCTTTGGTTCATCATGTGACATTCTCATCACCCCCTGCATTTGGTGGTTATCAGTGTATTTCAATAGGTTGGTATATTAACATTATATCAGTTATTGAAATTACAGTATTTAACTGTAAATGTACCTTAAAATGTACCTGTAAATGTGCCTTAAAGCCGTATTATTTTACAGTGTAGAGAGGCCTTTCGACCGATTATAAATGACAACAATACCTTATTTTAGTATATAAGGTAATGATATTAATTTTGGGTGAACTATTCCTTTAAGGCTGTCTAGTCATCGAATCCTTCAGACAATTTACTGACTAGTCGTTTTAGGACATTTGGACTAGTGACATCATGCTAAAAATCCTGGAAAGATTTTTACAGCTGAACAACCATGTAACACATCTGACACAACTAGCACAAGATTCCTTTCATTTGACACATGCCAAGGGAAAGACAATTTACAAACATACCCAGAGGCCATGTACTAAATTTGGTTCATAGTGTGTATACCCATCACCCCTCCTAACCCCACACCCGTCGAAAATTTCCTTCCCCATCCACACTTCTTTAATATTTAATCAAGACAACAGATTCACAAATGATGTTAGAGAGAATGCATGCTAGATCATATTGTCTCATCCAGTGTCTCGTCCTTTGCTTGCTATCAATTACAACTTTGACTCCCCAACTAAGTCATTTGCACTGGATTGGTAATTTGATTTCAGGAGCTCTCTCACTTGATTTCCCTTTGCCATTAATTTAATTTCACAGGCCCCCATCAGCAGATAGCACATGCTGAGACACCTATCTCCCAGAGCTAATCTCAGCAGCCTGGATTAAAATTGAGAGCTTCATTCCTCTGTCACCATGACATTATGAGCGCCTTGTCATTCATCCTGACAATTTGACAAGGTTTGGCCTTTGAATAATGAGTTATTTTGAGTGTTTTATTTACTGTTAACTACATTATTATCTGGTTTTAGGTAGATATTATAATGTACTAATCATGTAATGGTACGTTCTGACACTTAAAAATATTAAATAGCAAAAGCCCATTTCAAACTCCCATATCAAATCTGCTTAAAAGGAAGTTTAAATTATATGGTTGCATCAACAAATGCCTTTTAAAATCAGTTTTGCATTTGTTATCACTATCAGGTAGGTTTAGGGTTGGATTTGGTGTAGGACATATTTCCAACATGATACAGCATTAACTTTTAGCGACAGTCCCCATATTTAATGTAATAAAAACACAGTGATACATACCTTTTATCAATGTAATAGAAATGTGCCAGGGTTTACATATTGAATCTGTGTTTTAGCACAACTCAGTAGACATTTTTCTTTAAAACTGCAGCAAAACGTGCAGTAAGGTACGTAAAAACGGTGAAAAACGGTAAAAACGGTGTTGCAAAAAAACTGCACAGAGGTACATATTTTAATGAGACCAGGCTGAAAATTATGCAAGATATGCTAAAATGTATTTTGGTGTGTACAGTACTACATGATGGGTAGGATTAGGCTTGTGGGGTAGATGCGTATCATATGTATGCAAAAACTGTGTATTATACGCACAGCAACACATTTTGTATCCTATGCATATGAAATCTGCATATTGTAGGTGTAACGCTCAAGGACAGGTCTGAGAGACGGAGATTGTGACTGTAGGCATGCCAAACATATGTGGGTCATAAATAAGTAAATGTTTGCGTATCAATGCCGCAAGTTTAGTTTTTATTTGGCGCACTATTTTCAGGAGACCGGACTGGTTTTTTCTTACAATATACCTGTGATGAGTAATTTTTCAGTACATTAATGCATTTGTTTGTACATTAATACATTAGTTAATATAAATGTTTATCAAATGATACTATTATTAATTCTAACTCAGTGGTTATTCATTTAAAATCATTAACTTGAAATTGAAACATTCTGTAATTTTCTATATTGTTGGCCAATTTGCATATGCATTAGATGGATATTTTTCATCTCTGTAATTGATTGATTGATTGATTGATTGATTTAGGTAGGCATATGCTTTTGATGGACATCTTTGGCCATTGCTTCACATTTTCGCACTTGTGATACTAAGTTATTTTTTAGTATTTTATTTAACTAGATTAATACCTGCTTTTATTTGTAAATATTATAATGTGTAGTTCATAAAATGATAAGTTCTGATGCTAAAAATTAATCAGATTAGCTTAATATGAAACCAATAACAATGCATCAGAAGTATATGCATCAGATGGGCAACTTATGAGTTAGCTTCATATCAGTAACAAAAGACAGTAACAAAAGACACCTGTCATCACTTTAATAAGTCAGTTGACTAAAACTGTAATCAAATGATAAAATACATTACAGCAGTTGTTTGTTTAAAATACTAACATTATTTACTGTTGCCCTATTTGTATATACATCATGGACATTTAGACCATTCTTTTTTCTTTCTCTAGCACCTTGTAAAATTAATTTAGTGTTTTATGATTTTATGGTATGTTATGAGGTAAAATCAATCAGTTAAACTAGCATTAATTTGCCTGACATCATAGAACTATTTTGTGAGCGTTATGTCACATAATTGATATTTATGAGCCAGGCTGATAAAGTTTATAAGGTGTTTCCCTCCATTTTCAGATTGTTCCTATGCACATAAATTGAAACGGAACATTGAACATGATTGAATATTGGTGTAGTTTCTTATAGTTTTATGAAAGCATTTAGCTACTCATGCTTTCATGCATGTTTCCAAGCACATGCAAACAGTTAGTTGTTTCTAATGGACTGTTATATTTGAAAAGATTTAGCTCAATTTGTTTTAATCACAAATTAAGAAAGCAGTAGTTCCCTCTAGGCGGGCTCACTGTGAGCTGCCATTCTGATGCAACAGAGCCGTTGTCACCATCTCAGCATGCTGAATAAGAATTAATGAAGCACAGCCTGAAGGATTGATTGAACTGTAGCCACTGGAGGATGATTTGCAAGAAAAACAGAGTACAGTGATCTAATGAAGGGAATTAAGTGATTAGAGCCTATTTGTTAAAGCCGTTATTGTTCTCATCAAATTATTTAGAAGTCAACTTTTTTTTTTTTGCCCTCCACTTAAAATACTTCAATTGAAGTATTGCAGTGTAACATCCAAGGCAAAGCATTTATTATTACAGAGTAAATGACTACCAGCTATGGAGTTTTGTCCTTTGTAGAGGACATCATTTTTTTTTGTGATTTCTCTGAGATGTTACATATCACAGTTTTAAGTCAGGATGTCCTATACAGAGCACATTTAAGGCTTTTCAGAGAGACCAAATGATTGGAGGTTTGACTTTGACCACTCCCTCTCCTTGGTAAAAATGTCTGGCATTAATTTAGTGATCAAATGTAACACCCTTATGGAAATATGATAATATTTGTTGTAATTATCATTTAATTCTGACTAATTGCCAAATTGTTTGTCATAAATCAACATCTCCAAAAAATGTTACAAATGTTTCAAATCAAAATATGACCATCTGTTATGAAGCAGGACATTGATTTCATACATGTCCACTGTAGAGGACACCAGGATTTAAAGCATGTTTATTACACATATTGAGAGACACAACGAAAGAGGGGAAAAAAAAAAAAAATATATATATATATATATATCAGTATTTCTAAGAAATATTATATGTTGTTATTAACATCATTCAATTATTACTCCCGTTATTGCACTTTTTTTTTCATTCTATGTTGCTCTAAAACACATTAATATGCAAATTAGACACAGATTATAGATGCGTTGTATGTAATGGGAAAACTTGTTTATGGACAATTTACACATATTTTGCATGAAGAAGAATTATCTTTTATAACATAGTTAAGAAGAATCTTTTTATAAAGTTTGGTATTAAAAATAAAAATTGATTTGTGATTAAAATAAAAAAAAAAAACACTGTTTTTGCCTTTTATATGTCTATTTATGTCTTTTTATTTATTAAAAAAACAGGACTTTTTAAAGTCCCAATGTCTTCTACAGAGGACATAACATATGAATAAAATTGTAACGGATTCTCAGACTCAGTTGGATCCATATGCAAGGCTTTATTCGTAGTCGATGACAGGCAGAAAGTATAATCCACAGCGAACAGGTACTGTATGTCACAGATAATCCAGCAGAATGGTCAAAAAATGGGCACAAACCAGAAAGGCAGGCAGCAATAATCATACACGGGGAAAAACAGTCCAGGGTCATACACATGAAATCAAACTCGGGTAGAATGCTCGGAAATATCACCATGGGGCAGATAAGACTTTGCAAAGAGTCTGGAAAAGTCTGGGCCTTAAATAGGCGAGTAAATGAGTAACACCTGTAGCGAATGAGCCGAGGTGCGTGGGGTAAATGAGTCCGGGTGGGAACTTAGTATTCGGGCGAAGGTTCCCGCTGCTGTCGGTCAGAGAGAGCCACATAGGCGCTTTCTGTGACAGAGCCCCTCCCCTGCGAGCGGCTCTCGACGCGAGCCACTCCTCGGCGCCGAGGTCTTTCACGGGGACGAGGGGCCGGTTTCCCGGGATGCTCCTGATGAAACGTACCAGTAAGCTGTGGGTCCAAGATTTCTCTGGAGCTCACCCAAGATCTTTCCTCGGGACCAAACCCCTCCCAGTCGATGAGGTATTGAATCGTCCCACCCCGGCGCCGAGAGTCCAGGATCTGGTTGACCTGGTAGATCTGTTCTTCTTCAGGTACAGGGGGAGGGACTTCTGCCGGAGCGACCTCGTCCTGGTCTCTCTCCCCTCCTGGGTCAGCAGCGGGCTTGAACAGAGAAATATGAAATGTGGGTGAGATACGATAATTAGGTGGTAACTCAAGACGGAAAGAAACTGGGGTGATTTGTTTTATAATCTTAAAGGGACCCACGTACCTCGGACTCAACTTTTTGCTTGTCAGGTGAAGACGGAGATCCCTGGCAGACAGCCAGACCCATTGACCGACCTGAAAGACTGAATCGAAAGACCTGATTCATCAAGGACTGAGCCATCTCCCAGGCTGTGGGGAGTTTGGGTAAGGGAATGTGGTGGCAGGCTTTAGAGAATCGGTCAATGATGGATAAAATGGTGGTGCACTGGTTGGATGGAGGTAAGTCCATGATGAAGTCCACAGTGATGTGGGACCATGGTCTCTGTGGGATGGGCAAGGGCTGAAGGAGACCCGCGGGCCGCAGATGCGAAGACTTGGACATGTTGCAGGTAGAACAGTCCTTGACAAATGTTACGTTTTCCTGATTTACTGTTGGCCACCAGAAGCGGTTGGTTACGAGTTCCGTGGTGGCCTGAATGCCTGGGTGGCCCGCACTGGGATTGTCGTGGATTAAGTGAAGAAGACGTGTGCGAAGCAACTCCGGTACATAAACTCGTTCCAGGGGACAGTTGGGCGGGGCAGGGTCGTTCCGCTGTGCGTCATTGATTTCTGATATAATGTCCCATTGTACAGGAGCTACGATGAGGGAGGGTGGGATAACGGAAGTGGGTTGAGTGTCTTGAAGGGGAAGGTCAAATTGACGGGAGAGGGCGTCAGCCTTGCCATTCTTCGTCCCGGGGCGATATGTGATTTTAAAATCAGACCGTGCAAAGAACAGAGGCCACCGTGCCTGGCAGGAGTTGAGACACTTGGCCGCTCTGACGTATTCTAAGTTGCGGTGGTCAGTGAGTACGACGAATGGGGAACTCACTCCCTCCAGCCAGTGCCTCCATTCTTCGAGTGCAGCTTTCATAGCCAAGAGCTCTCTGTCCCCGACATCGTAGTTGCTCTCAGCTTGATTCAGTTTGCGGGAGAAATAAGCACTGGGGTAGAGCTTGAGTGGGCTTCCATGATGTTGTGAGAGTATAGCCCCAATGCCAGTGTTGGAAGCATCCACCTCGACAATGAACTGGCGTCTCGGATCTGGATGTCGCAGGATGGGGGCGGATGTGAAGCGGGCCTTGAGATCTCGAAAGGCCCCCTCGCTTTCAAATGTCCAGACTAGACGTGAGACCCCTCCTCGAGTTAGTGAAGTTAAGGGTGCGGCTACCTGACTGAATCCTTGGATAAATCTTCAGTAGAAATTAGCGAAGCCTAAGAACCGTTGGAGCTCCTTGATCGATTGAGGTCTGGGCCAGTTTACCACCAAAGACACCTTGTTGTCATCCATGGTGACCCCCTCAGCACTGATGATGTATCCGAGGAAGGAAATGGTGGTGAGGTGGAACTCACACTTGGGGAGTTTGACATAGAGCTGGTGTTCAATAATTCTTTGAAGTACGGATCTGACATGTTGAATGTGGTCCTGGAGGTTCTCGGAGTAAATGAGAATATCATCAATGTAAACGACAAGGAACTTGTTAAGCATATCTTGGAAGATGTCATTGATAAGGGCTTGGAACACGGAAGGGCTGTTGGATAATCCAAATGGCATGACTAAGTACTCATAGTATCCAGTAGTAGTTGAAAAGGCGGTCTTCCACTCATCCCCAGCCCGGATGCAGATGAGATTATAGGCGCACCATAAGTTCAGTTTGGTAAAGAGGCAGGCGGTGCGTAGTTGCTCCAGGGCGGCAGGCACCAGAGGCAGGGGGTAGTGAAACTTTATGATTAGTTTGTTGAGGGCCCTGTAGTCGATGCAAGGGCGTAGTGATCCGTCTTTCTTCTTGACAAAGAAAAAGCCTGCGGAGGCCGGTGACGTAGATGGTCGAATGAACCCCTTGGCGAGCTCCTCCTCAATGTACTGGTTCATACTGAGAGTCTCGGGTTGGGACAGTGGATAGACTCGGCCCCTAGGGGGCGTAGCGCCGGGTAGGAGGTCAATGGCGCAGTCGGTTTCCCGGTGAGGTGGTAACTGGGTCGCCTTGACCTTGCTAAATGCCACGTGCAGGTCATGGTATGGTAGAGGCAGTGTTTCAAGTGACGGGAGCTCCTGGGGGTCCACGAAGGCGGGGTGCTCGGTTCTTAGACGGCTGTGAGTGTAATGTTGCTGACAAGTTGAAGACCACTGAGTTATTTTCAGTTCTTTCCAGGAGATCTGCGGGTCATGGATTGTTAGCCAGGGGAAGCCGAGGATCAGTGGGTGGCTGGGAGAGTGGATTACATGGAACTGTATGGTCTCCGTGTGCTGTGCATTGATGGTTAATGTTAGTTCCACGGTCTTGTAGGTTACGGTGCCGTTCCCTAATGGTCGTCCATCGAGGGCTGCCACCATCACATGCGGGGTACATGGAACGAGAGGAATATGATGGAGGTTAGGGAATTTATGGTCAATGAAATTCCCCGCTGCCCCAGAGTCCACAAAAGCTTTAGCCTGGATATCCCGGTCTCTAATCTGGATGCCTACATCGAGGCTCAATGAAGATGATGGAGGGAAGTGGCTTACCCGGTAACTAGAGGAACGAGGAGGTCTGGAAGGGCAGTTGGCTCGGAAATGGCCAGCCTGGCCACAGTACAAGCAAAGCCGGTTCTTCATCCTCCTATCACGTTCCTCCTCGGTGAGGCGGGTGAAGCCGATCTGCATGGGCTCTTCGCTGGTGACATTGGAGTACACTGGAGGAGTTGGGGTGTAACGGTGCCCACTGCGGGATCGGAGCAGGTTGTCAACTTTGATCGCTGTCTCCATGTACTCATCCAAGGTTTTTCCCTCATCGCGGCAAATTCAGATTGTAATTCCTCACGTAGCCCATGACGATACATGGTTTTAAGTGGTTTATTCTCCCATCCAGTCTGTGCTGCCAACGTGCAGAACGTGAGAGAATAATCCACAGCGGTTGAGGTGCCCTGACGGAGGTTGAGCAGCTCCTCGTCCGCCTCTCTGCCATCAATGGAGTGGTCAAACACTTCCTTAAACTCCTTGAGGAAGTGATCGTACGATGGGAAAGTCATTCTCTGTCCCTCCCACAGAGCGGTAGCCCAGCTTAACGCCTTGCCAGTCAATAGAGAGCAAACCAAAGAGACCTTACTGTCATCTGTTCCGTAGCATTGGGGCTGTTGGTTGATGAAGATCGCACACTGAAGGAGGAAACCTTTGCACTTCCCCGGAGAACCATTGTATTTGTCAGGGAGAGCCAGACGAGTCGGCATTGGCGTGGGAGCGGGCAGCGTGGCAATGGCGGCCGCCGCGGGTGGCTCCGAGTGGGGGCTGGACAGATTGACGACGGCAGTGAGAGCTTGCATAGAGCGGACGAGCTCTTCCGTCACGGAGGTGAGTCGATCCAGTTGCTGGTGGTGTGATGCAAGCAGCGAACCCTGTCGGGATACTTCGGCTACCACGCTGGACAAAGCCACTGGATCCTGTTGCGGCGAAGTCTTCTGTAACGGATTCTCAGACTCAGTTGGATCCATATGCAAGGCTTTATTCGTAGTCGATGACAGGCAGAAAGTATAATCCACAGCGAACAGGTACTGTATGTCACAGATAATCCAGCAGAATGGTCAAAAAATGGGCACAAACCAGAAAGGCAGGCAGCAATAATCATACACGGGGAAAAACAGTCCAGGGTCATACACATGAAATCAAACTCGGGTAGAATGCTCGGAAATATCACCATGGGCCAGATAAGACTTCGCAAAGAGTCTGGAAAAGTCTGGGCTTTAAATAGGCGAATAAATGAGCAACACCTGTAGTGAATGAGCCGAGGTGCGTGGGGTAAACGAGTCCGGGCGGGAACTTAGTATTCGGGCAAAGGTTCCCGCTGCTGTCGGTCATAGAGAGCCACATAGGCGCTTTCTGTGACAAAAATATCTTTAAAAAAAAATAAAAAATTTTCTTACGCTCTAAACAATGTAATGACATGACAAAATACTAAATTCACAAGACTTTTTTCCCATATATATATATATATATATATATATTAGGGCCGGGACTCGATTAAAAAAATTAATCTAATTAATTAGAGGCTTTGT
>JAUMHE010000082.1:7541599-7574421 GCA_032359235.1 Enteromius mattozi
CATTTCAATTGGATGCATCTTAGTTTAAAAAACATGCTGGACTTACGAAAATAACGAAATAAACGTGTCCCTGCCACAAATAAATACCGTGAGACTGGGTAGGGCCAGGGTTCACATATGTGAATATGTATATATGAATATGTGTTTTAGCACCACTCAGTGAACATTTCTCTTTGAAACTGCGGCGAAACCTGCAGTAAGGCACATAAAAACGGTGTTGCACAAAAAGTGTACAGAGGTACGTATTTTAATGAGACCAGGTTGGATAAATTCCCTAAATTCTATTCAACAACCTTCAGTCTTTTGCTCTTGTTTGTCACTGTTAAATTTCCTGCGCCAGGTATTTGCCGATAGCGGATCATAACTGGGGAAGGCCGAATGATGAACCCAGCCTGTAAAAAAATTCAGTGTTTGCTTTTCAGGCCACAATAAGACAGACCATCTGTTCGTGTCATTTGTGCTTTATTGTCTTCCTGTGTCTGCGTTTAGAGTGTTGTGCGGTTTGATGGTAGTAGGACGGGGGCTCATTACGGGTCCGCCTTCAGCACATCACAGCAGTGAGCAGAAATGAGAGTAAGGATGGCTTTGCACTAACTGCAGGTCTGAGACCGCAGTGATGGCCACAGATGGAGGATGGAGGAGAGGAGAGCAGGGATGAGGTTGCCATGGATGGGGCCCGGGGAGCAGGCATGCATGTTGGCAGAGAAAGAGAGGAGCTCCCTGGAGTCGGATCTGCCAAGTCTCTTACGTGGGAATGGGTCTGGCAGCGGAGAGAGTCTCTCTGTGGAAGAGCCTATGAGTGTTGAGCGAGCTTTGCTTTCTATTAGTAATGGGAAGGAATTTATATGTGAGGTCTATTTATAGGAAAAGGAAAATATGACTGTTAATGTAAAGCATGCAAGTCGTTTTGTGTTCGGAAGAACAGGATTTGTGACCTTTTTCTACATGCCATGAATCATTGCCATTCAAAGCAGGGATGCATTTTTTGAACTTAAAGTAGTATTAACTTGAAACAACTAAAAAGGCACTAATGGCGCAATTTATGAGAAAAAAATAGCGGGATGTAATAGAAATAAATGGATATACAGCAAATAATACACTTGGTATATTCTAAAAGCATTGTTTCTTCGTCCAATTCTTTCACCTTCCCAAATAATTCACCTGTCTTTAAATTATCTTTATTATATTAATAATAATAATATCAAAGTAAGCATTGTAAGACACAATGGAAATAATTGGAAATGGAAATACATCAAATAATTCTATTTTGACTAAATATTCTAAAGCTATTTATTTCTTTGTTAATCGTGAGTGTGTACTTTTATGTTTATATTAATATACATGCATGTTTACTGTATATTTAAGAAAAATGTGTTTCTATAGTAAAGAAATTTTGTATATCAAAACATAATAATTATTATATTTTTATTATTTATTAATAAGTATTACTTTTATTTTGGATGCAATTAATTGTGATGACACATCAAGTTTATCATTTTATTTTATTTTATGCAATCCTAGTAAAAAGTAGTGGTGCAAATTGTGTTTCATAAGAATTTTGCTACCAGAAATTGTCTCTTTTTTTCTCCATCCTTTATAAATATTTCAAAACCTTATTAAATATTTCAGAGACTAATGCAGCATTATTGGTGGTGCTTTGAAGGAACTCATTTTCAAATAATGTTCCATTTAATCCAGCCTCCCTGGTGCAAATTTAAATGATGTAAAGGAAATAAATCCCAGAGTAAACGACAACAGTTGCTTCTAAACATTACAGTCTAATATTTCAGTTCATCCCAAGAAATGAATGAAGTTTGTCTTTGGCCAACCATTGTTGTCAGCAAGAGTTAAACTCTTGAGAAATTAAACAAATTGCTCCTTTAATGCTGAATAAAACAAACTAAAACTGTAGTACAAAAAAACCCCTCATGGGTTCTAATTATGGAAAACTATAGACATTGTATTCATTAATGAGCGCTGCAAACTACAAAGGGAATTTAAATGCATTTTAATAATAACAAGACAACAGCAAAATAAAAAATGCAATCTAAAGACATATTAAATGTGACTGTGTGTGATAAAAGAACTATATTCACGTTCACAGTACACTAATGGCCATTAAATTTCTCTTAAAAGGTCAGCATTTCGTATTTGTCACTAAATGCTATGTGAAAAGAAAATGTTCTTGCTCTGAAAGTGTGCATTTATTTATCTGAAGCAAAATGGCATTTGAATGTGTTAAAGCCATTAATCATGACCCAAGCTTTATGGCATAAAAGAGAAGAGGAAAAGAAATGACAAAGAAACGGAAAGAAAACTGTTCCTGTTGCCTTTGTCTTATAATAGTACCATATGCATTCATTAAATTCCAATGGATATGAGAAAATCCAACATGTTTGTTAATTACTTCTGGAAATAAAATGCAGTCTCTGGCAGCATTATGTTCTGCAAAATCTAGCTTTGTGAAACCCTCAGAGACGCTCTGCTCTTGGTCACTGATCTCAGAATTCTCTCCTGGTGTACAATCACAGGTTAAATACATCCCTAGACGCTGTAGCTCAAAAAGTGGATCTTTCAGGGCTGGATTTGCTAGTTAACAAGTGTTGTGTGTAGAAAATGTTGTTCTGCTTCACTGCCAGAGGTTGGTGGGCCAATTAGCATTGACAAAGACTCCCATGTGAATAGTCTTGTGTACAGACTGTCTGGATCTCACAGACACTGCCTTTAAGATGTACTAATGCGCTTTCATTGCACGACAGTTTCAACACATAACAAAGCGACTGGGTTTAAGATGGCTATCTATGCATACTGCACCCTACTATAAAAAAATGATAGAGTATACAATAACAGAGGGAAAGGAGAATTAATGAGAGACTAAGCATTACTGCAACTGAGCCCTGGCAAAGTGTTTCATGACAACAACAAAGAGAAAGACATGGGTCGGGGTTGTTTTGTGAGATAGGTCCCTAAGAAGTATTTATTTGGGAACACGTTGCAGAATCATGCTTTGTCTACAATATTTTCAAGGACTATTTTTATTATTTGTATTGATTTTATTTTATTTTTCTGTAACATCCTAATATCAGTGGTGCATTACTGCAGCTAGACAGCAAGAAAGAGAAAGACAGGTTGGGATCATTTTGAAACTTGATTTTATTTTAGTTTAGTTTATATTTTTTTCTTATTATTTTATTTATCTTTCATATTCCAGTTAATAACTATAATATTTGCAAGGTATCATTTATTTATTTATTTATTTATTTATCCACAAATTATTGCAGAATGTAATTCATTTTAATTAAATGTAATTTACATTTTTAATTTTATTTAATTGTATTGAGTTAATGACTAATAATTGGAGGGTATAAGTTATTTAACATTATTTATATATTTGTTTGTTTATGTGTTATTTAAAATGTGTTTAAAATTTATTATTTAAAATTTATTTATTCATGTATTTAATTTAATTAAATTAAATTAAATTTTATTTTATTTTATTTGCAGGGTATTATTTAATATGTGAATTTTATTTATGTATTTTAATTTATTGAGTTAATGACTACAATAATTGGAGGGTATAAATTATATAATGTATTAATTAATTTATTTATTGTTTCTAATTCAGCCTTGAATCAATAATGCATTACTAACTGATCCCTGGCAAGGTGTTTCATAAGATTTTCATTGTACTTTACTGTCAAAAAACGCCAAAGAAAGCCCATCCTTTATAAATAATAACTATGAGGAGTAATAAAGATTCAGTCTTCAGCTTTTACTCTGTTGTCATGTACAAGTTCAGGCAGTTGACATGCCGGTGTAGTCCTATGAAAGCTGTAGATCTTTCTGGACAGTGTGTAGCCAATTATTCTCCTTCACATGACCATCTCTCTGTAGGACCAGGATGATTAGTCAGATGTAGTTCTAGATGGTACAGAGTATTTCTTTTGAATCATGGAAGACAATTATTATTTTAAAAAAGAATGAATGCATTTGATCTCATTTTATTAAAATTCTCCCTAGCGCCTTTTGATTAACATATTTTTAAAGAAAGGTAACCCCAAGGCTGTGATGAGCTGTCATCTCCTCCCCAGAGGCAAAGGAGGCTCTGAACTCCCCCTAATGATGTGGCTGTCTTCTGCTCAGATCAGCCCTGCCAGGCCCCATCACTTTGCTTAACCAAGTACAGAAGAGCACCTGAGTCACAAACTTCAGAGCATATCCAAATGCTTTAAAATATGCCTTCCCTGATCTTTTTCAGATCTCTCTTTCATTGGTTTTGCTTCAGGAACCGCATTTTAAAATGAGCATTGAGTGGCGCCCCAAACATACAGAAGGACCATGTTTATCTTATTTATTCTATACTGTTCTTCATTTCTCACCTCTTCTGAGAACACTTGTCTAACTAATCAGATTGTTTACACATTTTGGCTGTTTTGGCAAAAAAAAAGAAAAAAGAACTGCATGCACATCTGCTGCTTGTGTTATTCTTATTTTTAAATAGACTTTGATAAAGCATCTGCTAAATAAATAAATATGTAGTTCGCCCAACAATGAAAATTCTCTCATCATTTACTCACCCTCCTGTCATTCCAAACCTGTATGAATTTCCTTAATCTGCTTAACACAAAAGAAGATATTTTGGAGAATGATGATAACCTAATAATTGATGGTAATCGTTTTTTAGGTTTACAGTTAATGCATAACATTTTAAACAATAGTAAAGATATGAGAACATATTTACTGTGTTATCATTTTTCACTGCTGTGCCAGACATCCAAATCCATTTTGGGGTCATGACCTTCCAGTTTACAAGACTTTATTTGCACAATTGTTAAATCATGTGTTAGAAACAGTCAGCTTGAGACTGTAGAAAATGTTAATGCTCCCAGGTGAGGCTGTATTACAGACGTGGATATTTCAATATAAAGTGAGAAACAAATACAATGAATATTCAGGGTATTAGGTGCTAGCAATTGTTGGCACACTGCTGTGCACTAACAGTTTAAAGTCAAGGCTGACTAATGACACATGTCTGAAGAATATGTTGAGAAAGGGATATAATTAAAAAGAGAGAGGGAGAAAGAGACATTAGTTTACCCAAAAGTGAACATTCCATCATTTAATCATCTCGGTCCGAACTTGCAGAACACATAAAAAATGTAATTTAAAACACCCCTATTATGGATTTTTTAAAGTGACCTTTCATGCTGTGTATAAGTGAATGAAAAAAAAAAATCCTGCAAAGTTTTAAATCTGAAAGTGCACAGCGTAAAAAGTTATTGAAGCATTAGCATATTGCCCACCCACTTGTTTTAGAAGCCTGTTTCTGCCACTGAATAAAAATTGAAAAAAAAGGTTATTGCGACTTTTTATCTCACAGTTCTGACTTTTTTTCTCATAATTTCGTGATACAAACTCGCAATTCTGACATATTTTCTTGCAATTGGGAGATATAAAGTCATAATTGCGAGTTATAAAGTCAGGATTGTGAGATATAAAGTCATAATTGTGAGATATAAAATCTAAATTGTGAGATATAAAGTCAGAATTGCAAGTTAGAAAGTCAGAATTGTGAGTTAGAAAGTCAAAATTGTGACATATGACTTTATATCTTTATAATTCTAACTTTATAACTTTTACTCAGAATTGGGCAAACTGGCAATTGCGAGTTATAAAGTCCAATTTTGAGCAGAAAAAAAGACTGATATGTTCTCAGAACTGCAAATTTATAACTCACAATTCTGACTTTATGTCTCCAAATTGCAAGAAAATAAGTCAGAATTGCGAGTTTTGTATCACACAATTCTGAGAAAAAAGAATTGTGAGATAAAAAGCCGCAATAACCTTTTTTTATTTTTTATTCAGTGGCGGAAACGGGCTTCCATAACATCTTTTCAGGTTGGTCTAAATGAAAATGCGAGTTGATTATTTACCACTAGGTGCTGCTTTTGGAGTGGTTAAAATTGCAGATTAGCAATATGCAAAGGAGGGGTTTTAAAAAAGGAAGATTGTTGAAAATATAACCCTTAATAGGGGCACTTTAAAACATGTTTCAGTGTTTTTGTTCATACAGTGAAAGTCAGTTGGATCCAGTGTTGTTTTGTACCCTGCCGTCCTTCGCTGAATGGGCAAAAACAGAGAACTATCCCTTTAAGAATGGGCAAGGAAATTCCAAAAAAACAACAACATTATTTTAGTGTAGCTTCTACATGAATCAGCAAAACCGGTTTCTTACCAGAGGGAATACGCTCCAAAACTATTACAAGAAGGATGGAACCATGCCATTCTGCATAGCATTACTTCATGCTTATTTCTTAACCCACACTGGTGGATGTTATGCAAATGGTTGATTTAATGCAGTCGTCCGAACACCCAGAATGCACAAATTGATTTCTTAGCCCCAAGCAGGAGTTTGCTTGTACCTACATTTTGACTGTTGTCAGTCATTTGGTTAGCACCGCGACGCCGCTCAACGTCTCACATAACCACACGCAGCCTTGGTTTCTTCCCTTTCCAAATATCCCAAGGCATCACTGCCTGAAATTTTCAGCACAGATTGATTTTAGCACTCCTTGAAGCCAATTTGGGATGTTTGCGTGTTCTTATATTCTACTGATTTGATTCACGAGGGAAAGTTGTTGGGAGGAAGGAGCCAAACGCAGAGGGGGATACGGATTAGATTCCATATTAAAAAGAATGGTAATAGCTATAAAATAGCAGCTGCCTGAGGCTGCTTGGAGCAACGATGAGGCCTGTCTTTCTTGTCCTTTTTACATTATTCAATTAGTGCTGAAATGGAACACCTGGGACACTCCTGGAGTGGCAAAAAGAATAAAGAACAGCTTCAAAATATGTAAATGTTTGAACAGGGCTGCTGGTAGCTGTTTCTGACAAACTAAGCTTTCGTAAATTGCGGTGCGAGAGCTTCCCGTTAAAAAACGGTGGGAAGTTAAACACATGGGGACGCCGGGGTACATGCAGGGCAGTGAATATAGTGACAGGCAGGGACTCAGGGAGGTTGCATAGACGCTAGTGAAGCGAAACACCGAGGAACTGGAAATTGCTTCAACACATGCTCTCTCCTGTTCACTTTGCAGGCAGATGAAAGCGCTGAGAAAAATCTCCCTACTTTCCCTAAACTTCTCTGAAGCGGAGTCAGAAAGAACCAAAAAAAAAAAAAAACGTGGAGGGAGAAAAACGAAGGAAAAAAGGCAAGTTAAAACAATCGTTGAGAGAGACAGAAACATAAAAAGCGACTGGATACTGCCATTCTCTCAGTGGGGAGAAATACTCCACCACGCCAGCTTTGCATTTAAAAAAAGTCTTCGGCTTTGTGATTTAAAAGAGGGAGTTGCAAACAGCGAACACAAAAGAATATTCAAAAATGCTCGAGCAAAACAAGCCTCTGTCTCTTCTCGCCCGCCCGCTCCGTCAGGGGAGAGCTGTGTGGTGGTGGGTGGAGGGGAGGCTTGAACATCTGAGGGGAGTGTCAGGAGTTGCTGACAGAACGCATGCAGACAGCCACAAGACAGCCACTCTTATTCCACAGAGGGCGTTGGGGTGAACTTCTCCAACATCGCTCTGTTCTCCAAGCCACATGTACACAAGGTAAATTATTTGCTCCAGCTTTCCTGCACAAAGCGGCTAACCGATGCCAGGGATTCCGACCTTGGTAGAAATGTGTCCTCACAGGATGATCGTGTCATTGAGCAGTGGCTTGAGCAGGCTTTGCGTGGTTTGGTTTTCAAACTCTTCAAATAAATAAACTAAGCATATGGCAGTGAATTATCATATTTGCATCCTTTTAATATAATAGTATTTCATTTTGGATAGAAGAGAGTGTCTAAGGTTTTTATACACTAAATATTTTAAGAAGTTAAAGTTTTATTACAGCAAGGATACATTCATTTTAATGACTGTAGAGATGGACATACTACAAAAGTAGGTTGCTACAAAAGATTTTGGTAATACTTTAAAATAGGGAACACTTATAGTATTTATAGTATTCACTATTTACTATGACTTTTCCTCAATACATTTCACATTTATTGCTGCTTATTAATAGTTATTAAGGTAGTTGTTATATTTAGGTATTAGGAAGGATTAGGGATGTAGAATAAGGCATTAATATGTGCTTAATAAATAGATAATATTCTAGTAACACACATGCTAAAAAGCAACTTGTTAAGAGACCCTAAAATAAAGTCTTATCACTTTGGTATAGTGACCAGTGGCTTATTAGCATGCCTATTATTAACATAATGGCTGTTTATTAGTACCATATTCTACATCCCTAATCCTACTTATTGCCTAAATTTAACAACTACCTTATCAACTATTAGTAAGCAGCAAATTAGGAGTTTGAGGCAAAGTTGTACACTGTAAAAAATTCCTGTAGAATTTACAGCTGGATGCCAGGAACTTACTGTAGATTTAAATGTATGTTATTTACGGGCAACAGTTTGTTCAATGAGAAATGAACATTAAACATTAAAAAGTCTTTATCCTTACAGGAAAAAATAACAGCCAATATCGGAAAAAACAGAAAAAGGTTGATGAGGATTTCTGGTTCGCAGAATGCTTTGCATGAGGCAGTTTTTAATAGTTTTATTCTGTAAAGATAAAGACTTTGTAATGTTTAATGTTCATTTATCTTTAAACAAACTGTTGCCAATAAATTTGCTAAATATAAATTTACAGTAAGTTACTGGCAGTTGCATAATTACAGCAGATCTTACAGTAAAGTTAATTGTTTGCTAATGATGAGAACTGGACCATAAAATAACACATGACCACAGCACAGCAGCTTTAGAATGGGAGTATAACCTATTTCAACAACATTTTCAACCAATCTTTAGGTGCTCACAAAAAATTAGATAAAATTCCACACATCTGAGCGCACTAAATAGATACTCACAGAAGTTTTGTTCGCCTGGGGCGGTAACCATAGAAACAGTTTATTGCACAACTCTTTGCTTTAGGATCAGTATCGGACGGTACATCAACAAAAAAACAAGTCAAATAAAGACAAGTCTTGTCTTTCATTATTACTACAGAATACTGACAATACACAAGTAATTAATATAAAGGCAGTAGACAGTTATAGCTTGTGGCTATTTGGGTTTTGCAATTGTGAATTTTAGAAAAAAAGGCTGTTATTTTATTTTTTAGTACAAAGATAAGTTTATTCTATTGGAATAACATGATTGCACTAATCATTTCGAATATTAAGACAAATAAATTTGAATTAAGAAAATAAATAGGGTCAGATTTGTTTTTTATGTTGAGTATTTCATGGTTAAGTAACATTTAAATAGTTAAAGAACTGATTCAAGTTTCCCCTTTTTGTTGTAAATCTTCACTGAACACAGACGGCCACATTCTCTCAGACATGCTACTGATCTATTGATATTCAGGACTGTGATCCAGGCTAAGTTTTTACCGTGCTTTAAAGTAGGAAACTCTGAAACATCAAGCAGTGGCGCGCTGTTAAGATGAGAGCGGAACAAAAACAACTGAATTCCATCAAAACAGATTGTCAAACCAGATGGGAAGCTCCCAAGAACTGGGCCAGGATGTGTGTGGTGCAGACTTTGAATAGGCAAACACGGCAGGCTTTACAAATAGTGAACAGAGCTGACGAAAGACAGTTAGCTCATTACTCTCTGTAATCGAAGATTATCGTTAAACCACACCTAAAATGGCTTCAGATCGCACCAATTATCCTCCCTGACATGTATCACAATAGCAATTAAAAACTAATATGGTGGGCTGAGAACGAATTAAGCTTTGTTGGTGGTGATTATGTGTCAAACTGTGTTTTCCTCCTCAGGTCGGGTTATTGAGGAAAGTGGGTGATCTTTGAGTGGACTGGCTGAAACTTTCACAAACAGTTACTGTATAATTGGCCTTTGGTTTCACAGTCAACATGCTGGTGCAAAGACATCTAATGTTACGCTACGTTGGAAAAAAAAAAAAACACCCAGAAGGCAAAGATCTCATTTTTAATACATGACAGGCAAGTCAAGCATGTTTTTTTTCTTTTAGTTTCCATACCAACAACCTAAATGCAGACGAAACAGCACCTTCATTCAAATGTTGAGATGTGGATCAATGAACTTTAACATGGTTAATGAATTCCATGACTAATGAGATCATAGGCTGATCATAATGAGTTTTATAGGCTGTAGAAATGTTGGATTTGTAGAAATATAAGTTAAACTCAAATGATGTGACATAATGTTGCCCTACTCCCCCCAAAAAAGTGTTCCAGTGAGGTTGCTGAATGTTGTCAGTCTGATTTCAGCATTAAAATACACACAATTTCAATAGCATATGACAAGATGTAAACAGTATGCATTTTATCATTATCTTACACTTTTCTGTGTAAAGATATATCCAAATTTACATTATTGCCATGACAGTATAGCACCTAAAACCCCCAAAATGACCAGAAACATGACGAGAACTTTCTACTGCAAAAAATACTTGTTTTAAAGGGGGCGGGGGGGACCTTAAAATAATAATTTTATAAAATAATATATATATATTATCCTTGGAATGGTTCCCATTCACTTTCTATTGTAAATGCGCCGTGAACTTTTTCTTTTTTTTTTTCTCTGTTGTTGTATATTTATATATATTTTTATATATATATGAATATATGTATAATGTGTGTATAGCACAAAAAACATACAAAAAAAATAATATGTGACCCTGGACCACAAAACCAGTTATGAGGGTAATTTTTTTTCAAATTGAGATTTATACATCATATGACAGTCAAATAAATAAGCTTTCCAATGATGTTTCTTATGACAGGCAGTTTTTGGCTGAGATACAACTATTTGAAAATCTGGAATGAGGGTGCAAATAAATCTAAATATAGAGAAAATCGCCTTTTTAAAGTTCTCCAAATAAAGTTCTCAGCAATGCATATTATATGCATATAATAGTAATCAAAAATTAAGTTTTGATGTATTTACGGTAGGAAATTTACAAAATATCTTCATGGAACATGACTTTTACTTAATATAATGATTTTTGGCATAAAAGAAAATCTATAATTTTGACCCATACATGTATTTTTTGGCTATTGCTACAAATATACCCATGCTATTTAAGATGGTTTTGTAGTCCAGGGTCACATATGCAAACTATGGGGATGTTAAATACTTGAATCTGATTGGCTGATGAACATTTTAAGGTGTGAAATTATTTTTAGGGAAATGCTTGTGTAAATTTTGACGGTATTACATAGCAATATCACTTCACAAATAACTTCAGTTATTTCAAACAGTCCTTACAGCTTACAACAACAAAAGAACCAAAACCCACAAAGACAACGACCAAGCAAATAAATATAGTAAGCAACAAGATAAAAATGACAAATCATCATGTTTTAGCCACATAATTCTACCGCATAATGTACGTAAAGCAATATTCTCTTTCTCCTGCTGTCTCCTGTAAACGCACATACAGACACGTTTTGTCAGCACCGCTCTGATGATTTTATCAGTAAATTAGTGTATAGCAACTTAAAAGCTACATGACATTTCTCACTAGCAAGGTGATAATAGTGTTGTTCTTGAAGTAGATGAACTTAGTTTCGCTATAGGGCTAGTAGAGACACAGTTGCTGATCACTGTTGAGAGATGCACAAACTCACACACTTAATCTCTCTCTCGCTAATAAATGCATTAATAACTGCATAACGGCTCAAAGCCTTCATTACCACGTCTAAAATCCGTTTTGGAATTAGCATCACAAGTGTGGGATGAGATGCGTAACAAATTAGACAAAAACATGAGGAATGTCTTGAATGACCGCATCATCACCTCAGGTGTGCATTATTTTTCAATAATTCAATGGCCCATTGTCAAATGTTCCTTGCGTAAACTCTTTTATATGACTTTAATATATTAAATATTTTGTGTTAATCAACATTAAGCCACTAATGCTGACACTGTCCTACTTACATGTGACACCATGACACACGATGAAAGGTGTCTTCCGTGTTACGAGTTTTGTCCTTGTTTTTTTTTTTTTATTAAACGTTTTCTATTTTCGCAATGTTGTGGCTGGAACAACAACATACAAACTAATCTCAGGTACTGATTATGTGCTTTATTCAAAGTTAAACATGTCTAATGTGAGTTTGAATGTAATTTTGTGGGACCTTATGAAAGCAACAACAGATAAATTAAAGAACACATGTAAATTGTAAAAAACATGTGTTTTTCATAACAACAATGGTATCAGTCACTTAGTATGTACATTTAATAATGTTAAAAAGGCTCAATATGTATTAATTTGATTATAAACGTTCTGAACGCTGCACCTCCAGAGAGAGCCCACCCACACATGCTTTTGATTGGCTGTGATATTTGATTCTGTTGCATCGCGTCTTGTGTGGACACCCAAATTGCTTAGTGTTGCCAGACATATGATAATATTCCTGTAATGTACAATAATTTCAGAATTTTGTGACACTTCAAATGATTGTTGTAATCATAAAGCTTCTTATGCTCATTGATTGTGTACATCTCAGAGTGTGCTAAAAATGTGAGGGGTTGCCCTGCTTTTAGCCAACGAGCACTATGTTGTGGTACATGACAGCATCAAATCTGTATCTCAAAAGGACCCCCTCAAAATCTGGCAACACACAGGCTTCTGCAACTCAGCAATTCAGAGGTGGAGTTTGGAGCTTCCTACTAAATTATGGCTAGTTATTTATGGTAACACCTTATGGCTGCGTTCACACAGAAGCAGAATACAGTTGTCAATCCTGTATTTGGGATTAACAACCGTATTTTCTTTACCGTTGTCAGTCTCGAAATGTCTCGTTCAGACAGCAGCTTTCAGTTGTGTTTAGAATTCTGTCTTTATGAACGTGCAATGGGAGTCAAACCCGTATTCCTTATCAGTAACCATAGCGACAGTGACCAAAGCAATATCAAAGATGGCGACGTCCATAAACTGAAAGGGTGCGTCTCAATCAGCTCTCTAGCTCCAGAGCTCATGAATCAGTAGATGGTGTACACGAGTTCGGTCACTGGCCCTTAAAATGGCCAACTCCCTGATCAGTGCCCTTACTACTGAACAAGGGAGCTGACTGAGACGCACAAAGTCTTATCACTTTTTGACAAGACTGACAGCAGCTTTTACATTTTGGCGGAGAGAGGAGCATTTGAATCACGCGGCACGCACAGAACACAAAACTGACAGGGGAGCGGCTCCCGTGGAAAACTGATGGGATAAAACTTTCAGATCACATGCAGCTTATTTCACCGTCACTGTAAGCTACCGAAAACACACATAAAAACACGCACTTCACGGTAGACGTGCATTTGTATGGCAGAGCTGCTCTCTCTCTGACAGTGAATGACGTGACAGACAACTAGTTGTCCAGGCCTGTTCCATACACACAGCATGTTTGTTCTGAGAATGCAGTTGTGAGTCCGGAAAATTTACTAGTGTGAGTTCGGTTACAGAATGTGTTTGTCACACCCGTAAATAACCGAACTGTGTGTGAACGTAACTGTATTAAGGATTCAAAAACAGGATTGACAACCGTATTCGGCTGCTGTGTGAACGCAGCCAATTTTTATACATTTTTAGACATTCTACTAACAATAAGTAACTACATGTCAACTAGTAGGCATTCGAGTATTAGACGACTGTCTGCTTAATACCTATTAACACTTTATTTTGATAAAATGTCCACAACATTCAACATACTGACTATGAGAATCTTTGCAAGTATATTCTACTAACCCTAAACCTACCCTAACAGTCTACTTTGAGAGTTAGTAGACATGCAGCAAATTAATGAAAATTAGTTAACATGTAGTTGACGTAGTTACAAAGTTACTTGTCTCAAGTGGACCCAAGTGTTACCTTATTTATCTATTTTGGTAATTTGCAGTTGATATGCCAAACAGTTTTTGATATAAATAGCTGTATTTTTGACTCATATACGATCATTTTATTCCAAATATGTCAATTTTGAGCTCATTTGGACATTTCCAATCTGGCAACACTGTTGTCGCTGCAATCTTGTAATTATGACATGGTGTCAGTTTGTACTTAACTTGTATTGAACCTGGACTGTTCATTTCTAGAGACCGGGTTCGTATGACTAATAAACACTGCAACTTGTAAATGTCGATCACTTCAGTATCTTATTTCAGCAGGGCTTGTGTTAATGTATGAAGTAGTGTTTCATTAGTGTTCATAGAGGCCCTGAAGAGCAGTCAGACTCAGCATAGGCTTACTATTATTATATCGCCTCTGGCTACACCTGCTCCATGTTATTCGCATTCAGCTGCTGATTTGATAGGACAGAAAATCAAATGGACCTGATGCATTCCTGAATAATGTGAATATATGCAAATTTCCGTGATTGCAAAATATACTTGATTACTCAAAGGAGAGTTATTGTGTTGTCCTTCAGGGTGACGTGTGGTACAACTGGGACCGGCATGTGTGCTAAAATCGCGGGCGAATCGCCTGTGTGCTGTGCTGAATTGATTGCAGTTGAACTTTAATTCTCCCCTGAAGATTTTTATTTTGTTCTTTTGCCTTTAAACATGCCTGAAGCCCTCCTTACGGTCCTTCATTTCGCTGCAGGCGAGAATGACTTCAGTGGCTCGCGGCCTGATTTAATATTTCCACTCTACCTTTTATCTGCAGGTCTATGATGTGATCTACGAGTCCCTATTCATCAAGAGTGACCACTGTGATCCCACACTGGCCATTCAGTTTGGTGACGGCGTCTGCTCCTTTCAAAGTTTCTCTCGGGGCGCGGAAGCAAGAGATGCATCACACAATCTTTAATTGGGTCTTATGTAAAGGTGATGGTTTGTTGCCGTCGGAGGTATCTGAGGTTGATCTCTTTAGCATTAATATATTCTCAGAGCACATAAAAACTCCTCTTCTAGTCAGCGCATCACTGGGCTAATTAGGGACAGCATTTCACATGTCTTACCTGTCAAATCAGATAGTTTTCACAATCTTCATTCCATCTCAAATTAACTTCAGTCCTTTTTTAACAACAACCAACTGTTAGACAGAGGTTCCCAACTTTTTTCATTTGAACCCCTTGGGCATAAAATAGTTGAGCCTGGTCTCATGAAAATGTGTTTAAATTTTATGGCAAATAAAAATGAAACTTGAACTAATGGACTTTGGCGTATATATACTACCCATGTGTTTCCTGTGCATAATACGCAGTTTTTTGCATGTACTGTATATGATATGAAATATGCAACCTGTCCTCTAACCAGTGTGTCCGTGTACTGTAGGTTGTTTGTCCAAATCCTTGAAATATGACCCATCAGAGCGTATACTACAACTGCGCCCCCGCTGGCAACAGGATATTTTCATATTGATGTTTTGTATTCTTTTATCTGCATCACAATTTGGGTTTAGTGTAGCTTGGTTGGTAGCTCATTGCGTTATATATGTAATCATGTGATCATGGGTTCCATCTCAAAGAACACACATGCTCAAAACATGTATATGCATAAATCATGATTTTGCACTATTACTGTAAGCGGTAGGTATGGGAATGGGTTAGGTGTGAACACGACATGCATAACTTTAAAACATAAATATAGGTCAGAATAAGATGCTTGCACAGACGACTTAAAGGGTCGTTTTTTGTTGGAGAACAGGCTTGAAATTTGTTGGCATGCATATGATACGCAGTTTTTGCATACATACGATACCCATCTACATTGCATCCCTAATCCTGCCCATCGCAAAATAAATTTTTGCGTATCAATACCACAAATTTTAGTTTTTATTTGACTTACTAATTATACATACTTTCATGGGATCAGGTTAAATATTTATTTAAAGTCCCCATGTTAAAGTCACATATCCACAATAGCAAAAGTCACAATAGCATTATATATATATATATATATATATATATATATATATAAAACGCTACAATCTTTCAGATAAAATACTGATATTATTTTAAGGCCAAGAACAGACTGCTGCTAATGCAAATAGTTACTTTTAAGAATAAAATGAAAAGAAAAAGAAAATGTCTTCAATTCTTCACTTTCAAATGTTAAAACCTTTATATATTTAATGTTAGATGCTTAAGCTTTCATTTTGGAGAAATATTGGCAGAATGCTTTGCACTTTTATCTGCGTAAATGTTGTAAATTACACAAATCTGAATGTTAATAAAGTGAATCTTACATTGTGTTCCTAAATGTATATTAGAAGCAGCATTTAATGTGACCTGAGGCAATTTGTTATGCCACACTGTTGCTCTTCAATCTGAAATTTACAGTGTAACATGTACTTCTTTAATCCAATAATTGCAATTTGAAGTCTAGTTTTATTTTGATAAATTGGATTTGTTTATTTTAATGTTACATTTCATTTATTTAATTATTCGCTTTTCATCAACTCTTAAACTCTCTGCAGTTTCCTCATGAGTATGGTTTTGTAAAGAAATGTTGTTGTTACCTGAAAGATCTTGATTTACTTATCTAACATTTCTATATCAGTTTGTTAGGTTGCAGTTTGGTTTTCTGGTTGATTAAGGCATTTTCAATTATGCTTTTGATTTAAATAAAAACATTTAATTTATTACCCCACAGTATTTACCACAGTAAAGTTTTTTAAGTTACCCTTTTTACCTTTTGTAATCGAAAATTTCATTTATTCACTAAATAAATAAGCGTTGGACATTAAATATTGATTTATTTAAAAAAAAATAATAATCTCACCTGTAGCAGTTTTACTCAGATATTGCTACATTGTACAAAACAGTACAACAAGATGGACACAAGCAGCAATATCAATATAAAGTGCATTAATTTACCGAAGTAAATATCCAATTAATTTTCTCCCTTGCGAAACATATTTTAAGATCAGCTTATATCTCTTTGAGAGACCGACAAGGTTGTTAATCAATATGCTTAAGAGTAGTATTCCTTGAGAAATTTCATATTCCAAATATCCCATATTCCCAGTGAGCAAATAATAGCGCTGGAGCTCTAGAGTGACCACCCACTCCAATGAAGCACTGCATTTCACCTACACTAGTGAAAAATAAATATACTTAAGCAAATTTGAAATCCATTTACTTCATGCTAAGTATAGCCTATTGCAAATACATTTACATATTTATGTACTTAATTAAAATACCCTGCAACTGTACTTTTGGTGCACAAAACTGGTTTACTTATAGTCTGCTAAATTTGAATAACTATTTTTGTACAAAATGCACCTTAATTGTGCGAACGTGGTGCTCAAGTTCAACTGTACTAAAGTATATTTGATTGTGCTAAAGTGGAACTCTTGCAATACTTCAGATACACTTTTATATACAGTGGGTACAGAAAGTATTCAGACCCTCTTAAATTGTTCAGTCTTTTATTATATCGCAGCCAGTTCATTTTTTTTGCTCATTAATGTACACACCCCATATTGACAGAAAAACACAGAATTGTTGACATTTTTGCAGATTTAATAAAAAAAAAAAAAACTGAAATATCACAAGGTCCTAAGTATTCAGACCCTTTGCTGTGACACTTTTATATTTAACTCAGATGCTGTCCATTTCTTCTGATCATCCTTAAGATGATTCTACAACTTAATTTGAGTCCAGCTGTGTTTGATTATACTGATTGGACATGATTAGGAAAGCCACACACCTGTCTATATAAGACCTTACAGCTCACAATGCATGTCAGAGCAAATCAGAATGATGACGAGAAATAAGATTCTCTGGTCTGATGAGACCAAGATATAACTTTTTGGCCTTAATTCAAAGCGGTATGTGTGGAGAAAACCAGGCACTCCTCATCACCTGTCCAATACAGTTCCAACAGTGAAGCATGGTGGTGGCAGCATCATGCTGTGGGGGTGTATTTCAGCTAAAATAACGAAGTGGCTTTACAACAACTCTGTGACTGTTCTTGAATGGCCCAGCCAGAGCCCTGACTTAAACCCAAATGAGCATCTCTGGAGAGACCTAAAAATGGCTGTCCACCAAAAAAAAGAACTTAAATGATTTTAGCAAATGGCTGCAATATAACAAAGAGTGAAAAATGTAAGGGGGTCTGAATACTTTCTGTACCCACTGTATAGAAACATATATAAATAAATAAAAATGAAAATTAAAGTTTATTTGGAGTAGCCTACTACTTGTGCACAATGCACATTCCTTAATATTAAGCAGAAAATGTGTTTTAATGTCACTATAAGGATTGTATGATCTTTGAATAATATCGGTCTTTAAATGCAAGATATTTGAAGTGTACCTGAAGTATACTTACAATCAAATATACTTAAGTATATCTTTATATCTTTAGGACTTTAGCACTACTTCCAACTGCAGGGTACTTTTATTAAGTACATAAATATGCAAATGTATTTGTATTACACTTAGCATGAAATAAATGTATTTCAAATACATTTTAGTGTATTTATTTTTCACTGTAGGGCAGGCACTGTCACACTCTATTAGTACTGAAATCAGTTCATTTTCAATGATGATACAAGATGGCACCTGTAGCGCTTAAATGAAGCGAAAGAGCGAGACTTTGGTGTGATATGAGAGACAAGAAAGTAGTGCAGTTTCAATTGCGTATATATAGAAAGTCACCTAAACACAATGGAAAACTTTTTTTTAATCACATCCACTTATGTGCTAACAGCAGTATGAACTGATGACGATATCTATGGACTTTAAGGTAATTAGTTAACCTATAGCTATTTGTTTTATTCAGTTGTAATATCTGAACGCTAGCGAGAAAAAACATATCTTTATGCTTATCTTGAGTAAAACAGCTACAGTACATTTTTAACCAAGACCTAAACCAGAAGTGACATGACCTGTTTTATAAAATATGGAAGTTTGTTGCACATAACCCTTATTGTAACCCAGACAAGGGCTCTCATATACTACAGCAATTATGAGGTAATATCTATATATTAGATATATTACCTAATATTGAAATATTGTGAAAAAGGTAACATTTAATTTTGTTGAGCCACCACTTTAAAATGTCTACGAATTACGAATTCAGGAATGACCCATAAGCTGATTTGCCAAAAAAAGGATGATTTATTTTGTCAAGACATTTTTAATAATTCCACTAAAACATTTTTATGCTAATGTGTTTAGAACGTATCAATGGCATCAAACCTTCAGAAAATGTTCTACTAACATTAATGCAAGAACCTTTTTATTCAATACATCTGAGAGAACCTTTAGACAACGTTAAAGTTACGATAGGAGAAAGTTAGGAGAACGTTTTCTGTTAGCTGGGCTGATGAACCAGAATCAAATATTCCAGACAGCCATCTAATAAAACACCTACATAAGTAATTTACCATATAATACAGCCTAGAATCATTTTTTTGTTCATCTAAATGAATGATTTCAGAGAGCAATCTGAAACATAATGTGTGAATATACTCATACTCTCTCTATATATTTATCCAGTTCCTATGAGATTTGGAAAGCTGCTGACTTCAAGTTCAGTTTGGGTTTGCAAATCACAGGGAATTCCTTGCATTCCCAGCAAATGGAATACAAATAATATTTCAGACTTCCCAGTCCAATCCTGCCTTCAAATTTCTATTCAAAATTAAATGTAGCCATCACAATTTTCTGTGAAATTCAGTGCACTTACATCGCAACGCTGCTTATGTGACATTTAAATGCATGGAAATTGCACTGTAATGTACGTTTACTTACTGAGCAACTGCAGATGCAGAAGCAAGATAATTTTCTAATGTTTTTCCCCAAAAAAAACCTCCTTTGTTTGAATCATCTGGATGCAGAATGTCTTGACAGACGTTTCGTCAGTAGCTTCTGTTTGTTTTGGACTCTTTGGTTGCAAAGTAGCTGCCGCATGATGCTTTTTATTGTTATTCTTTTTTATTATATTTCCTTGACTTGTCCTCCCAGTCATTTTTAATTACGAAATCTTCTCTCGCATGCCACACAGCATCGCTAGTGCACATTCAAAAGAAAGCACGTTAAAATATCATGCTCAGGCAAAGACTGTTAAAATGAGCACACATATGAATATAAATGTCGAGCCCGAGGATGAAACTTCTTCACCGAAGTGCCATTTCCCTGGAGCAAAGCATTAATCTATATGAAAAGTATGGCACCGGTGCTAATATCCTCGTATCCCTTATGCAAAGACAAGAGACAATTAAAGTGGGCCGTGAAAATTAAGGACAGCCATTTAACAAGGAAACCTGCATTAAATACGTAGATAAATCCATTAGGAATGGCTATAAAATGCAAGCGTTCGATGTTCATCTGTCTTGGTAACCTGGTAATTGGTCTGAATGAAGTGATATAAAGGGATGCTTTAAACACATTGAGCCACAGTCATTTATGTTTTTTAATTCAGCACTGATTTTCCATGTATAGTGCAGTGTTATTATTACATCAAGAGCAGTAATAGCATTTAAGTTTGGTTTGTTTTCTTCGTGTCTCAAGGAGACAAATTGGTCTCTGTATATAGCCTGGGTAGTCAAGATGGACATTTCCTCAAGATGAAGAAGGCCTCTTATCAGAGCTCAAAAGCTGTGCACAATGCTGTTCACCATTTTGATTGTCCAGGCCAATCTCAGAGGGAGCATATTGGTTTGAGCCATTTCCTGAGCTAGATTACCTTCCTCTGGGCTCTTGAGATGCAGTTATGAGCCTCTAAATTGGGAGCCTGCTAATGGTTAATCACAACCACAGCAGCAATAGAGGAATGTAAAATTGTTTTGGTGTGAAAGTCAAACATTATTTTTACATTATTATTATAATATTATTTTTATATTGTGCATTACAATGATATAAAGCAGCAAAACTTCCCAAGCTAACCTCACACACACACACACACACACATATATACATATACATATATGCTTGGGAAAGTTTAATAGTTTAATAATGGAGTGATGTCCTGTTAGTTCTGAAATTCCTGCACTGAAAAAAAAAGATTAATTGAATCTACTAAAAATACTAAAAAGTAATAAATAAATGAGTGGTTGCACTTTTTAGCTAACAAAAATAGTTTCAACTTAATTTCAACATTTTTTATTTACATGTAGCTACAATAAATTGTTTGCAACCACTTACCTTAAAAAAATAGAAGGCCTATCTTTTATTTTTCAGTGTGTACATTTGGTGTTCATAGAACTTCAGGAAAATTAACATAAAAAGAAAAAAATATTAATAATGCTTTCTTTAATTTTATTTTATTTTATTTTATTTCACTTCATTTCATTTCATTTCATTTCATTTCATTTTAATTTAATTTAATTTAATACAAGTACCAATTTAAATACTTAAATACCACATATAGAGCACAGTAGGTATGAAACTCTATTTCTATATTTCTGATCATGTTAGTAGAGGAATAAATGCATTTTGACATCAACAATGTGACAACAAAATCAAGAACAACAGTGTAACTAAAACTGGAAAATGGTCAAATGGTGCAACCTTATTAATTATTCACGCCCTGGTGCATGCTGCGATAAAAGGTGAATGGGAATAAAACAGAAAACCGTCCATAATGCAACTCACCTGCTACAGTATGCTTGTTGTTTTGACATAATAAATCATGTGTGAATAGATAATCTCATATTCCTGAAAATTCTAAGTTAGAACTAAATGAAGGCTGCAACTGATGCTTGTAAAAAATCACATATCTGCAACTATAAAACCCTAAAACCCTCTGATAATATTCTTTGCAGCTAGTATGCAATTCCAGATCCTAAATGACTCAAGTGTGTGTCTTGCTGAGAGTTAACTGGAAGGTGGATGATCCAGCTGGGTCTGTACGAAACCTGAGCTCTGAAATGAGCCCACGATAGAAGTTAATTAGCATTGTCTTTCTGGAGAAAAAAACCTATGTTTTGGGTCTGTAAATTCAAAACCACATAAATTTAGAAAGTATTTTAAAGGTGCTGCTGCTTTTCTTTCTTCATAATAAAAAATACACAGTGTTTGGCCATCTGTGCACTCATAAAAATGTCTGTGAGTACACTTATTTACTGCGCCGGGGGTTTTATGATCTGACTTCTTTAATGGGATGTGTATAAGTCTGTGTCAAACAACAGGCTGCTCAGCCCACAATCAATTTTAACAGAAGAAGAATATCTCCAGTGGCCACATTTTTCTTTACATTTGAAACCAATACAACATAATGAGACCTGCCAATAATATCTGCAGGTGACGTTATGCGCTATCTGAGGACCAATAGCAGCGCAAAGATCTGAACTATGAGGTCATCAGCTGCCTTTCATGATTACGGGGGTTAGGATCGTATATTGCTATCATAAATAACACCATGACAAGCACAATATTAATTCGGCAAATAAATAATTAAATTGCACCAAGGGAAACTTTAGAAATGCGTACATGCCTTTTCTTATATTTCATATGCTCACACACATACGTAGGCAAAAGGCTGTCATTTTTAAGAAATAAAGTAACAGCTAATTTCTGTAAATTATTAGCTTCTACTTTCAACTCCGAAAGAAAATGGATGTCACATTGAACTGGAAAACGTAACGACACTTGAAGAAAATTTTGTGGGAAAAAAAAGAAGAAGAAAGAAATGAAAATTAGTCGCCCTTACCATAAAAAAACAGTAACCTTTTATTTAAAACCTTTGATCAAAATTCTTTAAAAAAAATCTAAGACACAAATTAAGCAAATTACTCATCCTGTCTCTGTGCAAAATACATTATCTCAAATCTAGAAATTCATACCTCTTCTGCTATATTTGCTGCTAGTGCTTGACAAAGGTAAACATTAATGAATTATTCATTTCTAAATCAATTCTAATATTCTTTTAATTATATTTACCTATAGACTGTCTGGATCTGTGCATCTGAAAAAGAAACAGTCACCCTTCATCCTCTTCAGCTCACTTATGGCTTATGACAGGCCTTATTACAATACTGACAACTCAGATTACCCTTCATGACACAGTCTAGTACACATGTGCACATACAGTTCAGCACTCTCAAAATTAAGTGCTTGCTTTAGAGCATATACGAGCCGTGTATTGCAGCTTCTTACGCTTTTAAAAATGATTATGTTGTAAGATCTAAGATCTAACTAATATTATAGGCTTTTAGTATCTTTGGTCTATTAAGAATTGAGCTGAAGACCTTATTTGTATGCATGAATTTTAACCCTTCATTTGTGCACCAGCTTCCTTTTATGAATAAACAGAATTTCTGATGAACCATACTACACCAGTTTTGAATTGAAATGCCAGTTTTCAAACAGGATAACTTAACGTTACATTTTCTTTTGAAGAGAATGCTAAAATTATATTACAAATGATTGAATTAATAGAGGTGCAAAAAAATGTGATGTGGCTGACAGGAATTTATTTGTTATAGTTCTGTTTAGAGCAATCCAACTAATATTGTTTTAATGTATGTCTGTTAATATTTCTGTGTTGATCTTTATGTTCACATTTGTATGCAGCTTTGTTTGTGTTTTATGGATATGCATATGTTTATACATACAACAGAGAGAGCAATCAAGCATTGTATGTGTGTGTGTGTGTGTGTGTGTGTGTGTGTGCAGATCTACGTGTGCATGCATGTGGAGATATATGCATATAAGAGAGCGCAAGGCAAATTGAGAAAGATGGAAAAGCTAAAAAGACATAGTGTGTGTATATAAAACAATCAGACAGAGAGTGTGTGCGAGTGTGTGTTTCAATGGGCCAGCAGTGGTGGAAACCAAAGCTAATTTAACATTAATATCACCTTACTTCAGTCCATTCATTCAGGTATAGTTATCTTCAGTAATTGGAAAAGAGTGTAGGTTCTATGCTAAAATAAATTGCTGAACAGACAATGATTCAAGGTTGCAAAAATAAATAATGTATTTGGTTAAGAGCAGCATACATAATTGTTTATTATCCAGTCTTAAGACATCTGAGAATATTTCTGAAGTCTGAGTGTTGCTTCAGCACCATGGACAGCGCCGTTATATTCGATCTTTCATCGTATTCAAGCAAAGGAAAATGCGCATGCGCAATTCATTAGTGCGATTTTATCATTCATTAGAAAAATAATCAAGGTTAATAATAATAAAAAGATTGAGTAAATATGTGTACAATACAATATTTTATTAGGCGGGACATTATATAGGGACTTTTCTTTTTCCACAACTTACATCTGTGAGCATTGTCACTGAACACTAAATCAATCAAAGCTACTTATTATCCGGAATGTAGAACACACCATAATGTAAATATGTATTTTATAAATTAGATAGATGTCTAGCAAAAAGTTTTTAAGACGTCTCCATTGGCTGATATATGATATATATATATATATTTTTTTTCTCATTATAATCACTGTATAGCAGGTGGCCTACATTTGGCATATTTTCAGTATGTTCTGCATCCAAACGACACATCATTGACAGCACAAAACAGGAATCTTCCATTCGTGCAAAAATGCTTTGGGGCCATAAAGCACTTCCGCAGCTCCACACCACACACCTCACTGGACGGAAGCCGAATCATTAAGGCTATACAAACACAAAATAAAGCACTGATAAATACACCTAGTTCGGGATTTGAAGTTCGTCTTCGTCTTAAATATCTTCTCGTTTATATAGTGGTCCAGGTAATTGTCAGTTGCGAATTGTTTCCCATCGATAAAATCCAAACAATCGCGACTGAAAATCGCTGCGGCCAAAAAAGGCGGGAACTCCCTGTGGACGCGTCCATATGCAGTTTTGCTAGATTTCAGTTTTGTTCAAAGCACTGATACTCGTTCGTCCTCGGTCACTTGGAAAATATTACTTGCAGTAACAAGTCTGCTAGTCAGTTATAGAGGAAAGACTAAAAATCCAGAGAACGTGGAGTATTTCCATCCGCCCATTAGATTCCCTCGTTCCAACTTGAGATAGACTCGATCCTCGCGCTCCACCATCAGTAGAACTCCGTTACTCGCCGCCTCCCGCGTGACATCCTGATCTCCAGCAAAGGCAGATATGACCGGGTACTCGTTCTGCATCAGGTTAACCTAAATAACAGGACACAGCGCACTTTAGTCCTTTGAAAGCAGAGAATAGGCTTTCCACGAGGGCGCGTGAATAACGCACAGTATGAGAGGTGACTGCAATTGTATTTTGTGCAAAAACATATGCTGCTCTGCTCACCTGTATGGTTTGTCTGTTGTAGACCTTGACCACATGAAAGCTGAAACTGTATATTCCTCTCCGTGGTGCGGTAAACACACTCGCTTTTAGGTCGAAATGATTGCCAATGTTTACTAAGACCTGAAACAAAAGCAACATGACGCGTTACAAATCCGCTAGCAAATGAAAATGTGTGAATCTACATATCACATTTACTTTTACCTCTGCAATTTTACATTGACACATGCGGATCTTCGAGCGCTGTGTGGCAAGCTTTATTAACATTTATTCCTTACGAACAATCAGTAAATAGGCTATTTTCGTTTTTACATATCTAGATATATTTTATTAGTTGAAGATAATCCAAAAGTGGAATATTTTTGTAACTCTTAAGCAGATACTAGCACTTACTAAAGTAGTGAGAGGAATGAAAAATGTTGTTAAAAATGTTTTCTTTTCTTTTCTTTTTTTTTGACAGTTGAATCATATGAAATATGTGGTCCATATATCAGTTCATTTTCATGTATTCCAATTATTGCTAGCAGATATTTCGGTTTTGCAAGTTCATTTCATTTGGGCACTATTCTTCATTGGCTATTTGTAATGGTTTGGTTAGTTAGATACTAGTATTAGTTTCAGTTGTGCTAGTACTTATTTAATACTTGTTTGACTTGTTTGATATTATTTATTTGTTAATAGAGCCTATTTAAAAACATAAAAACAGTATCTATCCGACCTGTTATAAAAAACGTACGCTATCGCAATTGTTTATATGTTAAAATGGCTTGCCACAGCGCATTCCAAAGCTGTCAACACGTCGGGTCAGTTTTAATTACTACAGGTCGATTTTAATGATAGCGGGTCGGTTATTGTTAATCTAAACACGCCACGCTTGTTGTTAATCTAAACACTTTGGCAAAATGTAACGTTTTTGACAGTACGGGCAATAAAAATGATTTTCCAACTAAGCAATCGTTAAAATAGCCTATATGTATATTGGAAACTATTAGGAACTTCATACATTGTATCTGACCGACACTGCATGCGTTTAATAAAAGAATATTAATTACCCGGGAAAACGCAACTAAATTGTTTAAAGACGTAATAAAAGCATTTGTAACTTCGTGAAGTTTCTGGCTGAAATTCCTGAGAACAGCCCTACATACGCAGGTCCTGTGATTACAAAGTCACCAACGGGACACCTGACCTGGTCAAAATAGATGGTCATGGATGTGTTGCTCATCTCCGAAGGTTCGTGGTTTGTCCCTCTGACGGCCGAAAAAGCCACTTTGGCGCTGCCGGAGCGCACAGATATCCCAAGCGAAGAGGTGACTCCTCCGTCAGAAGAGGGGTTGGAGTCGCACACCACCAGACACTTTCCTTCCAGAACGATGGGCTCCGTGTCATTCTGGCCCAGACAGAGCCCTATGCCACATCCCAGGAGAAAGGCGAGAGCCAGCATGGCAAAGGGTCCGGGACAGGCTGCTGGCACCATGATCGGAACAAGAATCCTGTGCAAACTGATCTTAACCACCAGCCCCTTGGAGGTTTGATGTTGCTCTATCACCTGCTCCAAACTAACCTCTCTCTCTCACTCTCTCTCCCTCACTTACACTCTCTCTCTCTATGTAACTCACCGTCACACACTCCTTTTCTTTTCGTCTATGCGCATTAGTTGAAGGTGCTCAGAGTATTTGCACAATGGTTCCTGAATTATATATAAAAAAAAATCGAGAAATCAGAACAAAAAGATAAATAGTGCACGAAAAAAATATTTCACTAGATAACATCTCAATATAACGACTGACCATATTAAATTGCGCAACGATACGCAATATCAAATCTCGACTACAAATACAAGGTCAACTGCTTTTATCTCACGTAACACGTAAACAAAAATAAAGTTTTAGTTACGCGTTATCTTTTCCATAGTTAACACTTCTATATCAATTACATATCTTTCCGAAAAAATATGATTAAATCAATAAACATCAACAACAGCACTAGTATTTGTATGTTTTCTTTTGTCTCATTTCTACTTCATCTCGTCCATTATGTTACCTGTTAAATCCATTGTTGGTGCAATCTGTGTTCCTGCTCCTTCAGCTGTCTTGAGAAGGAGTGAAGCGCGCACCCAATAAGAGTGGAGAAAACCAATTGCTCCTTCATCCTTTTTAGAGGGCGATTCACGCCCATCCCTTCGTTTCAAGTACAGTAATAATTCTGGAGCGGACGTTTCTGGACAATAAAATCAGGCACGGACAGAATCTTGAATTTAAGAGTTTGTCTGCACAATTAACAGCCAATTTATCAACCATTTGTTGGTTACATCTGTATTCTTTCACAAAGCATTAGCAAACATAGTTTTGCATATAAGATACAGCAAGTAGACCCGCTATGAATTTGAAGCTGACAATATAGAGCTCGATAACAGAAAAATAGACGTGCACTTTAGTAATATCAGTATCCAGGTGGAATGCCTTCGAAGTCAGACAAAAATCTTGTGCTCCACCCTGTGGAGAAAAAGTACTATGATCCACCGTCTGACATTCACCCTATTCCCTCTCACAAGATGAGATCATCTAAAAGCTGTACTATCTTTATAAAGTTTATATTTTTAAGCACTATAAAACATAGTTGGTCTATTTTACTATGGCTGGATGAACAATATGCCTGGACCTAAAACATCTATGTTGTTTTAAGGTTCCAAAAGCGATTACTGTTTCCAAAGAACCTTTCGGTGAACACTTTACAGTAACATTAGTTAATGCATGCAACATTAACTATCAATGAACAATAATTTTTTTTACAGTATTTATGGATTTTTGTTAATGTTAGTTTATAAGATTAACAATCGATCACGTATTGATCATGGATCCTTATTGAACAGTTACTTAAGGACTGAACTATTTTTTCTTAGCATGACGAACATTAAAAAAAAAAAAAATCTGCTATAAACGTTTATGAAATGGATGTTATTCATGAAACCATATATGGCAATAAAGAGTCTTTGTCTTGTATTAATAGACATACGTTGTTAATTAAATCTTTAAAAATACTTGCAGATAATTGCCTAAATAAATAAATAGCTGATTGTTTAATTCTTACCGTAATTGTCTAGTAAAATCAAAGTGGTACCAGAGTTACCTGTGCAATACATTAATTGCACTTATTCGGGAACTTTGATAATCATTACTAGAAGTTTTTTAAAAGGCTTTTTAGAGAAGCTCCGGTGCTGCTGTAAAGTGTATAAAGTGTGATTCTGGGTTTGACAGGTCTACTCAGTATGTGTTATGCCCACTGAACCCATTCTTAACCTCCCTAATTAATAGTTTCCCTCACTCTTCAAAGCTGCTAATTGGAAATATCATGCAAGACAATTGCGGCTGGCGCCTTCTAAAGAGTGAAATGGGGAGACTGCTTTAATTCATAATGGAGTGTCTTTATTATATTCAAAATATAATAGACACCACACAATATGGTGTTCTTGTCTTTTAGGATATTTGAGAGACTGCAAATAACAGCAAATACTATCCTGACCATATGTTATCAACACATTTGCCAATATTAATAGCCAGAATAACAGTTTTAAAATAGATTCCGAGTAAACTTCACCTGCAACAGTTAGGTTAAGTTAGGTGACAAATCATGCATATTCCAGTCATAATCAACATAATCCATCCTCACAGGCTCTCCACGCACCTTTTTTTGAAAAGAATCGCGCTGTGGGTGCAGAGTGACAGGCTCTGTGGAGGTTGACGTTGAGTATCCGAGAGCAGCGGCTGACCTAGGGCCTGCAGAAGGGCGAGTAAAAGAAAGAAAACATCAAATGTCAAAAGCTGGGTGGTCATCGGGACCTGAGTATCACAGGGCCCAGAGCCGTTTATGCCCACAGAGAAGAGCTCTCCCCAACCAAGAGAAACCGTACATTATTGTGAATGTTATGACTATTCCATCTGACAGGCAGCAGACCATCATCACTCTTGAGATCGCCTAGATAACCATAAAAAAATAAAAACATCCCTTTTGCTATTTCTTGCTTTATTAAAATTTCATCCAATGTTTTTCACCCATCAAAAATGAAAATTTGCTGAAAATTTACTCACCCGAAGGCAATCCAAGATTTGGATGAAATTCTGCTTAAATAATCCTTCATTCATAACATTGCTGTCTCCAGTGATCAAGCATTGTTTACAAGTGAAGAGTACAATAGGGGTGGATTTTTCACTGGAGAAAATTGTATTTTGGATTAAGGTATCATATTTTGGAAAGAAGCATTGGTTTAAGTTGACACCTTAATAATGGATTTATTTTTAACAAACACGCAGCTTTGTGCTTCACAAGATATTATGGACTGGAGTCGTGTGGATCAGGCCTACTTGTGGATTATTGTTATGTTTTTAACAACTGTTTGAACTCTTATTATGACGGCACCCATTCACTGCGGATGATCCACCGGTGAGCAGGTAATGCAAGGTTAAATTATTCCAAATCTGATTTGATGCGGAAAAAAGAATACAAGATAACAAGTGAATCAGCAAATTAAAACGCATATGACGCAAGGAATAAATAGAAAAACATATTCAACATTTTGTTACTCTCAAATTGTTCACGTAGCATTAGCACCTCCATGCGGCTCTCAGGGTGCTCAAGGACCCTAGTTTGAAAACTTCTCGATTAGGTTATTTCAAAACTACACTTCCGCTCCTGGCCTGTTGATGGCGGAAATTCGCCATATAATGACATCACATGTTAGTAGAAGAATGTAGTTGTGGCAACGGAGTTTTTTTTCCCCGGAAAAACATGGTATAACTCTTCACATAACTGTTTAATATCCTACTGAGTGTACTAGACTGTACCCATTAAAATACACCAGACTCTGTGAGATGACAGTGCGTCCTGTGTAGTGCGATTAAAGCGCTTGGCACCTGCACTATAGCGCTTTAAGCTAATGCTTTTACTCTGCAGAGCTCTGCTAGATCGTGTTTGTGTTTAATTTTCTCAGAAAACAAAGAACAATTCTACAACATCCATCAGTCTACAGAATGGCACCCAAACGCAAAGAAAAGACCACTGAAAACTCATTGGAAAGGCAAGTTTTGCGAGTAGGGTAACTAACTTTACCGTGACTTACGTTACTATTCACTAGAAATCAATTAAATGAATGATTCGTTGTTAGTTTAAAATAGCGATTTAAGTAGGTGTATGTTTAAGCACATCATTCATTCATTCATTCATTCATTCATGAAAACGCCACTGATGTCATCTCTTTATTTATCTATCTATCTATCTGACTTAAACTAGGATGCCACCGGAGATCATTCTCAGGATTCTCTCGTACTTGAATGCTGGGTCTCTTTTCTGCATTAGTTTTGTCAACAAGCATTTCCAGGAACTGTACAACAGCAAGTGAGTGAGTTTGTTTTCTTAAGCCCTTTCTCTTAAAGTTCAAATATCATTCAAAATCCTTATTTCCTCATCCTGTTGCCCTTGCAGTTCTATGTGGTATCAGTTTTACATCCGCGAATGTAGCAAAAAGAAGAAAGTCAGTCAAGAAGATCAGATGATACGTGATCTTGGTGTGGTGGGTGTGCAGGAGAGGCCAAAGGGATACTGGAGAAATGCATTCTTCAAAGAAATTGCTGGCCTGAATGTAAACAAATGGAGAACAAAACTACAACGCATTGACCCTTATTCAGGACTGCCACGACATACAGAGGAAGTCATAAGGTTAGAGATTGTAGCTTTTTTTTGTTTATTTGTGAGTTCATTATTAATTAAATGTGAGCCTGGACCATAAGACTAGTCATAAGTCTCTGGGGTGTATATGTAGCAATAACCAATAATACATATTTTTTCCACAAATCATTAGGATATTAAGTAAAGATAATTTTCCATGAAGATATTTTGTACATTTCCTACCGTTAGTATATTACAGCTTCATTTTTGATTAGTAATATCCATTGCTAAGAAATTTATTTGGACAACTCTTCGTATTTAGATTTATTGCACCCTCAGATTCCAGATTTTCAAATAGTTGTATCTCAGCCAAATATTGTCCTTATTTATTCAGCTTTCAGATGATGTATAAATCTTAATTTCAAAAAAATTGATACTCATGAGTCATGACTGGTTTTGTGGTCAAGGGTCACAAATGTGTAGATCTTAAAATCAGTGCCTCTTAAAATCCCTTTTCATTTTATGGTTATATCCTTTTTTAATATGATCCTTTTTTATTTATGTAAATATGTACTCATAAACTATGTTCAGTTATAGTTTCTGTGCTTCTAGTTGTTTTGATTTAGTTCTTTTCATCCCTCTTTTTGTACATCCCCACATCTACATTTAGTAATACACAACAAGACTTTGTAGTCAAAATATCGTCTTTGTTGTGACCTGTCTAATCTGTTGAAGATGGCATATTCCCCATCAAATATATGTCAGGGTGTGTTTTTTCCCTCCTGCAGTGTCTGGGCTTATTAAAGGTGAGTGTGAGAGTCAGCGTCTTAGATTTGCTCTGTGCTCCTGGGCGATGGGATACGGAAACACGCTTGATAATCTGCAGGCCGCGGCGTGCTGTTGTCTTAACCTCTGATTAGAGCTGCCGGGCCACTCAATTTTTCGACTCAAAGAGCGTGTGGCATACAGGGGGAATGAAAATAATTGTGGTCCCCTCAGAAGGCTGGGTGAATTGTAGAAATAAATTGCTTGGCCCCTACCTCTTGCCCAGACAAATCCCCATAGGTTCCTCAGTTACAAAGACACAGAAGGATGAGATTTACTTCAGTAATAATCATCTCCACTGACTTGCAGACACAAACAACAGCTATTAATCTCTCTGGGACTCTGCTTGTATCTCGTTTTACAGCATTAATTGATATCATATGATGCCAATGCCCGGCACATGATGCATCATATTAGGTATTTCCCCAACCTAATGCCCTGCTTCTTTCAGAATTAATGTCATTCATTGCTAGTATCTTGCCAAACAGACACTTCCCTGCTCTTAATCAACTCAATTAGGTTAACAACAGTAGCTACATATAAGTCAGGCAGTCAATTAATCAATCAGTAGTATTTTTGTGTTAAATTAAGCTTATCATATATATATATATATATATATTAATGCAGATATATATTTGTGTGTGTGTAGATGGATGGATGAATGGATGGATGGATAGATGCATATAGACAGATATGGTAATTATTATTAACTACATTTAAAATATTGCCTCTAAAAACAACATTATCGTTCAGTTTTCATATTTTAGAACATTTTTGAAAAGATAAAATCATTTTCATTTATATTATTTATTAAGTCTAAACTTAGGCTTTTAACTTCATTAGATTTTTGTTTTATACATGCCTAAAAATGCAATTAATAATAAACTCTAGTGCTGTCAAACGATTAATGGCATCCAAAATGTTTTTTGTTTGCATAATTTATGAATGCTTACTGTGTATATTGATTAGTATACATAACTCCAAGCAGACACATGTATATATTTAAGAAAAATATTTTATGTTTATATATCAAATATATTTATATTTAAAATATAATTGTAATGATTGCAGCGGAGGCGTGCGGATCCATATGCAGACTTTTATTCATAGACATGGTCAAAAACAGGCAAGGTCACACAACGGCAGA
>JAUMHE010000082.1:7614569-7626149 GCA_032359235.1 Enteromius mattozi
ACATCTCTATATATATATATATATATATGTGTGTGTGTGTGTGTGTGTGTGTGTGTGTGACTGAATGTAAACTGAATATTCATATATACAAAATATCAATCAGTCAAAAACGGACGTAGGTGACATTTAGCTGTAAAACCAAGGGCAAACTATGATGGTTATGTCTGTATGAAAAGCCTTTGAGAATTTAGGATGTAATAAATCATTCATGTAGTGAAAGGCTTGCCCTTTTATTGCACTGACATAAAAATGGAGAACCTGTTCTCAGTGTACTGTATGTAAATTCTGCATGTGATTCTGCTTGTGACCACTCAGATCAATTACCACAATTGGTCAGCATCTTTCAAATGACCTTAATAATAAAAGAGAACAGCACATCTTATGTGTATCCTGTTTCTGTCAATAATAATATTATTGTAAAAAAAATTATTTGGTCACATTTTGTGGACCAGTTCTCACTGTTAACTATTAACTAAGACTTCTGCCTCATTAAACTTCTAATTTGCACTTAATAGCTAGTAAGGTAGTTGTTGAGTTAAGGTATAGGATAGGATTAAAGCATGAAAGGTTTCACCACAAGATTAATATTCTGTCATTAATTACTCACCCTCATGATGTTCCAAACCCATAAGACCTTTGTTCATCTTCAGAACACAAATTAAGATATTTTTGATGAAATCAGAGAGCCATCTGACCCTCCATAGACAGCGATACAACTGAAATGTACTAAAAACATTTGTAAAACAGTCCATGAGACATCAGTGGCTCAACTACAGTTTTTTGTTATGCTAGGAGAATTCTTTTTTTGCGCAAAGAAAACTAAAATATGGCATACGATGCAGGAGATGAATGATTTTTAGTTACTATTTACTATTTAGACTTAGTTACTATTAAAAAGCAATTTCACCAACCACTCGACGAGTAAATTTAGTATTATGCAATGGCATGATAAACTTGCCAAACTTGCTGTAATGAGCCTTTTAGTCCGGCTGAGTTTCTTAATCACTGTAATCTCTCTGGGATCTCATTGTGCCAGTCGTTAAATGACTCAGCGTTTCTCTCTCTGACACATCATTAGCCACTTCATTTGTTTGTCCCTGTCAGAGGCCTGACACAGCATCCAGCCACACAAGTCTTCATCCAAACTACTTTGTCTGGAACATACACAAACTGTGTCCACTGTAATTTGATCTTTTATAATAAAACACCATCTGTTTGGCCAACCTGCATGGATGTCATCTGCTCAAAATGATTGTTTTGTTTACATTTGCAGGTTTTATTAGTTTCTTTGGCCAGTGTTTTTTTAATTTTTTTTTATAGAGAGCAGCTTTTATAGAGGCAAATTTTGATTCATGTTTTTTGGAGGCCCCTTCATCGCACACTCTAAACTGCCTCAGACTTCTGCAATTCATTTTAATATTCAATCCATTAAAGTTCTTTTATTAGGCCACCTAAAAATAGAAACAAACAAAGATGGTCCAGTGAAGCGTTAGCCTTCTCGGATAATTTGGCCTATTCTGAGCGCAGTGTGAATTAAATGAGTTGTCTGAGCTTTTCATTCTGTTTGCCACATTGATTCAATTAAGACGTGGAGGGATAATGAAGAAGTCACTTCAGGGTTGGCTGATTCCGCCCTTTAGTTTTTAATATGGAAGTTTTATATTTTGACTCTTTTTTTTTCATAACCAATGGGGCAGTGGAGGAAAGATTGAGTATATTACATATTTGTTTGTGCTTATGGTGGGGCAGTAATCAAGATTCAGCAACACTCTTGTGTTTCATCTCCAGTGTTTTTAATTTTTCATACATGATTTCCAGTATGAAGCACACTAAGGCAGAATTTTACTGTAAATTTGTGCTTGTGTGTATTATTTTGTGTTGAGGGTTGATCAAGGGTCAAACAAAGGTATTCATTTTCGTTTACAGGCAGAAGAGCATCTGAAACATTGAAATGTTCATTATCCTTCTCATTTTATGGTTCTGTGACTTGGCTAAATAGACTTAACGATGGGGCTTGTGCTATTCGGAAATGAAAGGTTGAGGGAGCTAATTAGCTCCCATTTACGACAGCTGATGCAGATGTTCTGCTTTCCTCGTGTAATTCTTTTGTGTGACTATTTTTCATGAGGTCAGTAGAAAACACTACTTCAAATCCACATCAGTAAATTGGCTACGATTTTAAATCGAAGACTAAAAAAAAAAAGAAAAAAGAATATTTTTACAAAAATATTTAATGTTTGATAAACACAGTTACGTTTAATTTACCAATGCATTTTTTTTTTATCTAGGTTTATGTTGATGTATGAATATATAATTATTTGCTGATTCCTGTTGTTTTCTTGTTTTAACATTAACAATACTATGTAGGTTTTAATACATAAAAACGCTAACTTAGAATATTAAATACATTATGCAAATTAACCTTACTATAATGTTTTATCATATATTTGAGATCTTAACATTTTTTTTTTAAGTTTGTTTTAAAGAATTGTCTTATGCTTACTAAGGTTGCATTTACTGAATCAAAAAGACTGTAAAATAGTAATATATATATATATATATATATATATATATAATACCAAATTATATATTGATGAAGAGTTTAGATGCAAAAGAATCTTAAATTACTTTTTTAAATTTTCTTCTAATATTATTATTATTATTATTTAGGCTCCTATGTGTAGGTTCTGTATTTTAAATATCAACACAAACATAGGGGCATGAGAATTCTGCTCATTTTGTTGTTGTTGTTGCTTAATTTGAACTAGACATCATTTTAAGTCTTTACTGATTAATTAGCCTTGTTGAATAATAAAATATATATATATATATATATATATATATGTATATGTGTGTGTACATAAACCTCAAACTTATAAAAGGCATACAGTGTATGAAACTTTATTATTCCACATACAATAATTTATCTTCTCTATATAATAGTTTCTACTGTAATTAATATATGGTGTTTTTAACTAGCATAAATATAAAAAATATAATACAGACAAATATATTCTACCAAAACAGATTGATTGTAAATATTTCATTGACCTCTTTTCTTTTAACTGACATAAAATTACAGATAAAAAAAAAAGAGAAACAAAACTAGGGAAATGCATGAACCAGTCCTCAGTCGGCCTAACTCTAAGGTGCATACACACCTGCGGCACTGAAAACATCCATCCGTTCATGGGCGGCTCATCAATTCGTGTACCAGAATGGCAGAAGAGGTGGTGTGTCCAGGCAGCTTTTGTAATGTGAATCTGAGTCTGGCTGTGCGTCTCTGAGAGCACTGACACAGGCAGATATAAAGCTTCTGAGGTCAGATATATTCTATTAACCTGGCCGTACCACCTAACGACAGCTCTTATTTACCTGTCAGATCCTTTTTTGTGTAGAGGAAACAAACGTATTGTCATGTTCAGTGCTGCTGACAGGGCCACTATGCATTATTCATCTGCTCATGGTAATATAGCACTGTTCCTCTCACTCTTACCCTCCCTTTCCTTATTTCGGCTTCTAATCAGACTCAGAAATAAGACCTGTTGAATAGAAATGAACTCTAATGCCTCTTTCTGCATGGCTGTTAAGGGATATAAATTACAACCACTCTGTCAATCCGGTCGCCAACTCACCAACCCACAGTCATTTAAATCCCTCTGGACACAGATTTCCTTCCCTGTGGACAAAATGCATGTTATTTAAAGAATTTGTTCACCTAAAAGTGGAAATTATGTCATCATACCTGACAATTCTGACTTTTTTGTGGTTCTAAAAATTGCTAGTTATATTGTATGAATATAATCTCAGAATTGCTGAATATACTTTTAGAATCTTGATACAGTAAAGAAACATTGCATTTCTGTGGTGGACCCAAGCTTTTTTTCCTCAGAATTTTGAGTTTGTGACACAAAATATATTGTATCTCAAAGTTAAAAAAATAAATAAAAAATATATATATATTGCAAGCTTGTATCTCACTATCTTTTTTTTCAGTAGAAGTCAATAGTAAACAAAACTTTACAAACATTCAGCCTAAAAACTAAAGTCACACAGATTTTGACGAGACACAAAATATGTAGCAATAAGTACATATCACTGCAGTTTCCAAAGGAAATGAACGCTAGAGGCAGTAAAACTCTGACACCTTTAAGTTTCGATTAATAAAGCGTAGTTTTCGCACAATTACTTGAAGAACACCATGTGACATCAGCATTATTAATATGCTGGGAGATTTGAAAGCTGATGCTTTTGAACATTAGCATCACACATATCCAGCTTTATATCTGGGTTTTCATAGACAGTAGGTTTGTTCGGCAGCTCACAAAGTACAGAGATGTACTTAAGAGACGAGGAGCTCTGGTTTGAATCCCATTTAACTACAGTTTGACAAAACAGTTCAGATCTGTGTAAAAGGAAGTTGAAATTACATGGTTGCATCAACAAATGTCTTTTTATATCAGTTTTGCATCTACACTATAGGGTAGGTTTCGGGTTGGATTTGGTGTAGGGCATATTTCCGACATGATAGAGCATTAACTTTTATTGACAGTCCCTGGATATTTAACATTATAAAAACACAGCAATATGTACCTATATCGATGTAATAAAACAAACCAGGGTTCACGTATTGAACCTGTGTTTTAGCGGCACTCAGTAGACATTTCTCTTTGAAACTGTGGTGAAATGTGCAGTAAGGCAGGTAAAAACGGTGTTGCACAAAAAATATACAGAGGTACATATTTGTATGAGACCAGGTTGGATTAGGAACAACATGAGGGTGTAGGAAGCTTATATCAGCAATGGAATAACAAAAAGAAAGAAAAAAAGGTAATTGTGACTTTTATGTCATGTTTCCCTCAGAACTATGAGATATAAACTGCAAGATTTAAACTCCCAATTCTTGGAAAAAAAGTGTTATTGATTAATAAGATAATAGAGATTAATAAAGATAAATATAAAATTAAATAAGATTAATAAAGATAAAAGGTTAAAAAGTCACAATTACCTTTTTTGATTCCATTCCAGATATGAACAGAGAGTCTACTAACACTGTAATGACTGTTAGTTTGTAACCAAACAGGTTTGGTTGCCATTGACTTTCACTGCATGAAAAAAAAAACCTGAGACATTTCTTAAAATATTTTACATCATGCGGGTGAGTACATTATGACAGAATTATTTTGTGTTAACTATTCCAAAAAGAAAGAGTCTTTCTATTTCAGAATAGGGGACAAAAAACTACCCATTAAGTCATTTTCTACTGACTTTATCAGAATCAAAGTGGATCTCTCACACAAGTGGCTCTTGCCCTTTAAAGACCTTCTCCTTCCCTCCCTGAGTCTGGCAGAGCTGGTCAATATTTCTGTGAAGAAAGGTCTCTCAAGATGGGCAAAATCAATAACCTCTTTCACACCAGATTCATCCTCTTGTTTGCATTTGCCTCATCAGCAATAGCGAAACTGATCATCGCCCCCTGGCTGTATCTGATCATAAGCTTGTGACTTGTAGTTGTTGAGATGTTGGCTTCTGAGCTGTGCCTTTTTGAGCACTAACTTTGCCATTATTAATTGTATTGCTATGTTCTGTCCATATCATAAGCTGCTAATTCGAATTTAAAGTGACCTCTAATAGGTAAATGAATCTAAACCTTCACTATTACTGTTCAAACCAGTATTGTTCCTCAAACCCTCTGATCCTCAGATTACACAGTCAGTTTGAACCATTCCATAGGGACCATTTATTCATTCCCTGTCAATGTGTTCAATCACTGTCCCTGCTGTCATCCATTCTATTTAATTATCCTCTTCTTCGTCATGTGTTTACATTATTATATCTTCATGCCCATTGTTTTTGCTGAGATCTTTGAACAGTGCAAACACTTAGAGGCTATGACACACTAAGAGGGTCAAGATTGGTTGAAATCACCATGGAGATCACCATTCTGCTGACAAATGGCATTTTGATGCATTAAAGGAAGAGTTCAACCAAAAATGAAAATTCTGTCATCATTTACTCACAGTAGTCCAAAATCTGTATGAATTTCTTTGTTCTGCCGAATACAAAGGAAGATATTTTGAAGAAAGTTTGTAACCAGGCTGCTTTGGGTCACCATTGACTAAAAATACTATGGAAATCAATGGTGACCCAAAACCCTAACTTCCTTTGTGTTTGAAAAAACAAAGAAATTCATACAGGTTTACTCAAGGGTGAGTAAATGATGACAAAATTTTCATTTTTTTGGGTGAACTATTCCTTTAAAGCAAAAGCAGCATTGTTTTACTGTTTCTTTGTCTTTTTAAATGCAAGAATTAAAACTCAAATTTCCCATTATATTATAGTGAGTATTTTATCACTGCCTATTTATTCATTTATAAATTCAACAAGTTATAACACAATTATTTGATTATATTGTTGTTTATATTTTACCACTGCTAATGAATTCATTCATTCATTCAACACGATATAAAACAAGTATTTCATTATATTATAGTTGATATTTTACCATTGCATATTCATTCACTCACTCATTTGACAAGATATAAAACACGTTATATTTTAGTGGATATTTCACTGCCCATTCAACAAGATATAAAACAAATATATCCTTATATTATAGTAAATATTTGAACACTTCCTATTCATTCATTCATTCATTCATTCATTCGACAACATATAAAACAAGGATATCCTTATTACAGTGAATATTTTAACACTGCCTATTAATTAATTTATTCATTCATTCATTTATTCATGCAAGCAATATATAAATAACAAATATTAATAATTAGAACTGTAATGATGCTCACGTTGTGGAAAACATATAATAAATAAATGGAAAAGGTTTCCAAAAACTGAAATTCCTTTCACATATATTTCTCTCTGTAAATTGTTTCTTTTAAAATCAATGAAAATCAATACTGTAGGAAATTAAATAGCTTATAAAAGAAAGATTTGAGACTGATTCTCAGATCAAAACATTTATAAAAGATCCTGCATTAATAACAAGCAATGTAAGGATCGCTAGAAGATTGCGCTTGCAAAAATGCACTTTGCGCTCAATATTTGATACAGGTAAACACTTATGATCCTACCTGCAGACTGACAGATCTAAGGTGAACTGAAAGGTGAACTTTGTCACTTTTATGCAACTAGTTTTTTAACTGTATTAAGTAATGACTGATTTCAAACATTCCTTGTCTTCATTTTGTTAGAAAAAGCCACAAGCACTGATGTTGGGGATTGTGTTCTGGAACTCAGTTGGTGTTCCTGATCATCTCAAAGGTGTTCGGTGGGATTCAGGTCTGAGCTAAGTGCAGGTTAGTTATTTCTTTACGAACCGTTCTTTCTTTTTTGGTCAAGGTTATTTAAAAATAGCAGTGGACAGATTCAGCCGCAGTTTTGTTTGGTAAACAGGCGGTAAAAACTGTGAGCCTGTGTTTCCATTTTCACATTGTTAATAAGCCAGGTTCACCCCCTGAGGTTCCTCCTGATGGTAAGATCCCTTATTATAATTGCTTTGTTGTAGCTGTGAAATCTGCTCAGAAATCGTATCACCTCTTTCAACTGATTTTAATGCAGCATTCCACCATATCAAACCATGTGTAACACTTTCTTTTCTTTTCTTTTTTCACACTTTTTTTCTGAGTACTTTTTCCCTACTGCATGCAAAACGTAATATTGTACTGAAGAAATTCAAATGCAAGAAAAGGGCAGCTCTTCAAAGGAACATGAAAAAGTGATGTTAAAGCTGAATTTGTCTTCTATGCTACGTGGCTCCTCTGAAGATTGCCCCAACCCTTCACATGGCAGTTTAATGGAAAGTGTCACCCAGGGTAACCGCCTCCTCAAGACTGCAAAATAAACTAGTACATGCACTGAAGCATGACTGGAAGTGTCATCGTTTGAAAGTGGTGAAGAAAAATTGCATTCATGATGAAACCACAAAACTGATAGTCTGATAGTAGAAATAAACATGGCTGAAATATTGAAGTTTGTTTGGTAGAAACAAGTCGCGTCTGAGTCTGATTTAGGATGATATATTACAGAACTCTTATCTAGTTTTCTTGGTCGTTTTGCCTTTATTGACCAATTTTGGATGGTAATATCCTTGGATCTTTTAAAATCGAAGTCTCAGTTATGTGAAATGCATTGTGATTGATGAGTCTATGCATTGTGCATTCAATTATTCAGCTCATGTAATAATAGTCAATATTTCAGTTATGACATACAAATTCTCAGGAATCATAAAACCTGTTTAACACTTTATCACCTTTACAATTTCAATACAGTAAGGTACAGTGCATATATTATGTATGTATAATTTTTTAGTGCTGTCAATCAATTAATCACGATTAATCACGTCCAAAATAGAAGTTTTTAAATAATACATGAAGGCCTATGAGTTCTGTGTATATTTATGTACATATAAATACACATACATGCATGTATACAATTCAGAAAAATATTTTATATTTATATATTAAATATATTTATTTATAATATAAATTATATGAATATAAATATAGATGTAAATATTTTCAAAATATATACTGTATGCACGTATATATTTCAGAAAAAGGATATGTGTATTTATTAAATTTATTTATAATATAAATTATATAAATATAGACATGTAAATATTTTCGAAATATATACTTATGGAATGCATGTATATATTTCCGAAAAAGAGGATATATTTATTTATTACATTTATTTATAATATAAATTATATGAATAGAAATATAGACATATAAATACATGTAAATATTTTCAGAATATATATTGTATGTGTGTAACTATATATACATAATTATACATCGAACACACACAAATGCAAACCAAAACGTTTATTTTGTATGTGATTAATCATTTGACAGTACTAATGTAAGTTAAATTAACTTAAAATAGGGTTAAAATAAATAAATAAATACTTTGAAATATTGTTGTATTACCAAAGATTCATAAAGATGTTTGACTGATTATATCTCGACTACAGTTTTTATATTTAGCCTATGCAATGACTCATCAGACTCTTTTTTTCTTAAATATTTTTCTTCAAAGTGACTCAAAATAATGAAGCAGTTTACATGCTTATGCTTATCGAGAATTGGCCATTGAGAACTTATGATCAAAATGTAATTTACACGAGGAGGGAGATTATATTGTAGTAATATGCAATGAAATAATCTAATCCCTAAAGTGTAGTTCAAATACATAATAATTCACATTCTGTCAGATTTACTGAATAGAAAAACTTTACTTCACTCTATTTTGTTCCTTCATAAAAGCCTAAATTGCACAATATTGCTGTGCAGTATGTTAATTTGACCACATGAATATATATGAGCCATATGATCACTCAGCCAGCAATGCAAACCTCAATGCAAGATCACGTGCTATGATACGTATTCTGCGCTCAGAAACGCCATTTCACACGCAGGTCGCAACACGGTCCTGTTTCGGAGTATTCAATCTCCACTCTCTGGTTGTTTTGGAGAGCCACACATAATGTAAGTCACCCTAAGACAACACATTCATCACATTCATTTCTCCCCTGAGAATGCTGAGGAGCCGTACAAGATTGATACCTCATCTCCTATGGTAAAAGGTTAGGGAAAGGGTCTGTGCTCAATTATGTAAAATTCAGGCCAACACGAGGCCCGTTCTTACATCAGCCTGTTTCCTGAGCTGTCAATCATATTGGTGACTCAGCTGAAAGGAACGCCAGCATCTGCTGCAGAGCTTATCTGTGCTGCTCAACTGCCTGAGCGCTATCAGGTTGGCTAGCCACAGAGACATGTGGCCGCTCACTCGCTCTTTCAGGATTTCGCTTTGTATTTTTCCTCCTTTTTGCCCTCATTCCCTCTCTTAACTTGCATAGGCGATTCTGGACCTTTTTTTCAGGTGGTTTCAGACCATCTTTCATCTCAGCTTAAAATCTATGATTGTTTTTTCTCTCCATGTTTACAGAAAACAGATAGAAAAAGACTCTAGCTATATACAGTTACTGTTCCAGAAAGATCAAATATCCAATAAAGTCCATTATGTATTTCATGTTATTTTTATTTTTCCATTCTTTTTTTTTTTTTTATAGATCAAATAATTATTGTATTTTTTAATAATTATTATTATTATTATTTTATTTTATTTTTTTTCCTTTTAGATATAAAGGTTTTTTGTTTGTCAATTCCTTTGTATTTTTATTTTTTTTTACATATTTTTATTTAATTTTTCTTTAAATTCTTTTTTTATTTTGTTCATTTCAGAGATCAAATGATTACCTGTCACAAGCTGCACCTCCGTGGCTCTCTCCGGAACTCAGCAGCGGGAACCATCACCTGAGTTTTAACGTTCCTACCCGGACCCTTTTGACCCACGTACCTTGGCGGGTTCCGCCGCCCGGTGTCGGACATTTTCTGGCCTATAAAAGCAGTGACTGGATGCTTACTAAACGCGAAGTCTTGATTTGCCCCGCGATCATTACCGAGCGTTTTCCTTTGTTGTTTTTCTGGTTTGTCTTTGGATTGTGTATTTGGATTGTGATTCTCGCTGCCTGCCCCGACCTTTCTCGCCTGTTTACCGACCACAAACTTTGTCTATCTCCTATACTGCTGTCTGCCTGTGTTTCGACCTCTGCCTGTTTGACTACGAGAAATAAACGCTGCAAATGGATCCCTCCGCCTCTGGTGATTCCTCACAGAAGACTTCGCCGCAACCGGATCCAGCGGCGATCTTCCAAGTCATGGGTGAAGTAACTCGGCAAGCCTCCGTTCTAGCTTCTCACCACTCTCAACTAGAATGACTCACCACGCTCTCTGAGAAGCTCGTACGCTCGGTTCAGGCCCTCACGACGGCTACCACTGCGCTCAGCCAGCCGGCCCCACCGCCTCAACCAGCCACACCACCCGTTCAAGCAACCACTTCAACTGTTATCAACCCCGCTCGCCAGGCACTACCAGAGAAATACAACGGCGCACCAGGCAAGTGTGAAGGTTTCTTGCTGCAATGTGAGTTATACATGAACCAACAATCAAGCTGTTTCACCAACGACGACAGCAAGGTGTCGCTAGTTTGCTCTCTGCTTTCCGGAAAGGCCTTAGACTGGGTGACCGCATTGTGGAGAGGCCGCCGCATGGCCTTCCCCTCCTACGCCAGTTATCTACGCCAGTTCCGGGAGGTTTTCGACCACTCCGTTGACGGCAAGGACGCTAAAGATGAGCTCATGACCCTGAAGCAAGGTACATCCTCTGCTGCGGAATATACCATGACTTTTCGCACCTTAGCTGCACAGACTGGGTTGGACAGCGATCCGCTCCTCACCATCTATCGCCGTGGGTTAAGGGAGGATCTTCAGGCTGAGCTGGCCAGCCACAATCAGGACAAGACCCTTGAGCAATATATGGATCTGGCTATTCGGACCGATCACCTGCTCCGCTCACGAAAGGTCCGACGCACGCCGCCATTGCAGCTACCAGCTAGGCCCAACACCTCACCAGCCGAGCCTATGCAGATCGGCGCCACCCACATCACGCTAGAGGAGAGAGAAAGGAGGATTCAGAACAACCTTTGCCTCTATTG
>JAUMHE010000082.1:7626249-7638284 GCA_032359235.1 Enteromius mattozi
CTGCTGTCTGCCTGTGTTTCGACCTCTGCCTGTTTGACTACGAGAAATAAACGCTGCAAATGGATCCCTCCGCCTCTATTGATTCCTCCCATTACCAGTTTCTTTGTGAATCAAAAGATTTTTTGTTTTTATTTTCTGTTTCAGGGATCAAATTATTGGCAGTTTGATTGAAGTTATGACTATTTCTAAACCTTTAAGTCATGCTCTTAAATCATATCAGCCACAAAAAGTCAAAGAATTGATTTTCTATGTCTATATTGAACCATAAGAATTCATTTCATGCTGCAAGAGCAAGTGATCATTAGCAGAACTGACTCATCATGTACCTGAAGTCAGCTGATACTTTTCGAGAAAACTGCCACAAATAATAGTCAAAAATACAGTACAGCAAACTCACAACTTAAGGAAGAGGCGCTATCTCTAATAAATGCATTAAGGGGTAAAAATGTCTCCTTTGCATTTTATTTTTTTATTTATTTATTTTTTTTTTTTAACAGTAGTTGATTAGATTCTATTCCTCTAATCACATCAAAGTTTAAGCTTTTTGTTTAATATCATTGAGAAAATATTTGCCTCATTAATCTCATGAAATACATAAATGTATTAGATTATATAACCAACAATTAATCTCATTCTCAAGAATATTTTTCAGTTACTTTTTAGGATTTTTAAAATGTTTTATTCATTATTAAATATTTGTTATTTTAAATAAATAAATAAATATTCTTCTTATTATTAAATATTTTAATTTACTTAGAATTATATTATATTATCTAGAAGTAACCTGAAAATTAGCTCAATACCATTAAAAACTATGGTGCTCCAATCTGTCTTGTCTGGTCTAATTTGTGGAGGACCGCAGTGCTTTCATCCTTTTGTTAGGAATGGTGAGGAAGGATGTCACAATGAGGATAAGAAATTATCTGTCCTCCTAACCCATGCCCGCATGACCAAATGAGCTTTTGAAATATTTAACTGCTGCAAACCTTAAAGGTCCCTCTGCTTTGAAAGACTAATGTGTAACACTGTGGTTTTCCACAAATGGGTCATCGCAGACTCTGATGGTCTATTTCCAGAGCGTCCTTGGTGTGCAAACGTAAAATCACAATGTGATTGAAAAAAACAGTTTAGATGCTAGAAAATGAAAACACGCTGACGTTGACAGATACAACCGCACTCCAATCAATCTCTGTCACGCACCAGCTGTTGTCACTGAGTGCTGGCAATTTCCTATGTAAAAGGTCCAGGAGATAGATTTGTTTTGGGGAAACAACAGAAATCAACTGCTACATTTTGTTTAGAAGTACTAAAATGCTCAAATGGACTTTACTAACTTCAGTTCTTACATCTGCTGCTCTTGGTCCTTGGATGAATTCAACCTGATCTTGTAAAAATATGTACCTCTGTTTACGTTTTGTTCAACACCGTTTTTATGCACCTTACTGCACATTTTGATGCAGTTTCAAATTCTAGTAGTGCTAAAACACAGGTTTAATATGTGAACCCTGGCACGTTTTGATTGCCTTACATATTGCGGCAGTTCATGATTAAAATATCTGTGGACTGATGCTAAAAGTTAATGCCCTATCATGTAGGACAGGGGTGCCCAACCCTGCTCCTGGCGATCGACTGTCCTGTGAAGTTTAGCTCCAACTCTAATCAAACACACATGCCTTTACTTCTCAAGCGATCCTAAAAAACTTAATTAGTTGCTTCAGGTGTGTTTGATTAGAGCAGCCAGGAGCAGGGTTGGGCACCGCTGATGTAGGAAATATGCCCTACACCGAATCCAACCCTAAACCTACCCGATAGTGTTAGCAAATGCAAAACTGATATAAAAAAACACATTTGTTAATGCAGCCGTGGCATTTTAACTACCTTTTATGCAGATTTGAACTGTTTTGTTGAACCATAGTTGCACAGGAACCGGAGCTCCTCGCCTCTCTGTACTCCGTAAGTTACCGAACAAACCTACTGTCTATGAAAACCTATAGATATGAAGCTGGACATGTGTGATGCTAACATTCAAAAGCATCAGTTTTCAAATCTACCAGCACATTAATATTGTTTTGAAGTCATAACATGATATTCTTCAAGTAATTGTACGAAAATTACGCTTAATTAATCAAAACTCTGTACATTTGTGTAAAAAGGAATAAAAGGTGTCAGAGTTTTACTGCCTCTAGCGTTCATTTCCTTTGGAAATTGCAGTAATATGCACTTATTGGGAAGTATTTTGTGTCTCGCTAAAAAGTGAACCCAAGTACGTTTATGCCATGATACCAGGATGAATTTGCTGTCAATGTTCGAATCAGTATAAAGCTTCAGTTATGATTTGTTGGTAAAGTGAATGCTTTAACAGACACTGAAATAAGCAAACAAAACACTGCTGTATATCACATTAACTTGCATTTTGTTTTGTGATTCACTGAAAAGGCAGAGAAGCAATAGATTGCTCTGTCACTTTCCACCCCTGATGACTGCGACATTCAAAATAACAAATTCTAGTAGCGCTCATTATGAAACACACAACCGAAATGAAAACACCTGCCCAGAAATTGGAGTTACATGCCTGCTGTGAGCTGTTTCAGAAAGTATGGACAGAATCGACTTTGGTGAAACTTTGTGGGTTGAGTTAGAAACTCAGTTTTGTGACTCACAGTGGTGTGCCGGTGAACAAAGAAAGAGATTTGTTGAGACAGTGTGTTGTGTGTAATCTACTATCAAGTAATTAGCCTTAATCATTCACCCTTATATGCAGTGCCAAGACATTGATTGCTTTTCTCATCCTTACAGCGCCAGACTTGTGTCACACTTGGTCTCACACAGATTGCACGGGAGGCACAGAGATTGCAGGAAAACAGGAACTTTAATCATTGCAGCAAACTGGTACAACGTACACACACTGTAGACACTAACGTGGACACTTAAAGACTGACACAGAGGGCAGAAACACAGACGCTTAAATGTACACACTAATGAAGACATAACTCAGGACACCTGGGGAAGACAGCTGGGAGAACATCAACTAATAATCACATGAACATAGGAAATACCAAACATGGCCGAGACTCTGGAACTGGGATCGGCTCTACTGGCTGTAACTCTGGAACAGGGATCGGCTCTACTGGCCGAGACTCTGGAACAGGGATCCGGATCGGCTCTATTGGCCGAGACTCCCGAACTGGGATTGGGAACGGCTCTCCTGGCCGTGATTTGGGAACTGGGATCGGGATCAGCACTCCAGGTCGAGATCTGGGGGCTGGAATCGGAATCGGCACCCCAAGCCGTAAACTAGGAACTGGAACTTGGATCGGCACTCCTGGCCGAGACTCTGGAACTGGATTTGGGATCGGCGCTACCAGTGGAAATTTGGGGACTGGACTCGGGAACGGCACTCCTGGCCGTAACTCTGGAACTAGACTTGGGAACGGCACTCCTGGCCGCAACTCTGGAACTGGATCGGGAAAGTGCGGATCGGCATCCGCGGGGATTAGTTCTGGTAGGTCGGCCCACAAATCAAGGTCTAGATCTGGGCTATGTGAGCTGGAATCCACGGTGAGTGGAATTTGTCGTTGAGATGTTGCCATCGATTTATCTCCATATGGTGAAGATATTTTTGGTGCTGACACCGATTTACCTCCATAAGGTGCTGCTTTAGGAAGCAGACTCCGCCGCACAGCGAGGCGCGAGTCGGGCATTAGAGGAAGGCCTCCTGGCCGTTGCTCGTGCCAACCGGGAAGTGGAGCTAGCCCGTTAAGGAGGCAAAGCAGGATCTCTTCAGGGCTGATCATGTTGGTCTTGGAGAAAGCGATCCTTCCCTTTCGGTACTGGTCAGTCTTTCTGTCACGCTTGGTCTCACACAGATTGCACGGGAGGCACGGAGATTGCAGGAAAACAGGAACTTTAATCATTGCAGCAAACTGGTACAACGTACAAACACTGTAGACACTAACGTGGACACTTAAAGACTGACACAGAGGGCAGAAACACAGACGCTTAAATGTACACACTAATGAAGACATAACTCAGGACACCTGGGGAAGACAGCTGGGAGAACATCAACTAATAATTACATGAACATAGGAAATACCAAACATGGACATGGGCGGACACAAGAGGAGCAAAAGCACATGGCACAATAAACACAAGCACATGGCACACTAAACACAAAGTCTGACAGCTTGTGTAATGCTTTGGGTATTGAGACATGTATTATGTTTATGAAAGGTTATGCATTGGTTGTGATCTATCTGTCTGTCTGCTGTCTGTCTTCCTGGCTTTAAAGCTTGGCAGTTAGTCCGCTTAAAAGCTTTTTTGCAAAACCTCCCAACAAGGTTTTGGCAAAGCAATGCTCAAACTTTGTCTTGATCAACTTTGAGTTTTAATTTCCTTCAAAGGTTTAGTTCACCCTAAAATGAAATTTCTGTCATTAATTACCCACCCTCGTGTCGTTCCAAACCTGTAAGACCTTCGTTCATCTTCGGAACACAAATTACTATGTTTAGATGAAATCAGAGAGCTATCTGACCTGAGTTATGTCTTCCGCTATTTTAGAGAGTAATAAGCATGACTTATTACACGTTCATGCATGCGTCCCCCCCACCCCGAACGTAAACAAAACATGCTGATTGGGTCAAATATGTGCTTAAGTACTCTAAAAAATGGCTGAAGATGTAACTCAGGGAAGAATGGTGGAGTAAATTGTTATTTTTGTTTTCTTTGTGCAAAAAAAGTCGAGCCACTGATGTCACATAGACTGTTTTACCGATGTATTTACAAAGTTTCTGGAACATTTCAGTTGAGTTGCTGTCTATAGCGGGCCAGAAAGCTCTCAAATTTTATCAAAAATATCTTAAATTTAGATGTTCTTGATGAAACCCTCCATAGACAGCAATGCAACTGACACGTTCAAGGCCAAGAAAGACAGTAAAGACATTGTTAAAATAATACATGTGACATCAGAGGTTTAACCTTAATTTTACAAAGTACTTACAGAGTACTTTTTGTGCACAAAGAAAAAAAAAAAAATTGTATTCAATAATGCGTACCAAGATACATGCATGGAATTGTTGAATAGTCATTATTTTTGTATTCTTGTAGAAATTCTTTTAAAAATGTCATTTATTCCTGTGATATTAAAGCTGCAATGTTCAGCATCATTACTTCAGACTTCAGTGTCACATAATCCTTCAGAAATCATTCTAATATACTGATTTGCTACTCAACAGTGCTGCTTAATATTGTTGTAAAAAGTACTCTCAAATAATTAATTGTGATTAATCGCGATTAATCGCATCCAAAATAGACATTTCTGTTTACATAATATAGGTGTGTGTGCTGTGTATATTTATTGTGTAAATATAAATGCACACTCATACAGTATTATTTTAAAAACATTAACATGTACGTACATTTACATATTTATATTCTATAGAAATATTTTTAACATACAAATGTAACATTTGTCTTATATATATATATATATATATATATATATACATGCATGGATGTATATTTACATATACATAAATATACACAATAAACACACACACACACACACATATTATGTAAACAAAAACTTTTATTTTAGATGATTAATCATGATTAATTGTTTGAGAGCCCTATTTGAAATAGAAATCTTTTGGTACATTACAAATATATGTACCATCACATGAATCATTTTAATATGTCCATGCTGATTAAAAGTTTTAATTTCTTTCGGAAAATGAGCCCAAACTTTTAAATGATAGTGTACAAAAAACATTTAATGAAATGCCACACCCAGTCATAAAATCTCATTGTATGAAAGTGTTAAAAGTGCAACTCAATTTTATCATGAAATACTGCATTTTGTGTTACATAATGCATTTAGCCAATGAAATTAGTTTTTATGTTGCAACCTGCATACTGTACATTATACACGCTCTGCATGTGCTGAGGGCCCTTATGTTCTTTGGCACTCTCAAGCCTGACCTTGGAGGCCCCTTACAGTGAGCACTGGGGCAGCTCTGACTGAATCAATTTGTATAGTAGTGTACTTTTCTTATATAAAACTTCCCTTGTGGTTTGTTCAGAATAGAAAAGTTTGTTCTCTTTTAGTTTTGAAAGTGGATTAATTTTTCCCGAGTGTCACACAGATAACCTCGGAACACCTCGGTTTGTGGAGACTGAGACAAGGAGAGAGAGGTAGATGTGTGATAAGGAGATTCTGTCATCTATTCCCCCTGCTCAGCCACCCTTATGACTTATTACAAAAGATACTGACACCCTTCCTGACGTGTTGTATCTATCACAAACCTCCACTCTCATGGCCCGCTATAATTTGGATGCCGGTTATGGCTATATTTAGTCCATTCAATGTCAGTTAAGGACAGCAGCATCTACAGTGTAAGCATAATGGAAGTCCTCTCACTAGTCTCCATGCATCTTCTGTTTAGAAATATACCATGATTCATGATGCTGGCCTGTTTAGAGAAAGATATTTTATTAGGTTGTGCATTGCATGTAAATACAGTGTGATTCGAGTGAGATTTTTTTCCTTTGGCAAGTATTTTTACAATTCATTTAATTAGATTAGATGCAATTTCAATGTGTATCTTTTCCGACTGAAAAAGTGTAGAGTAATTAACAGATCTTCAAATGAAATTCGTATTTCTTTTTTCTTAATGCACAGAACATTTATGACTACAATAACTGAGCCATTGTGGAAGAATGAAGATGACAAATAGCCAATTTTACATGGCAGAACTCAATTGCGTTCTACTGAAAATGACTCTAAAAGAGCCGTTTCACTGTCTCTTAATCTAAGTGATGCATTTGATGGTCATAAATGAGAAAAAGACAGGAGACAGAGGATGGTACAAGTTAATGTGGGTTCTTTTGTTGTGATTTCTGAGATTTGACAGCTAAAATATGACATCAGATTTCAAACATCACATCAAACTGTGGACAAAAACAAAATAAATTATTGTTTAAAGAGGTAGTGTGCAACACACACACACACACACACAAAAATGCTGTCATCATTTACTCCCCCTCTTGTCATTCCAAAGATTTTCTTAGTATTTTTGACTTGTTTTGCATTACAAATATCTTAAATCAAGATGCATTATACATTTACTTAAGAAGAAAAATGGCTGTTAGGTCAATTTGAGAGAAAGAGTTAAAAAAATATTATTTTTCTTATCCCACTGACAGATATTTGTTTGTTTTTTTTGTTTCTCATTTTACTTCTCAAGTGCTTAAGTAAATGTATCTTGATTTAAGATTTTTTAGATATCTGGAATTAAAACCAAGACAAAAATACTAAGACTGTTTTGTTTTCTTTTTTTCCTGTTAATTTACTCCAAGAAGTAGCTGACTTTTTAATCAGTAGAACACTAAAGAATTGTTATATTTATTTTTTTTAATATGATAGGACAGATCAGAACTGACAGGAAGCAAAGTGGTAGAGCGATAGGGGGATGGGATCAGGAAAGGTCCTCGAATTGGGATTCGAACTTGGGATGCCAATAGTCCTATGTCGGTTATTGGCGCTGACAGTAAATAATATTTTCAGATAAAAATATGATCTTTGATTCATAAAATGCAAGTCAGCCGCTACCAGCAAATCCTGTAAAATTTACAGGGAAAACCATAAACTGACATTCCCAGAATTCCCTGCATAGCATTTAAAATTTTGTCTGAATTTTACGCTTTTTCTTTAAAATAACTGTTTCTTCTTAGTTTTTTCTTATCAGTTATGTTTATTAGGGTTGTATGTTACATGTAATGTTGTTAAATTAATGTTTATTGCATATTTCAGTTTAATGAGTTTCACCATGATGGTGTTTAGTGTTTGTGTGAATGACATTGAGCACCTTCTATATATGTTCATATTTAGCTGCTTGTGATAGGCTTTGTCTCATCATGTGAATTTCTTATCACCACCTGCATGTGGTGCTTATCAGTGTATTTCAAAGATACAAAACAGATTTTAGTACTTTAACAGGTTGGTATATCAACATTATACAGTATCAGTTAATGAAATTTCTATATTTAACTGTAAGTTTAACTTAAAGCCGTAAGACCTAAAACTTTGTTATCGTATTTTTAACGGGCAAATTCCGGCAACCACAGCTGCTGGTTTTTCAACATAAATTTTATGAACTTTTTTTTCACTGTGAGGATACAGGCAAGAGAAAATTAATACCTCCTGAAATTAATGGTTCCTGATGATATATTGAGTTCTTTAGGAGTTGAAAAGATCGGTCTGTGCAAGAAACTGAACATTATAAAAAGCATTATTACTATTTATTGTTATTTGAATAAGATAATTGAGTTACTCAGAGCCTGACATTCTCTCCAACTTAAAATGAGCCAAAATACCTGTGTATATGATCATGAAAATAAGGTTTTTTTTGTTTGTTTTTTTAATGATGATTTCTCGTGGTTTACGTATAAAAGGTGAGTTGATTAAGACTAAATTATTCACATAATATATGCTTTGTACATGTAAAACACACATTTCACATCATTATGGGTGCCTAATACAATTGAGTGTATATGGTATCATTAAGTGATTACGTAAATGAACAAGCCAGTTATTTTAACTAGTTCATTGAAACAAACTGAAAGAACTTAAAGGATTTGCATTTTATGAATCACAAAAGATGACAGTTTCAGCTACAAATCTTCTTTACTCTTCTACTTAGGAAAAAAGTCACCTACTTTTTGGATGGCCTGAGAGTAAATAAACAGCAAATTTTCATTTTTGGATAAAATATCCCTTTAAGACATAATCTTAACATAGTGTTTACGCTTATGCAAGTGGTCCCAGTATGCAGCTGGACACAAAAGCACAAACACTTTAGAGAAAAATGGTTATGCAAGTAACATAACAGCTTTAGTTGTTAGAGATTTTATCCATTTATTGGAGCATTACATTAGTTGTAGGTTACAATTTTCAGGAGCAGACAGTCTGTTTTGGCCTTTGCTTCTCAGCAGGTGGTTGGATACAGTGCAGGAGATGCAGAGAACTTCTGTCTGTCTTGACAGCTCTTTCTCCTTATGTTGGCTGCGTTCTGCTGTGTTTCCTTGCTCTTATAAGGCCGAGCTATTTGTAGCAACCTTATTTTTTGTTCTGACCAGTGTTAAGAATTGCACACTTTGCTGCCTTTCACTGTGGCATATATTATGGGGCTGTTGAATCTGATTTGGTTAATGAAGTTAACGCACTTAGACAAGCTTAATCTGTTTCTCTCTCTTTTTTTCTCATAACTGCACTTATAACCACAAATAATCACCACAGCACAATGCATAGGACTAATTTGTTTCCGTTGTGTTGTGCTAATTTTCTTGTGTTGCGACATGCTTCCATTGTGTTGCAACTTATTTTCAATGTGATGTGCTACTTTTTGTTGTGTTCTGACTTGTTTCCATTGTGTTGTGCCAATTTTTTTTTCTTGCATTTTGTTTCCATTGTGTTCTGACTTGTTTCCATTGTGTTGCGACATGTTTCCGTTGCGTTGTGCTAATTTAGTTGTGTTCTGACTTGTTTCCATTTTGTTTCGACTTGTTTCCATTGCGTTGTGCTAATTTTGTTGTTATCTGGCTTGTTTCCATTGTGTTGCGACTTGATTCCATTGTGTTATGCTAACTTTTTTGTCTTGCGACTTGTTTCCATTGTGTTGCGACATGTTTCTATTACGTCGTGCTAATTTTGTTGTGTTCCAACTTGTTGCCATTGCGTTGTGCTAATTTTGTTGTTATCCAGCTTGTTTCCATTGTGTTGCGCCTTGTTTTCTGTTGTGTTGTGCTAATTATGTTGTGTTCTGACTTGTTTCCATTGTTTTGTGACTTGTTTCCTTTGCGTTGTGCTGTCTTTTTTGTCTTGCGACTTGCTTCCATTGAGTTGTTGTTATCACATGAAACACATGAAAAGTCACACCACAGGTGATTGGAAGAAAGTGGCCTGGTCTGGCGAATCAAGATCTCTGGTCCATCACGTCGACGGCCGAGCACAGATACAATGATTAACAAACAGTGGCTATAGCACCTGAATGCACTTTTGGGTGGACATGGGCCAGTTGTCTTGTTTTCTTGGGACACTTTAGACCCCATTATCCCAATAGCACAATTCCTGACAGCTGTCAGGTATCTGAACATCACTGCAGACCAAGTGCACTCAACTGCCAGTGATGGCCATTACCAACAGAATTCTCCGCCCTGCCAAACTATCAAAATTGTCAAGGAGTGGTTTGAGGAACATGATCGTCAATTTCTGTTAATGCCTTGGTCTCCAAATTCACCCAGTCAAACATTTGTGGTTGGCATTATGGTACCAGATACCACCATGTGCCTGCTGTTTTGTGGCCTAAAGAAGGTCCTACAAGTTATTAAGTGGTCATAATGTAATGGCCTATTGGTGTGGGCGTATATGTAATTCAATGTAACTTGATGCACAGCAATAGCTGAAAATAAAACTTAAGTAATAACAACTAGTAACTAATAATATACAGTATATATACAGTGCACAGCATAAATGAGTATGATCACTACTATAATTCATGGAAAGGTTGCAAAATTGAATTGTATTAAACATATACTTAATAAAAACCGTAATATATATGCTAATATTCCCTGCAAGACAAGTAAATTAGCCAATTTTGTTTAAATGAAAGATTGCAGAAATGAGTAGACCCTAGATTTAATTCAGCAAACATATAATATTCTAGTACTTAGTATGTCCTCCAGAGTTTTAAGTACACTGCTCTGACCATTCTTTGCACTGAGTGTACAAGTTCATAACATATTTTTACATCTGTCCTGTTTAACTTCTGGAGGATGAGCTCCTTATATGTTAGGGTACTTAAAGGGGAGTTTTGCTCAGCTTGTCTCTACAGAATCCCTCACAGCTGCTCAAGAGCATTAAGATTGAGTGAAAGTCCAGTGAAGGTTTTTCACCTTGGGAGAATGAATATCTTTATTGTCATGCTGAAAAATGCCCAATAATGCAGGGAATGAGGGGAGGGTAGCGTCTTCTGTTTCAAGTTTTTGTATTACCTCACATGACAGTGTTGATAAAGCATAACTCCCTCACACCTTCAGCACTCATTCATCCCTACAGAAGAGCTTTACTAGCACTGAAAGTCCCTGTGGGTACCAAGCACTTCTCACTGTACTCCTCCACTAGCAACACCGGAATATTTTGGAATGCTTTGGATCAAAGATTTACTGAGTATGATGATTGAGACCGGAGTATGGATTCCCAGAAATCTCTATATTGTAAATATGAGAATTGAAAGAAGTTAAATGAGTTTATTTTGCTTTGGCTACAGTTGCTAATTCTAGTGGTGGCAACAAGCATGCATGTCACTTCTGTAGGCTGTGTTTGTGAGGTAAAATGTCACTCTTTTCATAGCTTTTACCGGCTCTGAGTCACTTGCATGTTATTTCTCCTTCTCTAGCAAAAAAATCACAAATCTAAACTTAAAGTGAAGACCTGATTATTTCAGGAGCCTTGTCACAAGTCCATTGTTTTTAAACACCGGTGCTACTTCTACTATATTTTCAAACTTCTACTATATTTCAAACTTAAAACAATAATTTGGCATTCCTCTTATATTATTGTCCTCTTTTATGTCCTCTTTTTTCTGCAAGTTGTCTCCCGAGTTGTTCCACTGCCACCAGCATTAAGTCTGAGTATGATTCAGTGGGCTACATAACACTTTTGATTGTTAGGAAAGTACTAGTCTTTAAAACTTTTGGTTAAATATAGTGTTACATGCCACCTGTTTACTATCAGCACGACCACATAAAACCACACTCACCAGTTCACTCCTTGTCCAAGCTCAATTCACGAAAGTGGACTCTATTCTGCCATAGCCCTGCTTATACTTACCTGTTTTCTTACCTGCTCTCTCCTAGTGTGCTCCTTGATCTTCCGTGTGTCTCCAGGTCCTCTGTCTCCTCTCTGTGTCATCGTCTGGTCAGTGGTGTGTGGTTGTGGTCGTCTCGTCTGTCATCTGCCCCAGTTATCTGCATCCTGAAAC
>JAUMHE010000082.1:7652618-7667003 GCA_032359235.1 Enteromius mattozi
TTATTATTATTATTTTTTTTTTGCATGCTTAAAAAAATTACTTAAAAACAATGAGACAGAAATGGTCAATTCTAATGTTTTAATTTAGTTCAGTTGTGCATTCAGAGATGGTTAATGTTTTAAACAGAAAATTCTGTCATCATTAACTTAGCTACAAATATACTTTTTGTACGGAAAGAAACAAAAACAATGAGTTTATTTAATGATTCAACACCATAAATTCACCTTAGGATCATTTTGTAGATCATCCAGTGTACACACGTACGCAATTCTGAATTAGATGCAATGGAAAGATACACTTTGTACGTGTACAGTATTTACGCTTCTTATTTGTGCTAACAGCGTATCTTTCTATTGCGTCTAAAACAAAACTATTTACCTTATGTTTGTCCACTGGATGATCTACAAAATGGTGCTACAGTGACTGCCGAATTGTTAAATAAACTTATTTTTGTTTTCTTTCTGTACAAAAAGTATTCTCGTAGCTTCGTAGCGTTACGGTTGAACCACTGATGGCAGATGGAACATTCTGACGGTGTCTTTCTTAATTTTCTGCACCATGACAGTCATAACTGTTTGGCAGTCAATGGGACAGTGACAAGACTCCCGGTTTTCATCAAAAATATCTTAAATTGTTTTCTGAAGATGAACAAAGCTTTTACGGGTTTGGGACGACATGGTAGTAAGTGATAAATGACAGGCTTTTACAAAGCAGAAATAAACAACAGCCAAGTTATTACAAACACTTGATGGTGCATGTTTAAAGTGAGTTTTGAGAAAAAGTGTACTATTAATCTCATAAATTGTCTTACAGAGCATGATGCTAATGTTAACTTTAATGCAACTGCAATACAGGTGCAGTTCTCCTTCATAATGCATTTTGCCATAATACTTCACGTAAGGTTACAAGAAAATGTTTTGTTGTATTTAGAAATACTTTTGATAATAGTTCATTGCCAGTATAAAGGATGATAATGGCTGAAAAAAGCATAATAATAATAACAATAATAATAAAAGAATAATAAAGATTATGTCTCATACCTGCCAGAGGTGTAAAAGATTCTATTTGTCATGCATTTTATTTAACTTTATTTAAATAAAATGCAAGTATTTTCCAATATCGTAGAGATGAGAGCGAAGGACTTAGTCCACTTCGTTGAAACAAGCCCGGAAGCTGACTGTGGAGTGGTGTGTGGATTTATAGTGCTCGTAGAACTAGGGGGAGAGTGAGCGTTGTGATTGGCTGGGTTCAGAGCCTGGCAGATCTGTGACATTACCCCCTCCTCCACGGCACTCTCCAGAAGGCCGACCTCTCCGACGTCGCGGTGGTCTTCCTCTTCCCCTGGGAGGAGGCTGATCAGGATGGGCAGCATGGAATTCAGCAGGATCTTGGCGGTTTCCATGGCTGTTGATAGACCCTTGAGAGGTATAAGACAACAGAACTTGGAGAAACGATCGACTATTACCAGAACACAGGTGTTATACCGTCTGATGGGGGCAGGTCGGTGATAAAATCCACTCCTAGGTGTGACCAGGGGCGGTTGGGAATGGGGAGCGGGAACAGTTTTCCTGATGGTAACTGGCGGGGATTCTTTGGCATGGCGCATTCCCGGCACCCCCTCACATACCTTCTCACGTCCCTTGCCGTCTCGGGCCACCAGAGCAGTGAGAGAGTTCTGTTGGCCCCGGGGTGGCCAGTGCCCAACGAGGTGTGAGTAGCGTGAATGAGGGGTGTTCTTTCAGACTGGGGTACGAATCGTAAGTGCTGGGGACAGCCTGGCAGATTGGCTGGGGCTGGCTCTGAGGCGGTTGGAGGGGTATCCCATTGGATGGGATTTACAAAGAGGTTGGTGGGGATGATGGGCTCCGGAGCTTCCAGCTCCTCTTCCTTTGCATGGATACGGGAGAATGCATCTGCGTGCACATTCTTAGGACCTGTACGGTGGGATATGGTGAAGTGGAAGCGAGTGTTTATGTTTATGGGTGGACCTTCATGTTTACTATTTTCAAAAATCTTATATTTTCACACAAATCATCACCACTGCATAAAATAGTTGAATTTTCCCATAAAGTTGAGTTGGTATTGACGAAATAGGTATTCATGCACTTTCTAAATCTGAATAGGATTCTCTCTTTATATTAATATCCTGAAGGTGAACTCGGTCAATATGGCGCCAAGGATTGAACGTGACATATTAGCTTGTTTTTCCTCTAGCACAGAAAGGAGTTCAAGGAGGGAAAGCCATAAACAGGTTGTTTGTTTACAGATAAAGATTCTAATTACAAACCAAGCACTCTGAAGACAGCATGCTAATCATGCCTTCCTATTCCCCAGTGAGGTCGGCTGGTGCTGTATGCGGCGTATTGGCATCCATGGTAAATCCCTGGCTGGGAGGATCATTACCCAGTTGTCAACAAACCACCTGATGCCAGTCAACACAACAGACAGTCTCCGCAAATCTCCACCATCTCTCCCACACATGCATCATGTAAAATGGGACTTTTCTCTTTGAATAAACACACAGCAGTCTCTTGACTTTATCAGATCAGAAGCTGATAGCAATTGCATGCACGTTTCTGCTTATCAGTTGCTGATTGAATGTGCTTAAGGTACTTTGTTAGTATCCTCTGACCAATTATAGGAGACTGATAGAGTGTTGTAATGGGCTGCAGAGTGTTGGACTGAATGGACTGCTAAATTCAGCTTTTAGGGCTGGATTTGGTTTTTTGTCCCTGGATATTTGAATTCTGAACCGTCGCAATACCTACAGTACCTGAAGCAACATAATAAAAACACAACAATATGTACCTATATCAAGGTAATAAAACCGTGCCAGGGTTCATGTATTGAACCTGTGTTTTAGCGCCACTCAGTGGAAATTTTTCTTTGAAACTGCAAATGAAACATGCAATAAGGCATGTAAAAATGGCGTTGCACCAAAAGTGCACAGAAGTACTAAGTTTTATGAGCCCAGGTTGGTTTTAGTCATGCATTTCATATGAATTTTTTATTGTACAGTACGTTTTATAGTACGTAATGTAATTTTAAATACTGTATGTTAGGTAAATGTGACCATCTGCAGAGACATTAAAATAAATGGGAGGCATTATCAACTTGAGAGCAGAGATGGAACACACATAAAGCATATTTTTAAAACTTCATTATAAAATGTATATTTATTTGCAACAGTTATGTTAACATTAATAAGAAGAAATTCCTGTTGTAAGAACAGTTAATAGGGTGATGGACCTCATGCTGTTTTGTCATGGTAACCCTGGAAATTAATTGTCTGTGTTTTGCATTCTAAATGTCTACATCAGGGCTGTCCGAACTCGGTCCTGGAGGGCCGGTGTCCTGCAGAGTTTAACTTCGACTTGCTTCAACACATGAAACATGCCTAGTAATAGCTTGATTAGCTGTTTCAGGTGTGTTTAATTAGGGTTTGAGCTAAACCCTGCAGGACACCGGCCCTCCAGGACAGAGTTTGGACAGCCCTGGTCTACATTATCACACGCAAGTGCCCTGTTCCCTCCAAAGTCCCCACTTTGGGCTCTACAAGTAGGGCAAAAGGATGCTTACCTCCGATTGGATTTGTTTGTTTATTAGTTTACTTACTTATTAGCTGACTTGGTCATTTCTCCATCTAATAAGGAGTTCCTCAGTTAAAATAATTTGATTATATAAAATATTGTTTTATTTCATTTGCAATTTTTTACATTTATTGTTACTCCAAACATTACAGAAGATTTGCAAATAAATTCAGTTCCTTTGAACTTTCTATTCATATGAATGAGCATGCATGAACAACTGCACATTTTTTTTACAAAAATATTAAGTAGCACAGCTGTTTTCGAAATTGATGATAATGAGAAATGTTATCAAATCAGAATCTTAGAATGATTAATGTGACACTGGAGTCTAGAGTAATGGCTTCTGAAAATTCAGCTGTACTTTCACATAAATAACTTAAGTATTGCAGATGTAAACGAATACAGTCAATGTTAAATATCATGCAAATATTCAGATTTATATTTAGTAATGTTGTAAATTACAATCTGTCCTTTTGCAGATCTCTATATTGAATGTAATTTCTGGCCTAGTTATTGTAAAATGCAGGTCTGCCACCATGAGGGAAGCAAGAGATGAGATCTTAATGGTGACCTGGAGCATCCTGAGGTTACCTACTGTACACACGCACCTAAATTATTGTTAAAAGGTATTTTCACTGACAGAGTTTATTATATATGCAATTGTAGCTAATTATGAAATTCCAGTCAGTAGTGGGAACATGTAGCTATGCATTCAAGGGTAAAAATATTCTTTTTAAGCAGTAAAATTGTGCATTTCTTATGTTTTATGTAGAATTTCCTTCTTCTCCATTTCTCATTTCACAAACTTATACACACACTGAGTTTAGCTGGAGGACAGTATGGTGCATGAACCTCCGCCATCTACTCTGCCAGAGAAGCTTCTTTTTATTTCACTAACCACCTTGACCATCTTTTTCACCACTGTAATCAATCATTTCTGACTTTCAGCATGTAGGTTCTCAATTTGAGTTTCTGTAAACTTATTCTGGAAGTGCTTTTAACGTATCAATATTTTTCTTAAATGCTTTTATGTGGCATTTCATTGCTTCTCTGCTTCTCTGCCTGGATTTATCTACTTTGATTATTGCCTGTTGCCCTTGACCTTCTGCTTGTTTATTGATACTGCCTCAGCCTTGTCTCTGCCATATCTGTCTGCCGTGTTTGACTGTGCATGTTTGACTACGTTATTAAAGTTTAACTGCTGCAAATGGATCCGATGTCAACTGAGTCTGAACAACAGAAAACTTCGCCGCACGAGGATCCAGCGGCAGTCTATCAACTCGCTCATGAGATGACACGTCAAGGATCGGTACTGGCCTTGCACCAAACGCAGCTGGAGGATCTGAAGCGCGTCTCAGAGGAAATGGTGCGCTCACTTCAGGCACTCAACGCATCAGCTGCTGCACTGGCACAAGTTCCAGCGGCTGCCGTTCCCAACCTGTCGCCACACCTCCTCCAGCACCCACTTACACCAGTCATGCTGCCAGGGTTTCGCTTCCTGAAAAATACGACGGAGCTCCTGGGAAATGCAAAGGTTTTCTGCTTCAGTGCTCAATTTACATCGAGCAACAACCAGGTAACTTCCCTAATGAGAACAGTAAAGTTGCACTGGTGTGCTCTCTTCTCACAGGAAGAGCATTAGAGTGGGCCACAGCACTTTGGGAGGGACAACACATGTCTTTCCCAAACTACCAGGCATTTCTAAGACAGTTCCGAGATGTGTTCGATCACTCAGCAGGAGGCAAGGAACCTAGTGACGAACTGCTGGCTCTCAAACAGGGGTTCACCACGGCAGCTGAATACACCGTCCGCTTCCGCACCCTCGCTGCCCAAACAGGGTGGCCTGCAGAGCCACTGAAAGCCATGTACCGCCGGGGTTTGAGCCATGAGTTACAGTCTGAGTTGGCCTGTCGCGACGAGGGAAAGACATTGGAACAATTTATGGAACTTACCATTCAAATTGACAACCTCCAGTGCTCTCGTCGTGGACGTCCTGTGCCTTTTGCTCGTCAGTCACCCACAGCCTCTTCTCACCCCGATCCGGAGCCCATGCAGATCGGCTCAACTCACCTTACTCTAGAGGAACGTGAAAGACGAATCCGCAGCCACCTCTGACTATACTGCGGCCAATCCGGGCATATAAGGGCTAACTGTCCAGTCAGGCCTCCACGTCCTATGCCACCACGGGTGAGTGCAAACATCTCTAACCACTCAATGGTATTACCTGTTACTCTTATGATTAAGGGGCAAAGAATAGATACTACAGCCTTTATTGATTCTGGGGCGGAAGGGAACTTTATCGAAGAAAATTATGCTAAGCATGTTAATATTCCTTTGATTCCATGTGGACCCCATGTGGCTGTGGCAGCCTTAGACGGTCGACCGCTGGGCACAGGAGAAGTCACCTCAACCACAGAGGATCTGAAGCTCCTCATCGGGCCCATGCACACCGAATCCATACGGCTGTTCACCATTCAATCCCCCGAACACCCCATCATCCTTGGACTACCCTGGCTCGAACTGCACGACCCCTCCATTTCCTGGACGGAAAAGCAAATCACCCGATGGTCCACGCGGTGCCAAAACCGATGCTTACAAGGGCTGCAGATCACCTCACCTACCAACTCTTTCGACATATCTACTGACGACTCCCTCAGCAGTCTGCCACCAGAGTATCAAGACCTCTGAGAAGCATTCAGTAAGACTAAAGCCACGCAATTACCTCCTCACAGACCCATGGATTGTGCCATCGAGCTTCTACCCGGGACCACTCCGCCCAAAGGATGAGTCTTCCCATTTTCCCAACCTGAAACGGAGAGCATGAAAGCATACATCAAAGAAGAGCTCGCCAAAGGCTTCATCAGGCCTTCTACATCCCCAGCTTCCGCGGGGTTCTTTTTTGTAAAGAAGAAAGATGGCAGTCTCCGCCCGTGCATTGACTACATGGGTCTCAACGAAGTAACAGTCAAGTATCGATACCCATTGCCTCTTGTACCTGCTGCCCTGGAACAACTCCGTAAGGCCCGCTACTTTACTAAGTTGGACTTGAGGAGTGCCTATAACTTGATCAGGATTAGAGAGGGGGATGAGTGGAAGACAGCATTCTCGACCACCACCGGGCACTATGAGTATCAGGTGATGCCGTTCGGGCTCTCCAATAGCCCATCCATCTTTCAAGCCTTAGTTAACGACATCTTCCGAGAGGAACTGAATCATCATATCATAGTGTACATCGACGACATTCTTATTTACTCTGAGGATTACCAGACTCATGTCCAAGTCCGAGCAACCCTGCAACGCCTGATCCAACATCAACTTTATGCTAAGTTAAACAAGTGTGAGTTCCACCAAACACGAATCTCCTTCCTGGGATACATAATCAGTCGTGAGGGCGTCACGATGGATGAGAACAAAGTCACTGCTGTCTTGAATTGGCCCAAACCACGTACCCTAAAGGATCTCCAACGTTTCCTTGGATTTGCTAATTTCTACGGCAGATTCATCCGGAATTTCAGCCAGATAGCCGCGCCACTCACCTCCATGACCAAGAAGGGTACCAACATTCTTCAATGGAACCTCCAAGGGGAACAGGCCTTCCACGATCTAAAACAAAAATTCACTTCAGCGCCCATCCTCAGACATCCTGACCCTGAAAAGGAATTCACTGTTGAAGTTGACGCCTCCAACATGGGCGTCGGTGCAGTCCTCTCCCAACGTCACGGAGATCCGGCTAAACTCTATCCATGTGCCTTTATTTCACGAAAACTCACCTCCGCCAAACGCAATTATGATGCCGGAGAATTGCTGGCTATGAAGTACTCTCTAGAGGAATGGCGCCACTGGTTGGAGGGGTCAAAGGTTCCTTTTCTAGTGCTCACGGATCATAGGAACCTAGAGTATATCTGCTCCGCCAAGCGGTTGAATGCTCGCCAGGCCCGATTTGATTTCACAATCACATATGTGTGATCACAAATCACACATAGAATTGCAAAGCAGACGCTCTCTCTCGGCAGTTCGACCTCCAAACAACCCATACCCTGCCAGAGTACATCATTCCTCCTCCACGCATCGTGGCTCCCATTAGGTGGGATATCATGGCAGAGATCACCGAGGCCCAGAGTACTGATCCTACGCCACCAAACTGTCCACCAGACAGAGACTATGTGCCTGAACCATTACGCACCAGACTTCTTCACCACATTCACGACACGCCCAGCTCAGGACATCCAGGTATCACAGCAACCACTGAATTGACCACAAACTGGTTCTGGTGGCCGACCCTGGCAGCAGATGTAATTCACTTTGTTCGGAACTGTGCCACCTGTAACATAACAAAGAGCTCACACCAAAAACCAGCAGGCCTATTACAACCCCTGCCAGTTCCACAGAGGCCATGGTCCCACATCGCCATGGACTTCATCACGGACCTGCCCGCATCAAGCAACTTTACCACCATTCTTACCATAATCGACAGGTTTTCCAAATCTTGTCGACTCATCCCTCTCACAAAATTACCCACGGCCTGGGAGACAGCGACGGTGATTATTGAAAATGTGTTTCGCTTTTACGGCATCCCCGAGGACATTGTTACCGATCGAGGGCCCCAGTTCACCTCTCGTCTCTGGCATGCCTTCTGCACCCAAATGAACATAAATGTCAGTTTAACATCAGGCAATCATCCCCAGTCCAATGGTCAAGCTGAAAGAATGAACCAAGAGCTTACCCGGTTCTTAAGATCTTACTGCCATGCCAACCAGCAAGACTGGAGCCGGTATCTCCTCTGGGCAGAATATGCCCAGAATTCCCTTCAAAAACCTGCTACCGGTATGACCCCCTTCAAATGTGTGTTAGGATACCAACCACCTCTCTTTCTTGGTCTGGAGAACCCTCCAACCTACCCGCTCTGGACCACTGGCTTCAACGCAGTGAGGAAACCTGGAATCAGGCTCACGTACACCTCCAGAGAGCCGAACACATAGGATGACCGAACACGCAGACCATCGCCGAAGACCCCATCCTGCCTACGAACCCGGACAGTGGGTATGGCTCTTGTCCAGGAATCTCCGCCTACAACAATCCTGCAGGAAGTTAAACCCGAGGATATTTGGGTCCTTTCAAAATAATCAGACAGATCACACCAGTTTCTTTCCGTTTACAATTACCTGTTCAGTACAAGATCTCACCCACCTTCCATGTCTCCTTGTTAAAGCCCGCTGATGCTCCGGGAGGACAGAGGGACCAGGACAAGGCCGCCATCCCTGAGGTAACCCCCCTGATCATTGACGGAGAGGAGGCTTACCAGGTCCGAGAAATCCTGGACTCCCGGCGTCAGGGTCGCATGTTACAGTATCTAATCGACTGGGAGGGCTATGGGCCAGAAGAAAGATCCTGGATTAATGCCACTGACATTCTGGACCCATCCCTCACCGAAACCTTCCATCAGGCTCACCCAGAGAGACCTGCACCCAGACCACGCGGTAGACCCCGACGCTACCCCTCTCGCTTCAGGAGCCGCTCGCAGGGGGGGCTCTGTTATAAGGCGATCCTCCGTGGCTCTGTCCAACCGTCATCAGCGGGAACCTTCCCCGGAGTATTAACGTTCCCACCCGGACCGAATTCACCCACGCACCTCGGGGATTTCCGCCCCAGCTGTTGCCTATTATCTGCCCTATTTAAGCACGAACTTGAAGCCAGATCGGCGCGAAGTTTTGATCGTCACCGACAATCCTGAGCGTTCTTTCCTGTGAGTTATTTTGTGTATTACCTGGACTGTTTCTCTGTTATTGAATCTTGCCTGATACCCCGACCTCTGCCTGGATTTATCTACTTTGATTATTGCCTGTTGCCCTCGACCTTCTGCCTGTTTATTGATACTGCCTCAGCCTTGTCTCTGCCATATCTGTCTGCTGTGTTTGACTGTGCCTGTTTGACTACGTTATTAAAGTTTAACTGCTGCAAATGGATCCGATGTCAACTGAGTCTGAACAACACCTGCTTCCTGGCAATTACTACTGTATATATGTTTTATTCACAAAAGAAAGACCTCATTTTGAGAGGTAAAAGTGTGTTAAGAGAAAAAGCAATACATTAGCAGTATGTGAAATGAGGAAGATTGGTGAATCCCATTTTTGGGATAAGTTATTGAACTGCCACATATTGCCGTATTTGCACTGTGCTCATTACAAATGCATGTATCCATATGTCAGGCAGTTCTAATGTAAGTTTTATTAACAGAACTAGAAAGAGTTCAGTCAATCACTTGTTTTAATTAGGAGATTACTGCTATTATTTAGATGCTGAGGGCTTAAATTTTAATTGTCCATGATTCAGTTAGATTGGATGGTGGTTAGTGCTAAGTATATTCCCATTCATATTCAAAATTTTGAGCACTCCAGGGTGGTTATGAACATGAAAATATCCAGCCCTAGCTTCCTGTTTCACAGATATATATATAGGGGGGAAAACAAAGCCCAAATTCCCTTAATCATCAACACAATAAGAAAAAAACAAATAATATATTTATTATATGCTGCAAAAGATAATTGAGCTTCACAAATTAGTGAAGTGGCTTTAAGAAAAGAGCTAGAGCAGTGAAAATTTGATTTGATTTGATATACTGTAACACCTAGTTAATTTTATTTATTATGATGTAATTGGGAACCATAATATTTGTAAGTGTTTGTTTGCAAACATTTTGTTTAGCTTGTTAGTTCATTAAACAATGTTTAAAGCTAATTTTGCAGTTGCGTTACAGATGTAATGTTTGTCAACTGGAGCTTTAAAGGGATATTTCACCCACAAATAAAAATTTCCTGTTCATTTACTGACCCTTAGGCCATCGAAGATGTAGGTGACTTTTTTTTTTTATTCCTGTATGTTTAGTTTGTAAGAAAAATGTTTTAAATTGAGATTGTTATTAAAGGCTATTATGTGTTGTACAGTGTCTTTTTTAGTGATTAATAAACACCAGTTAATGATTTTTAACATTTTTTAAACTATACAAATGTGTTTATGTAGTAAATCCTAGTTGAGGTAACATATAAAACATCAGGTAAACGGATAAATTTTAATTGACATAACTTGCTACAATCTCTAAATGTTTGAGTAATTAAAACATTTTAGTTGAATGGACTATAAAAGTAGTTCACTAAAGGTTGAGCCAACTAAAAAATAACAATTCAGATAGCACTTCGAAGTCAGAGAATGACTCAGTGTAAAATTTCTGTGGAACTTATATTATATACTTGTATTAATATTATTTTCTGTGTATACACTTGACACTTTTATCCAAAACTAATTATGTACATTGTATACAGCACCACAAATTACCAGTAAAAGCTCATGAATTCTTTATGCCTAGGTCTTCCATCACTTCTGCAGTTTTAAAGCCTTTAGTTGTCATAAAATCTTTGTCTTGAGCGTGTGCTTCAGAATGAATTATTAAAGTTAAACCTTACCCAGTAAAGTGCCATCTGCAGTAGCTTGAGGAAAGCTGTAGGAGAGCATGGTCAGGTGTGGAGTAGTTTAGCACTGGAGGTAGTGGAGTATATTTTCCTCTGAATGTACCTTATAACCAAGATGGATGGGGCAATGGGAACACATGCAATGGCTGTTCAATCTTTTTTCTCTTCGCTTCAAAAAGAGCCAGAAGCTCCAGCTTCCTGTGGTTAAGAGGTGAAGTGGCTCTCCCTTTCCCCTGTGGAGGTGATGGGGCCCGAGGAGTGACACTCGGCAGTCGGCTCTGCCTCCCCCACCATCATGCTAATGAGGTCAAGTGATGAATTGCAGAGCCAAACTACAGGGGCAAAATGTATGAGGACCAGATTGAGGAGAGCACACAAAAAGCCAGCGGCCAGGACAAGCTGGTCTTTTTGACCCAAAAAACAAGGGTAATTCATTTAACTTGGCATATGGAGCGACAACCTCTTAAATGTTGTAATTAAACTACAGGTGCACCACACTTTAAATGCAATTGGGGTTTTGTGATCTTAAATCGTCACTAAAATGATTGTGAAGGATCAGTTTGACCTGGTCATTGTTTTAACAATTTATATTGGTATGTTTTGTAGTAGCAAAATATCTCACTGGTTCAGACTTATAATCAACTGTAGCCAAGCTGAGATTTATTTTAGCGTTAGTTTAAAAAAGTAAGTAGATAACAACAATTCCTGCTTAATATTGTCACTCAGTTAAAATAGCTGGCAAAAGGCAATTTCATACTGTGCAAATCCAAACAACTGACTGAGATAGATATATATATATATATATATAAGTTTTTTTTTGTTTGTTTTTTTTTTGAAAAATGGATGACGTGTTCATTAGCAATTAGCAAACTGTGTTTTTTTAAATTCAGTGTCAATATGGTGTACAAAATGTTGAATAATAAGTTTCCTGTCTTCACTACAGTCTGTACCCATTTAGACTGGAAATTAGAACATCTAAATATGTTGAAAACTGTCACACTCAATGTGCACATAGTAAGTTTCCATGTCTCCAAACAGATTATGTAACCAGTGACCCAGGAGTTTTTTTCCATTACCTGGTGGACTTGTACTGACAAATATTGATAAATTTTGATGCAAAAATAATATTCACTACTCATTTAGCCTACTTATTGACATTGTAACAATACAAAGCTGATTAAAAATAATTAATTTTACCTTTTAAGATTCACAGAGGCTACTATTTCTATTGTATTTAGCACATTGTTGTGCTTTGGGCCTTTGAAGATGTGCACCCAAGTCCAGCCTTGTCTGCACCAACTAATATGACAGATATCAAAATGGCTAATGTCAAGGATATAGATAGAAAATAGGATTAAAAAAAAAAAAATGTTAAGAAGACAGTCTTGATTAGATAAGAAAAGGGAAGAATAGGCTTTTTAAGGTGAAACAAGACACCCAGAGGCAATTAAATATTCCATTGTGATTTTCATTATCAAAATCATATTGTTTTTTTTGTTTAGCAATCTGAAGAAAAGTCATATTTCATTTTCCTAAACCTTCAAAACACTAAACGCTGATTGACACAGATAATATGTGGTTTTCTCTAGTTTTAAAAATCTGAGACATAAAGGGGAAACCCTCAGGGCATTTTTGAAATATCAACAAAATGCTGATATCACTGAATATTCCTTTAGTGCCACTGGGAGTGTACCTACTGACAAGCTTGCACTAAAATTGCCTCTGCATGCCTTAGAATCAAAACCAGTCCATGTCTGTGAGCTTACCATTACTGTCAGCTAATGAAGAGGGAAGTCTCTGCAAATATTTGCTCAATTTCTCATGCCCTTACTCTCTTGAATATGATGCATTGTTGAATGACAACCTTTCAGCCCACAGCATTAAAGCTTTATTAAAATATAATCTTTTTTTGGACATAGGGCCTTCCCCTTAGTAAGTGAAGGATATTATTTTTTTTAATTATTAAAAAAAATAATTTGCAAATGAAAAGAAGTATTTGTAGTTTTACTGCATTTTAAAATGGGCTTGACATCTCCTCATAGGTGCACCTTTAGAGAGTAGTAATCTTTACGATTATGATTTTATTTTAGGAAAGTCGTGATTATTTTAGGAGAGTCGTGATGAAAAAAACGTGCTCGGGTCAGACTTGGGCCGATAATTCTGATAAGCTGTCGGACACAGGTTGGGCTAAGCCTAAGCGTCTCAGGCCAGAGCAGGGCTAGGGCCTGGATTTGAAGCCTGTGCAGGGCTCTAAAGTGGACTATTTTAATGATGTCTTTACTGCATTTCTGGGCTTTGAACATGTCAGTTGCATTGCTATCTGTGCAGGGTCAGAAATACTTAATTTATGTTCTGAAGATGAATGAAGATCTCATAGGTTTGTAACGGGTTTGAGTAATTAATAACAATTTTAATTTTTGAGTGAACTATTCCTTTAAAGCTTCTGCTAAGAAAAACAGTTCATTTCATAACCACCAAATAGTTCATTTCATTATCATTTCATTACCACCGCTGGTAAATAGCAAGAAGAATAACAAAATGTGTTTGATGTGTTTCTGGAAGACATATTTTTAGAGTGTTTGCTTATTCGACAATACAGTACATTCCAAAAATTTTCAGCACTGAACATCTCATGATCGGCTTCTAAGGTTTGTTTATCTTTGCTTTTATATTTGACGACCTACTGAATGGGGCGTTGTGTAAGAAAAGACATATTTTTTTGTTGTGTTCCTGACACCTTTTACACAAAGGCACTCTTTATTCGACAGTTCCTTTAGCTTATAAATGCCATTCCTCTAGTGGGAAAATGTGGTAAGGCAGCTTTAGGCACAAGCCTTATAGTGAATAAAGTGTCACAGTGATAAGTTAAGCATTACATGGAAGACTGGCAGCCTCTCAGCACTCACCTTCCTTTAACCTCGATTCTATCTTAAAATGCAACCTGAAACTGACAGGCATCTGCAGGGGTAAGACAGGTTTTGGTTCATAAGGTTTCTGAGCCAGTGCTTTACAATATAGCTCAAAAACAAAGCTTTTTGGTCTCTCAGTCAAGCCAGATATCTTGAAGACATATATTGTTTTGCTGAATTTAACATATGACTAAATCACATCTTATTGACAAGAATATACACTTATCTACAGTATCATTACACTACACTACATTTTCAAATCACATGAGCCAATATTTTCTTCACAATAGAACATAGAACAGAGAACAGAACAATGTTTAAACAGAGAAATTTTACACTTATATCCACTAAAGTAGATGTTTTGCAAATAACATCGTTTCGAGAGGATCGCTGAACGAGTAATCATACACGGCTGGCAGCCT